>JAGXJF010005390.1:0-168876 GCA_019208055.1 Stipa capillata
TGGTACGTTGCACAACCGTTACTTGGCCAATTTTAAGAAACCCAAGGATCAGCGGGTCGGTAGCATCGTTGGCAGGTTCAGCGTGAGCACTTCCTCCATGATAAGGGTCGACATATAAATGTGACTTGGGAGGATTTGTTCCTTATGTACAACCTAAGCGCTTGGACGCGAGCCTCGTGAGGTGCTTCACACTGTAAGTGCTTACAATCGTGCTCCATTTAATTTACTATGATACGTATATATGTCACAAATATGGAACTCTTCCCTCTATGTATATGTAGGTTCGCTTATATCAAGGCGAGAGAAGCAAAAAATCCGATAGGATTCGTCGACCTGCATCTTGCCTCCGAGCAATCCATGGATGCTGCTGAAAGGGTTGTCGAGGATTATCCCGTCGATATCATGGAGACCAGCCAGCATAAGAAATTCATCCTCTATCCCTTCAACAAAAGGTAAGCACTGTAAACTTGTTAATGTCTCGAACATGTTCATTTCGCACCTTCGGCGCATTATCAACTAACTTAGGATTAATGATCTTTTAACACCCATTGGATCCTTATTGTTATCATACTCCCTATCAAGAAGGTGTATTATATGGATTCATATATCGACAAGATGACCGACTTCGAGAGGGTCAGCAAAGTGATCGATAGGTAAACAAATTACCTCATGAAATTCCATGGTAATAGGTCATTGGTATAAATATGACTTTTCTTCCACGATTCAGAGCGTACCAAATATTTTGTAATCGCGTGGGGGAAAAAGATGATGCGGGGGCCCCTCCTAAGTTAGACCACCACTTCGCCTTTCCGGTATGTATCCTGTCGCATACTTTTAGACTCCGTGGTATCACTTCTATAGAACTACATACCGAGGAAATGTATATCTTTGCAGTGCCACCAGCAACCTCATTTTAGCAATTTGTGTGGCTTCTATGTTGGCCATCACATGAACCTTCTCATGTCTCGAGCTTCCGCTCACAAATTCTCTGTTACCGAGGTATGCTAATTATCATTTCGATTTTGTTTTAATCATCTTCTATATAGCATCAGTATGACCTTCATATCGACAGGTTGATACTATTGCACAGACGGAATTGCCGAAGATGGATCTAGCCAGGATTCGAGAAGAAATGGCGCTTTTCATTCTTGAGAGCGTCATTGATCCAAAAGGCGAGTTCTACTACGACCCATCCGAGGAATAAGACAATTGTTTTCAATGAAATGATCAATGTTTAGTTGTCAAGACATGTTGGAAATTCATCAGGACATGTGATGGATGTTGTGGTGTAAATATTGAACTTCTATATACTTTCATTTATGTTTAGCAGTCAATTGAGATATGATGTCAATATGAATCAACTGTTATGATTTCAAGTTGGATGTGAAATGTGTTCTAGGGATTATGGGAATCTGGGTATATAAATTGTGTTTTCTGTTTCAGGGCAGGCGGAAACTCAGATTATGCCTGCCCTGTACCAACGAATATCCCAGCCGGTTGTTTCCCTGGAACCGACTGCGATGAGCCTTCATCGTTGCCTGTTCAACCGGGGAAACCGTCTGAGATATGCTATCATCTCAGCCGGTTCGGGTGTGAAAACCGACTACAAAAGTTTACTCTTCAATCAGTTCGGCTAGAAAACTGACTGAGATACGATATTATCTCAATCGGTTATTCGTTGTGAACCGATTGGGATAGTATATTATCTCTGTCGGTTCCCGTGTGGAAACTGACTAACAAAGTTTACACTTCAGTCGGTTCGGCTGGAAAGCCGACTGAGATATGATATTATCTCAGTCGGTGTTTATTTGGGAATGGACTGAGATATGATATTATCTCTGTCGGCTTTAAAAATGAACCAGCGGAGAATGTGTTATCTCAGTCGATTTTATAACCGGCTAAGAACATTCGTATTATCTTTGCCCTTTGTCCTCAGCCGGATGGGAAACCGGCTGAGAAAGCCATTTTGGGCCGGCTGTAATTGTGTTTTCTGTAGTAGTGGGAGGAGTTCGTCATGGGGAGGGTACAGCGCCCGTGAGCAAGTAGGTGAGCGAGTGCTGGCAAGCGAGCGACGAGGTGTCAGAGTATCGGTGCACGGTGAAAGGAGTCTACCGTTTAATCGGACGGCTGCTCCTAGATAGGACAAACAACAGGACTCACCATACGATAAAACTTTTTTGGGCACGTGTCCCCACTCTGTTTATAAATATATCTTGATTGGTTAAGATAAGATTTTGATCAATGATTAATCTATTAATATCTAATTTATGAAATAAAATTATAATCATAAGTGAGTACTCTTGAATATAAATCTAAAATATTAATTTTATGTCACACAAGTCACATACTAATAGTGTAATTATTGATGAAAATTTTATCTTAACCAACTAAAATACATCTTATATTTCTGTACGGAGGACGTGTGAGCTACACGCGCGTACGTGGCTGATGACCTGCTGGGGTTGAATTCCACTGACCTGGGTAGTTAAATGTTGTGATCTCGCCTGTAGCTACCATGTACGTATCTGGAACTCTGAACTGGTGATTTCTGTAATTAACTTCCACTCGCTGAAATTTCCATGCAAGTGTCCTGAACAAATGTATCGTCCGTGCTATGCTCATTCGTCTAGCTCTTGATGCATGCCGCGTAGAGCTCGTAATTCCGTCGCGCAATTAATTAGTTAATTAACTGTAGACTATAAGAAGAGGCCATTATTTTCTTCTTGGACTGAAGATAACTTAACGCGTTAACTTGTGTGGAGGTAGTAAACGGTTGGGAGAAATAAACACCAGACCGAAATCCATACAATTCTAATATATATATGAACATATATATGACACTGTAAATATTCACCAATATAGCTACTATAAGATGCCTGAACAAATTAAAGACTTGATTATTTTCTACCTTGTGACTACTTGACTACCCTCACAAATTACAATAGTATATCTTTTAGTACATACAATATACGTGGTAATTGACAGATAAGTAGGACAACTGATATTCACACGATTCTTCTTCTGTAAGGCCCATGTACGTAGATCATTTCGTTGACCCTTTAGATGTACCCTTACCTGATAAAAAGAAAAAAGACGAATATGTTAAGTGTTTCTGCAGCCCAGCATGCAGCACAATATGAACTATATATAGATATGCAGATCAGTAATTCGTCAACATGATCGATACAATGGTTGATCGGTGCCTAGGTTGACTTACTTTTTGTCTTTTGACCATCAGTAGGTTCACCAGATTTCAGCGACTGTTGCTGTCCGCTCGATACATGAGAGTTTGGCGTTGGATTTGAGCGCCCTTTAGCTTTACGTAGTGGAGCCATGCAAACGAAAAAGGCTAGCTTGATTAGACCGTACGTGTCAAGAAAGTGCAAGATCTTCAGAGAAAGATAGAAAGGCGCATGCAGATATAAGAAATTAAAGGGAGATTCGCATGCACGCACGTACGGTTCGTACGTACGTGTTGTGATTTTACTAATTAAGGCGGGAATTTTACTAATCAAGGCACGGACGAGCAGGAACATCGCAGCAACTAATTCAATTTCAGTAGGATTTAGAAAAATTCTCGCGTTGCATGCGGGGCCTAAAGTTGAAGGCTTCGAAACAAATATGCTCGAGTGATGAGAGGTACAAACCATTAGCAGTAGACGGCACTTTTTTCCCTTCCTCATGTGGACGCGGACCTCCATAGGACAGCGGAGCGGGTGACATCCCAGTCACAGGTTTACTGGTCCCTGCATATAGAAATGGAGTTTCAGACAATGTAAATAGCTAGCTTCGTGCACATATATGAGCGCATTGGATGAGATGAATGCATGGGATATGTGGAGGCTTGCTCACCCTTCGGCATGTTCATTCTTGGAGGCCTTCGTGTTTCTACGTCTTCAGCTAGCTAGTTTGCGTTGCTGCTGCTAAAAGCTAATTGGCAAAACGTTGCATGCTTATATAGGCGTACGGGAGTACGGACGGAATAATCGTGGAAGTGGCATCTGATGATTTAATAGATCCTGACTTCTGTTGAGCAAGTATATATTTTTTGTTCTTGTGATGTCATTAAGATTTTACTGGCTGAATATAAATCCCTATTAGGAGCCCCAATGCCGTTGGGTCTTTGACCTCATAGTGTGTTTTCCCTGGATCTTCCCAATCAATTAAGAAGATATGTCGCGTATGCTTGTAGTTAAGATGTAGACGCGTATACTTATTTGAAACAACTGTGATTCAAAGGTCGTTATTTCCTAATGCAATCTGGAAATCGGTCCTCTGAACATGACAAAACGTACATATACATTAATTAGTTTCCCCTGTGCAGTGCATTTTCCATTATCCTTCCCCGCGGAACCCTATTCCTGAACTAATGCTGGTGATCGGCCTGTTAACAAAATGCTGTGAGAACTTGTAATAAATAAGAGTTTGATTGTGTAATTTCCGTGGTACTTCCGTGCAAATTAAAGCAAGTGCTGTGAGGGGTAATGCAGTTAGTTCTCCAAGTCGTTTACGTGTAGAATTCCAGCGATATATACGTGTTCATTATTAATTAGGCTGACCAATCCAAATTAAGCTTTGTACTTCCTCTGTTCAGATTTAGAAGATGTATTTTTTTAATTTATAAGATGTATTTTGATTGGTTAAGATAAGATTTTATACCAATAATTATTTTATTAGATATAATTTATGTGATAAAAATCATAATCATAAGTAAATATTTCTAAATACAAATGGCATCTAGAAATATTTGTATCACCCTCAAAAAAATAAATACAAATGGCATCACTTCTATATCACATAAATTACATATTAATAAAGTAATCATTGATAAAGTATTGTTTTAACAAATTAAAATACATCTCCATAAACAGAGCAGAGAGAGTTATATCGTTTCGAGAAGAAGCAGAGGATATAACAGGAAACAGCTATAGCTTGTTCTACTAGTCGACAAACTAGTGTTCCACAGTTGTGAAGGCGAGAATAACTCAGCGCTTATCGATCCCATCGACAGCCACGGCAATATATTATGTGATTAGGGGAGATACAAGCCGGATATGGCTCAACCAAAACAGGTAGGTGAGCCATCAGTGGTTGGCGCAGAATCCGTGAGAGGATCGCGTGTACAGAATGTGTGCATGGCGCTGTATAGTCTAACAAGTTCGTATATTGACTTCAATGTTGCAAATCGTAAGGTTTAACCGAAGAACAACATCCAGGAATATTCTCTGCACACCTAACGTATATATCACTCTGCATAGCGCAACTACTGAAGAACGCGCAACTACTGAAGAACTTCCAAACTAATGCAGGGGCTAGCTGATGCATGTACTCCCCCCTCCAATTCTCTTCCAATTAAAATTAATTTAATTTAATTCAACTAAAAGCCAGTGAAGTTTTCATGTCGATACTCCGATGTCTAGAACTCAGTATCATCTCTGAGTGTCAACATCGACATTGCCATGTCACATGATGTAGTTTTTCCTTCCTCATTCCAAGCAAGTACCAGTGCTAAATATCTTGTGTGTTGAGAAAAGCAAAATATCGCAAGGTATTGTAACATGTTTTCACAGATATATCACAACTGGAAACTCCATTTATCATGACGGCCAGAAACCGTTGAGAATTTGAGATAGAGGTTTCCCTGCCGAGGACAGCAATCACGATGAAAGACAAATAGGAATGACCCCTTAAGGATCAATCGACGTGGGTTGTTTTCGGTCGTCTGGCCAGCCAGATTGTCATTTTCAGCGGCATTTCCCGACGGTAGCCTACAGGGATCATGATTGGGCGGCTCAGATGGGGGTACCGAGACCCGTGTCGACGCCTATCGGAGATTACCCACCATGATTGTCATCTCTGACGGTTCAGAGGAAAGGACAAATCAGTCAGTGCTTAATCCTCGTTGGTCACTGCCTGGGACCGCAGATTGAGTTAAGTAACAAAACGAGAATAGAATCCAGCGGCAGATATCAGACACCCAATTGCTGCCCAAATTCCCCAATCTAGATATCACTGCCAAAAAGCACCTAAGTTAACCATATTAGTATTAATCATATATAATAATTAAACGCATGTTTTAAGCAGTAATTCGCTACCATATTTCTGAAAAAAAAAGCATATACCCCCTCCATCTATAAATATAAGGCACTTACGTTTCCTAAAATTCATCTTTGACCAAGAATTTGTTCAATAATACGTGGATTACATGATACAAAATTGATATTGTTGGATTCATATTAAAAAACACTTTCTAATTATATCGACTTTGTATATGTAATCCACATATTATTGAATAAATTCTTAATCAAAGATAAATTTTAGAAAGCGTGCGCGCCTTACATACGTGGACGGAGTGAGTAATTAAACTTCTTTAGATCAACAAAAGTTGAACACAATGCCCAACACCTTCTAGGCATCAGCTCCACTAGTGGGCCTGAGCGTGACCCTCAACAGCCTCTCATGTCGCCCCTGCTAATCCTGCCTCTGAGACGGTAGAAGGTAAGGAGCCCATCAAAGCAAGACACGTCATATTTAGGAGGAGCCACCTGGAAAATTAACAAGTACTAGCACAGTGTCCGTGCGTTGCAATGGATATAAATTTTAGAAAGAAAAATAGTATCATAAAATAAACCATGATGGTCATTTTGTTTCTCTAGTTATGTGGTAGCATGTCTTGTTCAAAATGTGTAATACGATATTTCCTTCTAAAATTCATATTTTTTACAATGCATACTCTCTGCTCGTAATAGTAGAGATAGGCGTTTCACAGGATCACAGTTATTGAAATAAGTATTTCATAGATCGACACACAGTTGATATAGAAGAGCAGAAGAGTATTAAAAAAAATCAACGATTCTGAATCTCAGGAGAAGACAGAAGAAGCAATTGATTTCACCCCCACCCAAGCCACAAGTAAACTAAGACTCCTACAAGCTTGACGCAATTCACCCCACACACAAACAAATCTAGAACTAGCTAAATCCTCACATTGTTACTCCATAATTACCCAAATATCACCCTAATTTCACCCCGCTAAACTCTATCTAGACTCTAGCGCAACAAATAATCTCGTAAATATGGGCAACAACTAATAAAAAGAAAATCAAATCTCTCCGGCATGGAGACCAGCTTTCGGAACTATGTGGTGGCCTCCAGTTGCATGCGCTGTCGTGGTGGCCTCCCTGAAGCATATATTGTCCAACCACACCATATTTAGCACACATGAAAAAAAGAATAGTCATATGTATATGAAGAATTGAAGGAGCTACATTTGCATATATAGAGAGACCATATGTACACTTGGCTTGCCAAGTGATTGTTAGCAACCATCTCCATTCTCCTTCCCCAACTGAGCTCCTATTCCTCCCCTTGGCCAGTGGCTAGGGCAGCGCGACTAGGAGGGGAGGTGGCTCAGCCGGGCTAGCGGCGACCAGCGGAGGCGGCGCAAGATGAAGAGGAGCGGCGGGAATCAAACGGTGATGGAGTGCATGGCGTGGAGGTAGCCGGCCTTGGGCTCAGTTGAGAGGAGCCTTCATGTATATCTAAGGTAGTAAATTTGTTGGTTTTTGTTAGAGATTTTTTAAGTCTTTATTATATATAACGTAATTAGTTTGTTGATTTTTGTTAGAGATTTTTTATGTCTTTATTATATCTAAGGCAGTTAGTTTGTTGGTTTTTGTTAGAGATTTTTTAGAAATGTGATTAATGGAGGTAAGGGTTAGAATAACAAGAGGATGTGAATGAACCAAAATAAATCAATCACCACCAACTCAAATATATATAATAGTAAAGAAAAGATATAGCAAGAACCACTTGAATCGCGCAACTACTAGTAGATTACATTGGAAAAAAATTCAACAAAATTGAAATTGTAGATAATTAAGATTGAACAATATTGAACTAGCAGATAAGATCCAACTAGTAGATACGAACGAACAGGATTCATCTTAAAGGTAAGAATTGACAAGATTCAACTAGATTAGGAAAACAGTACACGTACTGAAGTCGGTATTCATGGTATTGGGGAACGACATCAGTGACTTGGTTGATGGACATGGAAGCATAGGTGGAGGATCTTGGGGACTATCCTAGGCTCTGGTCCCTCCTTCCTAACATTTAACTGTTTTTACTAGGCATGCATCTCGATATCTTAGCCCACCTGGTCTAATAGAAGTTTACAGCCAGCCCATTATTTGGCCCATACTGGGGTGCACGGCTAATTCCATAGTTACAAATTTTACAAGACTTCGTTATGGGTTTTATATTGAGCAATTGGCCCCTTTATAATGGGTCACGCTCCGCCACGGAAGACCACCCTAATTATAAAGATGTCTCAGAGAAAACTACCTTATCTTTTTATCTGAACTAACAAAATCCAATCATAACACTGATATGATGAAAATACAAATATACATAATGCAAATTGCTAACCTAAAGGTAACACAGATCCTAATATAAATATTCAACTTCATGAGCATCCTAGTTAAGGTAATGGGCGAGATGCGATGAGTCACGTTATGCCTGAATCCCACCTTTCAATGTGGGATGGGTTTGGAGGTCCAATGCTGAGCCTAAACGCATATCTTCCTCTTGGCTCGTGCACTACGGCAAGATTCTCATGACAAAGAACCTCGCCGTTCGTGTGTGGCCACACGACCAAATAATCCGTAAGCTGTGACACATCCACCAGAAGGCAATGGCGCACCTCTGTAAGGATTGTTCCTTCACCTTCGAGGTCTGGGCTCTCATCTACCACCAGAATATGGGTTGGTAACTACCATTGTGCCGTTGGCGTTCACACAATAAACGATGATGGACATCAACTTACTTTTGCTTGATAGACGACACAGAGATAAGAATTCGAAGGCCTTTTCATCTATACCATGTGAGGTGTTTAGAAAGAGAGAAACATTTCTAACATTTCTTTTCGATCCAATCAACATGAATGCTAGAGCGCTTGCCTTTCTCCGAAAAAACGAAAAACTCATTCTCGTACATTGTCGCTATTCGTGGGATCTTAGTCATCAGTCAGATGTATGATAGATTGTCTAACTTGATGCCACACTTGTTTCGCCAGTACAAAGAACAAAAGATAACTTCACTCGTTAACATATACATGGTAAACCATTAGGAGAAATGGACAAACCGAACATATTCATACAATCCCAATATATATAGACTTATTTTTTGCGAGGTAGACACCAACTCGATACAATCCCAATATATAGGTGTTCAATACGTACTATCCCAATATATATAAGAATTCAAATACAATCCGAATATATGAGCGTAGGACAGTTTACATATTCACCAGGGCAAGTACAAACTACTAACATGCAACAGATTGATCACTTTTTATTTGTTTTCCACCTCATAACTACTTAACCATGCACGCTCAGAGTTTACGAATATACGTAATAATTGACAAAGTATGTCAATTGATATTCAGATGGCAGTCCTTCTCCATACGAGAGAATATATATGTGAATCTTTGACTTCTAGTCTGAGGAAAAATAAAATTTCAATATGTCAGCATATGGGTTTCTGGAGCACAACATGCACGACATATGCAGATGGGAGTGGCTAGGTTGACTTACTTTTTGCTCATGGCTTTTATCCTCCAGTAGTATGAGGATCGTTGCTGCTGGATTTCGGGTTCCCATTGCTTGGCTGTGGCGGAGGACGTGACGAACCACCTTTAGAATCCAAAAGCAGAAGAGACAACAAAAGAAAGGGTTCCGTTTATTGGTTGGTCATGTCAAGAAAGTGCAAATAAATCTTTAGAGTCCAGAGCCACTGACACAGAAAGAAAGCTAGATCCAAAAGGTGCAGAACAGAAAGGCAGATGCGACCCTCGTACATGCATACGCGTACGGATGTGTTGATTATTACGCTCGTGACTTTGGTTTTACCTCGAGACAAATAAGCTCGAGTGATGAGGGTTAACCAGCAGGAGATGCATGCCTCTTTCCCGGTCTCCAGCGCAGATTGTTTCTTTATCTATAGCAGTGTTTATATGGTGAGAAAATGCCCCAATTGTGTATGTGGATACATTTCTTTAAATTCATAGTTTCTATATATTATATTTAAATTAAATGTATTTTTCACGTGGCATGGCGAGAGAGGTAGAAAGGTCGAAAATATCAATAAATCTCTCTCAGCTTTTACAATTTGCTGGTATCTTGCGTGAGATAGAATTTGGAGACGCTAAGGTTGGAGAGGCTAGCTAGCTCTGCTTTTCATTGTAAATTGATGCTAATTAAACTGGAGAGGCTAGCTCTGCCTTTCGTTTCAAATAGATGCTTAACTTGCATTGGAGATGCTCCAAAGCAATATGTAATCAGGCTCATGATTAATATATATATATATATGCGCGAGTGATGAGGTATAACCACCAGCACAAGGTGGCACCGACGGTGCAGTAGTAGTACTGATCTGTCGACGTGAACTTCCATGAGCAAATTGATCATTCATTGGCGTCACAGGATTAGTACGTCCTGCATGGAGTATCGATCGGAAGATCATATATAACTTAATTAGTTGCATGCCTGCTTTGCTTGCACGGGATTACGATTTGCTCGAGTGACGAGAGGTACTAACCAGTACTGGACGGTGCCTGTGTTCCTGCACCCGTTGGAGCATACGCGTCACGGGAAACAGCTCCTTTAATTTCAGGCACAGGCCTAATAAACCCTGCATGCATGGCGTATGCGACGATATATACGTTAATCAGTTACATGCATGCATCGGATTATGATATTTGGAGGCTAGCTAGCTCACCCCTCGAAGACATGTTCCTAGGAGTTGGAGGGCGCCTTCAGTTTTAATAGTTTGAGTTGGTGCCAAATGCTTGGTAAAGTGTGGCTTCTTATATAGGTAAACGGACAGGAAAATGGTGGAAATTGCATCCAATTAATTGAACCGATCATGACATCCGTTGAGGAAGTATTTTAATTCATTTGCAGTATTTTACACTGCTGTATATGAGCGCCAATGTCATCGAGTCTTTAATTTGACCGAGTGTGCTTTTCCAGGATTTGCCCAGTCAAGAAAATATGTCGCGTATACATGCAGTTCAGTCGACGTACGTAGATGAATACTTATTTGAAATTACATTGAAATGCTTGTTTTCGAGTGCGCCCTGGAGTTAATTTCTCTGAACATGACAAACCCTGCATATCTATATATGATTTTCCTAACAAACTAAACACTGGCCACGAGTGTTGGCGCGTATCCACAGATGTTTCAAACTATTAGTTTGATTAATTCTAATGGATTTCTAATATTTTGTCCTAGTAAACGGCACCAAGTGTACTGATGGTTCTCTGACGAGTGTGAACATGATATCTTTGCACTCGTAGTTGATACGAGTAGTGTAATTTCCTTGGTCCTTCCATTCAAATTAGCACAAGTCTTGTAAGAGTTAATGCAGTATAGTTCTCGAGGGTATTAATATCCTGCGTCAACAGCTACATGTATATGCATGGTATAACTGCCATGGCGCAATTTTTCTTGATTGGACTAGCTGACGTATGTATATAGTAGAATTTTCCTTGGTCGTTCGGTATCCCAATCAAATTAATTATTTAATACATGCATTCTAGTCATTTTCGTGTAGAATTGGGACCATATATACGTTCGTGATCAATTATTAGGCATTTAGCTAACCGGTGCAAATTAACCGAGTGGACAAATTAAGGTCCAGGTTATAGTTGCTGAACTATGTTGCTTTGAATTTATTTTGTAACCTGCTGCGAAAAATAGACATGGAAGTAAAAAAAAAGTTAGTTAACAAACAATAAAATAGGCAAAAACTGACTGAATAGACGGGATTATCATCATCCACTATAATGCAAACGAAGCCTAAGTCAGTTGGTTTGGCCGTGCACACCTGTGTGTGTTATTCTGAGCGCTATGAGTGAAACAACCACTTGCTTGACTTTTTCGTAAAGCGAAATTTTTATTTTATTTACAGACCACATGTACAAGACAAATCTGATATAACTGAAAGGTGATTGAAAATTTTCTGCAATTTCCAAAATATTTGATTGCATTGTCAGCATATAACATGCAAATTATATTCAGATATTTGTGGTACTCACCCTTTTGAGCTTGATTGACAGTAAAGTCCTAAAGAAAATGCACTGAAGTAGAATGCAATGGCAAGGTGGATGGCGTACGTTGGTCTTCTCTCCCGATTCATTAGGCAAAGGAAACTCCCTAATTACCGTACACAACCGCCAAGCCGCCAAAGATGTTATACAGTACTACACCGAGGACATGTTTCTGGGTATTCAGTTCAAACCCCTGATATCTTGTTCAAGGAAACATCCTGGATATTTCTCTGCACACCAAACGTATCACTCCAAACATCTAATTAAACAAACGAAGGCCCTTATACATTTATAATGTATTTAAGAATACTCAAAAGCAGTAAGGTTTTAATGTAAACAAACGTGCTGGCGTGGTAGATATAATCCGCAAGTTAAGATCTGGCTAGAACGCACTATCATCTCGGTGTGTCAATATCTATATAGCCATGCATGCACGACACATAATATACACTACTACACAGAAAATCATACAAAATTTTTAATTATAAATGATTCACTAAAAGTTACTCGTGATATGCCTTATCATAGACGGTTTCTATTAAAATTTACGTCACAGATATTTTTTTAAAAAGCAGTATGTGATATGTTATTGACAGTTTTTGCAAAAATCCGCCTACAATAGAACGGGCCCACTACATAGCCCTTATATACTTAGAGCTAACCCCAACTTTTCCTCTCGCTCCTACTCCCGCCGCTGTTCTCTTCTCCTCTCCCATCTCTACCTCCCTCCATCCCGGCCTCCTTCCACTAGCGTGACGTTTCCTCCGTCGCATCGTTTCCACTGCTCGCCGTTAGTAAGCTCTGCCACCACCGCTCAAGTACCTCGCTGGGCACCGTGGCCTCACCATCTTCGTCGACCTTGACCCCGACGACCGAATCGGGGCTCTCCCACACGAGTCGCCATCGGATCTGTCCTCTCCCCACGCGCCACCACTAGAAGTATTTAATTCATTTGTAGTATTTTTACACCGCTGTATATGAGCGTCAATATCATTGAGTCTTTAATTTGACCAAGTGTGCTTTTCGAGGATTATTCCAGTTAAGAATTGGGGAGTAAATAGGGCGTAATCTTAGATTGGACTAGCTGATGTATGTATATAGTAGATTTTTTCATTGGTCGTTCGGTGTCCCAATCAATTTTAATTATTTAATACATGCATTCTAGTCATTTTCCTGTAGAATTTGGACCATATGTACGTTCCTGATCAATTGTTAGGCATTTAGCTAACCAGTACAAATTAACCCAGTCGACAAATTAAAGCTCCAGTTCCAGTTGCTAAACTTTGCTATGTTTAATTTATTTTATAATCTGTTATAAAAAAATAAACATGAAATTATAAAAAATTTGGTTAACAAACAATAAAATAGACAAAAATTAGTTGGACAAAGAAGATTATCATAATCCAATGTAATACCAAACAGAGCTTAAGTTAGTTGGTCTGGCTGTGCACTCCATGTTTAAGTTTTGAGCCCTATGGGTGAAACACACACTTGCTTGATGTACTCCTACCGTAATTTTTCATTTTATTTACAGACCACATGTACATGACAAATCTGATATAACTGAAAGTTGATCGAAAATTTCCTGCAATTTCCAAAATATTTGATTGCATTGTCAGCATATAAAATGGCAAATTATACTCGAATATTTGTGGTACTCACCCTTTTGAGCTTGATTGACAGTGAAGTCCTAAAGAAAATTAAATGCAATGAGGTAGAATGCAATGGCAAGGTGGATGGCGTACGTTGGTCTTCTCTCCCGATTCATTAGGCAAAGAAAACTCCCTAATTACTGTACACAACCGCCAAGCCGTCAAAGATGTTATACACTACACCGATGAGATGTTTATCTGCATATTCACCTGGAAAAATTAACAGAAACCGGAAAGAGAGTGAAAAAAAAAGATTTTGCTATTCCATAGTCGACTTGTTTTCAATCCACCGCAGTTAAATTTTCCGTCGCCCAAATTTCTTTGTGATTCATGGGTGTATTTGGTGGTTTGCACTCACTTATGCCCGTTTCTTATTTCTTCCTGTCCATGTCTCTCTTGCTCACCCACACCGAAAAGAGATGGACAGACTAAGGAACAGTCAGAGCAAATTTTGTGGGGCGGCCGACCCGTGGGGGATGGAAGCGAGGAGTGGGACCTACTCCCTAACACAAACACCTCTCGCTGACCTCCCCGACCCCCAGATGCCGGCCATGGCGAGTGGTGGCACTAGCTAAGCCCGGCGCGTTGCTGGCCATGCTCAGCGGCCCCGATGGGGAACTTTACCTGCGGCATCGATGACGGTGCCCGGGCGTGTTAGATGCCGCCGCCGTGGGGCACCTCACGCGGCTCCTCGCCCACCCTAATGAGAAGTTAGGGTCTGCTCCGTTCACTAGCTTCTTGCTCGTTTCTAGATCTCTGCTCGGTTTGGTGGCGCAAAGACCGTTTGTATAGCGACAATTTAATTTTGATGTGGATTTATTGCTCAATTAGGAAAATATAAGTTGCATCCGGAAGAGTTGGTGGGACTAGTAGCAGTGCTTGCTGCTTGTTTTCGTGGTGTAAATTTGGGGCATGTAAGGAATTGTGCTTGACATGAGCCGGAGATGAGAAGAACCTCTGGTAACTTAATTGTTTCCGTGAGAATTAGTATTTGGGTTTCTTGTATAGAAACATTAGAGTTTTTCTTGTGTCGCTGCTATACATGTGAGGAAGAAGAACAAGAATAAATGTATGAATCCTCCTACTGTTGTTTTAACCCCTCAGCTATAATCCATAAGCTATATTCTTACAGTTATTTCAAGTATTTCTTATAATATTTTCTCATTGTAATTATTATACGTTTGAATTGTAAATCCTTATGTATGTGTGTATTTAGGGTAATTTTCATGTCTTAATTTGCTTGCATAGTTAAATTTTGGATGTCCCCATTGTATTTCTATTTCCTTGTCCACTTCGGGTATTTTCGTTGTCTTTTATTTGCTCTCATATAAAATTTTATACTTGTATTTCTGTTTCTACATCTATTTCGGTTACAATTTGAGTATTCATATTTTACAATTTTAAACCACTATAACTTTAGCTCTTTTGTTATGTAAGTGCATTTTTTCTATGATTGGTACTTTACTTTTTTAAATGTTTATGTTAGGGTGTTTTCTTTGTTATATATATCATTTTCCCTTTCCATTTTGGATATTTTCCCTGTCTTTCATTCCCTCTCAAAGAGAAATTTGATGACTTAATTTTGGGTATTAAAATTTTACAATTTTTAACCACTGTAAATTTAACTCTTTTATTATATAAGTCCATCATTTTCTGTGGTTGGTACTTTAATTTTTTTTAATGTTTATGTTGGGGTATTTTATTTGTTTTATATGTCATTTTCCCTTTCAATTATGGGTATTTTCCTTGTCTTTCATTTCCTATCACAGAAAAATTGTATGTCAATATCTTGTCTTTCTAGACTTATTTCTCAACGGGCCCCTTATGGCAAATGAGTGACAATTGAATTATAATGAGAAAATAAGGAGAAAATGATACAGCATATAATGATTATTGTCTCTTTTAACTTAACATGAGAAAATTCATAGAGTTTAGAGGACAATGAATATGTCGTATATACTTTCCCAAAAATCCCGGTGGGGAAAACAGAAAATATGACATATGATCTTATGTTGATATTACCACATTAAAAACCTTGATGAGAACCTGAAAAGTAAACTCATAAAGGAAAAAAGAGTGTAATATGATGCTTTGAACATGTATAGTTTAGGAAGATATTCCCTCTGATTCTTGCAAATCCCGAAATCGTTGCATACCAATTTCATGAACATATTTCTGAAATGTAGAAGTTGGTAGAGACTTTGTGAATAAATCAGCGAGGTTGTCGCATGATTTGACTTGCAAGATGTTTATTTCCCCGCTTTTCTAGAGCTCATGGGGGAAAAACAACATAGGGGCAATATGCTTAGTGATATTGCTCTTGATGTATCCTGTTTGCATCTGTGCAACACAAGCCATATTATCTTCGTAGATAATAGTAGGTGATTCGATAGAACCAATTCCACATGACTGTTGTATGTGGTTTATCATCCTGCGAAGCCACACGCATTCGCGTGATGCCTCATATAATGAAATTATTTCAGAATGATTGGTAGATGTTGCCACAAGAGTCTGTTTTGAAGACTTCCATGATATGACAGTTCCACTATGTAGGAACACAAAGCCGATTTGTGATCTGGCATTATGGGGATCAGATAAATAGCCAGCATCTGTGTATCCAATCATATTGGAGTCCTGATTTCTCTGGAATTGAAAGAATAGGCCAAGATCCTTTATGCCTTGGAGATATCGAAAGATATTCTTGACTCCTCACCAATGACGTTTGGTGGGAGTTGCGCTGTGTCTAGCAAGTAGATTTACTGCAAAAGCAAGATCAGGTCTCGTGCAATTTGCAATATACATGAGCGCTCGAACGGCACTGAGATATGGAACCTCGGGTCCCAACATCTCTTCTCCATCATCCCTTGGTCTGAATGGATCTTTCTCTACGTCTAGAGAACGAACAACCATGGGAGTTTTAGATGGGTAGGATTTGTCCATATTGAATTTCTCCAATATTTTCTGGATATAGGCAGCTTGGTGTACCATGATTCCTGAGGGAAGGTGCTCAAGTTGAAGACCTAAGCAAAATTTGGTTTACCCAAATCACTCATCTCAAATTCCATCTTTAGGTGATTACGTGCTTCATCAATATCTTGTGTGTTGCCAATGATGTTGAGATCATCGACGTACACTGAAATGATGTAAAATCCTGTACAGAACTTCTTGATGAACACACATGAGCAATCATCGCTATTGGAGTAACCCTTTCGAAGAAGGAACTCACTGAGTCGGTTGTACCACATCTGTCCCTACTGCTTTAAGCCATATAATAACTTGTTCAGTTTTACACAGTACATGTTGCGTTTTGCGCTTGCATTCGGGACAGGAATTCCGTCAGGAACCTTCATGTAAATGTCTGAATCTAGTGACCCGTAAAGATATGCGGTCACGACGTCCATCAACTGCATAGATAGATGATTTTGTACTGCCAAAGATATGAGGTATCGGAAAGTGATTCCACTCATTACTGGAGAATATGTCTCATTGAAATCAATGCCGGGTCTCTGCGTAAACCCTTGTGCTACGAGCCTTGCTTTGTATCTCACCACCTCATTGTTCTCATTCCGTTCCCGGATAAAAACCCATTTGAATCCCACAGGGAAAACCTTGAGAGGTGTCGGTATTGCTTTAGTGAATACCTTTCTTTTATTAAGCGAGGCAATTTTCGCTTGTATTGCATCCTTCCATTTAGGCCAGTCAGAGCGCTTTTGACACTCGACGATAGTCCTTGGATCATGATCATTGAGAAGGGTATTTGCAATTGTAGCAGAAAAATAAGTGTCGACAATCGTAGACTTACGATTGAATGATTCTCTAGCATCGATATAGTTGGTGGAAATCTCCTGCACCCTTGATGACTCTTCGTGATTTCCCAATGCGCGTGAGTTTGGGTGTTCCGATGGCCCAGTCAGTGTGTGCAAACTGGAGCTGGGTTGTGGAGGTTGCCCTTCCACTGGGTGTATACGACCCATCAGGTGTTTGTCAACGTTGAGTTGATTTGCATTTACTGACTCTGAGGATTTTTTCCTTGATTTCCTTTATTGCTTGCGAGAAGCTGGTACCGGGTCAGAGGCCGTACTACTCCCCTTGTTCTCAGAGGCCGTACTACTCCCCTTCTTTTTAGGAACAGAGAGTTGAGTGGTTTTTATTGGTACCTCCACTCTTTCGGAGGCATTTCTGGCCGGATTTAAGGACTTTGTAACACCTTTTAAATCAGTAAACGAATCTGGCAGATTATTTGCAACATGTTGCAAGTTGATGATTTTTTGAACTTGGAGTTCAGTCTCTTGGGTACGTGGATCAGAGGATGAAATGGCTATAGCATTCCAATCGATTTCCGGGCATTCTTTCTGGTACTTGAAATCTCCCCCTAATGCCGGGAAATGTTCCTCATCGAATATGCAATCAGCGTGACGGGCTGTGAATAGATCCCCAGTAAGGGGTTCTAGGTACTTGATAATTGACGGCGATTTGTACCCCACATAGATCCCCAGTTTTCTGTGTGGGCCCATGGATGTCCACTGCGGTGGTGAGATCGGGATGTACGAGCACATCCCAACTTACGCAGATGGGAAATGCTAGGAGGATTTCCTCATACCAATTGCAGAGGGGAAGTACTGTGATATTCAGTAGGTCGCAATTGTATTAAGTCAGCAGCGTGTAAAACTGCGTGACCCCAACAAGAGGTTGGCAAGCTGCAATTCATCAACAAAGGTCTTGCAATGAGTTTGATCCTCTTAATCAGAGATTCAGCCAAACCATTTTGTGTATGGACATATGGGACAGAGTGCTGAACTTCAATCCCTAGGGCCATGCAATAGTCATTGAAAGCACGTGAGGAGAATTCTACAGCGTTGTCCATGCGAATTGTTTTAATTCAACTTTCTGGATAATGGGCTTGTAGCTTAATTACTTGCCTCATTATCTTGGCAAATGCATGGTTCCATGTGGACAGAAGGCACACGTGTGACCATCGTGTAGATGCGTCAATGAGAACTATGAAATACCTAAAATATCCAGAAAATGATTGGATGGGACCACAAATGTCTCCTTGAATGCGTTCAAGGAACTGAAGTGGTTCAGCTTGTATTTTGAGGTGCGAGGGCCTCAAAATTAGCTTTCCTATTGCACAAGATGTGCACACGAAGTCTGATGATTGAGGAAATTTTGACTCAAGCAAATTATGACCAATGGAATTGCGAGTAATTTTTCTCATCATCTCGATACTGGGATGGCCTAGGCGATCATGCCAGGTTTGAAATGCGTTAACATTCTGAAAAATTACCTTGTATGCAACATGTTCTACGGGTTTGATGTACGTATAGTACAATTCAGACGATAGAGAATGAATTCTTTCAAGTACTTGCTTGCCATATCCGTAATCTTTGGTGAAGAGTAGATACTCCTGTTTGTTGTCTTCATGGGTTTCGATGTGAAAACCATTTTTACAGATATCTCGATAACTAATTAGAGTAAGTGACGAGTCGGGATATAGCAGAGCATCCTCAATTGTCACTTGTGTACCCCCTGGGAGGGTAAATATGACACGTCCAGTGCCAACAATTACCGTATCGCGTCCACCGATAGTTAAATATCTCCATTCATCTTTTTCAGAGTTTGAAAATATTTTAACTCTCTTAGTATGGAGTTTGTGGTAGCGCTGTCCACAAAGCATAATTCCTCTTCCATCGGATTGTCCCCGTAGAGAACTATATATAAAAGAATTTTCAGTAAGAAAATCTCATGTAAATACATAGTATACAATCTAATTATATCATATGTACTGATACAATATAAAATGACAACAATACTTATGTTCTTAGTACAACATCACAAATGGACATAATTAAAAATAGATCATAAAGGAGATTGAGAGACTAATAGAAGTCTCCAAACATGTCGGTTGAGGCAAACTCAATCATCATGTTCTCCGTGTCGGCAGGGTCCTCTGGCTGATGGAAAGTCATGGTGTTGCTCGGTCCGGGAGGGACGTCGTGCGAACTACCATCTCCATTGGCGCTATTTGGATGAAGGTTCAAGTTGGCTTCAAACCTTTTCCCTTGAGGTGCTCTGTGTCCTTGGGATTGTTGGTACAGAATAACCAGATGCTTTGGGGTTTTGCACTTTTCAGTGGGGTGCGTGTAGCATCCACATTTGTTGCAAAGCTTAGTTTTGTCATACTTAGGCTTTGCGGTGTCTTTTCCTTTGTCTGAGTTTCTAGGTTTCTTGTTCCTACTGCGCTTTCGCTTACCCTTGAAATTTGATGGTTTGCCTCGGAAAGCACCATCAAACCTCTGTCCATTCGCAATATTCATATGAACCTCAGGTAAAGGTTGTACCCCAACTGGGCGCTGAGAGCCATTCCTAGCGAGTAGCTCATCATACTTTTCAGCCTAGTAAGATATGAATGAGGTCGGAATAGATGGTATAGTTGCGACCGTGGTATTGCTGCTGGAGGATCCTATCTGAAGGGAGCATAGTGGATAAAGTTTTCTCTATCTTCTCCGCGTCAGTAGGTTCCTTTCCGCAAAAGCGTAGTTTGTAACTAATTTTATGAACCTCGTGATTGTACTCTCTGATGGACTTGAAATCCTAAAGACGAAGGTGCGTCCAATCATGGAGTGCTTCTGGCAGGACAACTGCCTTTTGCTGTTCATACCTCGTTTTGAGGGCCTGAAACAGTGTACTGGGAGATTCCTCCTCCAAGTACTCAGATTTGAGATCTGGGTGGATATGGTGCCTTATGATATATAAGGCAACATATTTTTGCTGTTCTGTTACCGGCGTTTCTCCATCCGGTAGTGGAATCTCTGGGTCTTGGATTGCAAGTGCTATCCCCCGGGACGCAAGACTGATCTTGATGTCCATGGCCCATGTAGGGTAGTTGTGACCATTGAAGGCAAGCTCCTCAAATTATTTTGCGGTCATCGTTTACCTACATGGGTAAACCAGAGATAATTAATTTACGTTTAGTAAATTAAAAACCATCATGGTTAATGTTGTAATAAACTTTGCAAAATTAATGAAAATTCCAAAAAGTTGTCTTGGAAACATTAGTGTGAATCTCAAATTTGCTAAGTATGACATATCGTGGAGAGTAAATCTCGCAGCATTAGGGAGTATAATCTGATGAAATCAGTAGATACTCAAGTATAATCTGATAAAAATCAGTAGATACTTGTGTACCTAATGCTACTCAGCATTAGGGAGTATAATCTGATGAAATCAGTAGATACTCAAGTATAATCTGATAAGATCAGTAGATACTTATGTACCTAATGTCACTCGGCACTAGGGAGTATAATCTGATAAAATCAGTAGACACTCATATTCCTTATGCCATGTGTCATAACTTGATTTTGAGGAAAATCACTTTGAATTTTGTAAATTGATTCTTACTCGTATTAAGTCAAAATGACTCAATTAAGATGAATTAATTTTTTATTTGCAAGAAATTAAAAAATCTCGATTGCAAAAATAGTGGACGCAATTAATCTCAACATGTAGAATAACATGGAAATATATTGCATCATACTTTGTTCTGGAATACAGAGTACTCTATAGAAGTACAATACTGAAATTGTAATACTAGAATTAACAGCGTCTAAAACAGAATTAAAATACTGCTAGAAATACTGTTAAAGGACTAATCTGCGAAAAACCGAAAATAAAGGGGTTTTTTTCGCAAAAGAAGCGGCGGCCATAGAAGAAGCGGCGGTGGCCATTGGTTCCCCGGCGGCGGCGAGTGACGAGGCGACGGCGACGGCGACGGCGACGGCCACGGCCGTCCTCCCGAAGAAGGCGACGGAACAAACTCATCATGGAGAAGAAATCCCGAGGCATGGCAAAGTTCTAACCTTTTTTTCTTTCTCCTTTGATTCTTACTCGTGGTAGAAAGGAAGCGTGCTGATAACGTGTTTGGAATTGAAATGTAGAACATAATAGAAGCAGTGTTTGGACACAATCAAAATGTGATTCTTGTATATGATGCACTTGTGATTACAAGTATATATAGAAGTACAAGGGATGGTAGTTGCTATTCCCAAAAGACATGTCCCTTTAAAAGGATGCGTCTCTTTGAGGAGACACAAGCGAAAAGACACGACTCCTCGAAGAGGTGTTTGTTGGGAGAGACAACCGCCTGCGGTTAAGACAAGGGGAGATTACCTCATAATTAACGCATGTTAATTCTAACACTTTCTCTCAGTATATACACTCCTATATATAGTCCTGTTCCACTGGAGAGTCCCATGCTGGTCATAGCCTTAGCCCAATGCGGTAACACGGGCGCCATACGCGTTGGGAGCATGCGATTGCTCTGCCCATATCATCAATCGCAATCTCAGCATGCGACAGTGGGTTATATATTTTCGCAACGTGGGTTTTCTTTTGTGAACGGATGAAATAAATGTTTATTTCGAAAAACAATTCGTGTGTTTCTCCTACATATATACCCCCAATCTTGAGCTAAATATTATCTAGTTGCTATCTTATTCAAGAATATGACCTTAGAAGTTAATGATCTTAACCTTTAAGAAATCAAATAAGAACTTCAAAAAGTAATGCATGGGACCGGCTGTGTTTTTCCTTTGTTTATCTAGGATACATGTGTATAATATATTGTTGGATCCAATTGTTACTGTTCTCGTCCAGAATACTACCTGAAAGTTCTGTGAACTGGACAAACCATGGATGCATTTCCCCTGGGTACTCCTTGTGAAACCCTAATCTATTGAACGTCTTGATGCCTTGCGCGTGTTGACGAATGTTTTATCTTATTTTTTTAAATTTAAGTCTAGATATTTTGGTCTAGAGAACGAAATGGTGTGACGTGTAGTTATCTGAACTCTGAGTACGAAACGGTGGAAGAAGATTCATGTAGTTCGACAATTTCCATTAGGTTATGGTCAAGTATTTTCCTTCATCCTTCCTTGCAATCCAACACAAAGCCTTCTTAACTGTTAACACGGTGGTTGGCGTGTGGACGGAAGTTTTCTTCTTATGGTTAATTTCATTCACAAGTCTTCGTATCCTGCCTAAATAACCTTTGTGCCATGTATACAGAGAGACTGTAGATGATAACTGCAATTAATGTATCATCCATGTTTCAATCAAAATAAACGCCTGCAGTTCAGTCTGGTCGTTGGCGTGTGGAATAATAAGTAAATAAATAATTCTTCTCAATCTAGACTAACTCTACCAAGTAGGAGTATTTGGAATAGTCAATTAAGAACAGGCAGCTAGATGGCCAGTGGCTTCAGCATAGTCATGAGTTGACTTGGGATGCGTGTATTATATCTATATATATATATATACTTACTCTCTTCCTTGGTATTAATATCTTTTTTCTTCTTCCTTCTTAATTCTGGATATTAATAGATAGGGACATGTTTGCGGTATGTATGTGATTATCCATGGTAGAATACTAACCTTTCATAGAATATACGACGACAAGAACCAGGCTATGATTGAATTACCATGCAGGATCTTTAATTTGAATGCAGGATACGATAATCTTGACATTTTTGTTTCAAGAAAACGACAAAGGAACGGTTTTGATATCGAGGTACAATTAATTAAGACGTCGCTAGCTGGCTTCTTTGTTCTGACTTCTGAAAGCTGTTAAAGTGTAGATTGTATGAGAATGAGAGATGGGAGAAACAATCTTGTATCATGAGCACTGTTATACATATTTATAGATGTATAAAGGATGAAAGTTGCCACTTTGAAGTGGCATCTCCCACTTTGAAGTGGCATCTCTTCTAACGGTCATTAGCCAACTTCTAATGACAGTTTACCATTTGATCACATGTGCTTTATTCGTAATAACTCCCCTTGATCATCTATATAGTGGAACAAAAAATCTACTACAAAAATCCTGCGGAAAAAATATGAAAAGAAATATAATGACACTATTACAGAAAACACAATTACAGCCGGTCCAAAATGGCTTTCTCAGCCAGTTTCCCATCCGGCTGAAGACAAAGGGCTGAGATAATACGAATTTTCTCAGCCAATTATAAAACCGACTGAGATAACACATTCTCCGCCGGTTCATTCCTAAAACCGACTGAGATAATATCATATCTCAGTCCATTCCCAAATAAACACCGACTGAGATAATATCATATCTCAGTCGGCTTCCCAGCCGAACCTATCCCAGTCGGTTCACAACGAATAGCCGATTGAGATAATATCATATCTCAGTCGGTTTTTTCAGCCGAATGGACTGAAGAGTAAACTTTTATAGTCGGTTTCCCCGGTTGAACAGGCAACGATGAAGGCTCATCGCAGCCGGTTTCAGGGAAACAACCAGCTGGGATATTCATTGGTACAGAGCAGGCATAATCTGAGTTTCTGCCTGCTCTGAAACAGAAAACACAATTTATGTACCCAGATTCCCATAATCTCTAGAACACATTTCACATCCAACTTGAATTCATAACAGAGATTCATATTGACATCATATCTCAAGTGACTGCTAAACATAAATGAAAGTATATATAAGTTCAATATTTACACCACAACATCCATCACATGTCCTGACGAATTTTCAACATGTCCTGACAACTAAACATTGATCATTTCATTGAAAACAATTGTCTTATTCCTCAGATGGGTCGTAGTAGAACTCGCCTTTTGGATCAATGACGCTCTCAAGAATGAAATGCGCCATTTCTTCTCGAATCTTGGCTAGATCATTCTTCGGCAATTCCGTCCGTGCAATAGTATTAACCTGTCGATATGAAGATCATACTAATGCTACATATAAGATGATTAAAACAAATCAAAATGATAATTAGCATATCTCGGTAACAGAGAATTTGTGAGCAGAAGCTCGAGCCATGAGAAGGTTCATGTGATGGCCAACATAGAAGCCACATAAATTGCTAAAATGAGGTTGCTAGTGGCACTGCAAAGATATACATTCCCTCGGTATGTAGTTCTATAGAAATAAGTACCACGGAGTCTAAAAGTATGCGACAGGATACATACCGGAAAGGCGAAGTGGTGGTCTAACTTAGGAGGGGCCCCCGCATCATCCTTTTCCCCCACGCGATTACAAAATATTTGGTACACTCTGAATCGTGGAAGAAAAGCCGTATTTATACCAACGACCTATTACCATGGAATTTCATGAGGTAATTTGTTTACCTATCGATCACTTTGCTGACCCTCTCGAAGTCAGTCATCTTGTCGATATATGAATCCATATAATACACCTTCTTGATAGGGAGTATAATAACAATAAGGATCCAATAGGTGCTAAAAGGTCATTAATCCCAAGTTAGTTGATGATGCGCCGAAGGTGCGAAATGAACATGTCCGAGACATTAACAAGTTTATAGCGCTTACCTTTTGTTGAAGGGATAGAGGATGCATTTCTTATGCTAGCTAGCCTCCATGATATCGACGAGATAATCCTCGACAACCCTTTCAGCAGCATCCATGGTCTGCTCGTAGGCAAGGTGCGGGTTGACGAATCCTATCATATTATTTGCTTCTCTCGCCTTGGTATAAGCGAACCTACATATACACAGAGGGAAGAGTTCCGTATTTGTGACATTTGTACGTATTATAGTAAATTAAATGGAGCACGATTGTAAGCACTTACAGTGTGAAGCACCTCACGAGGCTCGCGTCCAAGGGGCTTAGGTTGTACATAAGGAACAAATCCTTCCAAGTCACATTTATATGTCGACCCTTATTATGGAGGAAGTGCTCACGTCTGAACCTGCCAATGATGCTACCGACCCGTTGATCCTTGGGTTTCTTAAAATTGGCCAAGTAACAGTTGTGCAACGTATGGCAAGCCCAGCCAAGTTCAGACATCATCTTTTTATGATTCTTGAGCATCGGCTTCCCAGGCTTGTACGTCGGGACTGTCGGAGCCTCAGGGAGACTCCCTCCAGCATCATATATGGCTTGTATTTCTTGGATGGTCATTTGTCGGTCTTTGGCTACCATCATTAATTCCTTTCCCTGGCCATGCTGTGGCGTTGCCAGCTCAAGCCGTCTCAATGACAGCGCCGGTAGCACAAGCGGTGAGATCGCCATATGTTCCACTAGTTCAAGTGACTGCGCCGATAGCACAAGCGGTGAGATCGCCATATGCTCCACTGGTTCAGGTGACGGTCCTGCCGTAACATTCTTAGTCGGCCGCGTCGCATCGAGGAAGATGTCCTTCTTGGGCCACTGGATGTACGTCCCCTTGGTTTGACTTAGAGTTAAGATCTCATCGTTCGGTGGAATCGGGAGCTTCAGCTTACTGAAAGTGTCGTTAACCCCATCGATGCTCACCTTTGCGTACAATGGGTCTATGGGGACATTATGTATCCTTTGCTCTCCCACTGCTGGGAACACTTGCCCCCAAGCGGCATCCATGAGATCATCCATGCCCACCAACCGCACTTGCATCGTGCATCTCGTGGGAGCCTACATGAGAGAGCGTTTTAGCCAAGAGGCCACAAAAAATCGCATGTTCAATAAGAGACAAGGTATATGAAGTATACCTAGATTTCATCACAGGGCCAGGTAGAAGTTGTATCTTTCTGACGAGTAGGGAGGTCGATGGATGCGCAGCTACTGCGTCGAGCCCCAGGGCTGGCAGCAACTGGCTGTTCTTATCGCGGAGCTAGAATTAACTCTGCTCTTAAGTCACGAAGTATCTCTTGCTTCAACTCTTCGCGCTTGCATTGTTCTGCAGCGGCTTTCCTCGCCCTTTTTGTGTTCGCGCTTCACCTCCAGAGCCTGGGAGAGTTTGTACTTGTGGAGAATGAGGGAACCTACACCCCTCGTGCGACCCGGGTGCTCGCGGCTTCCCAAGCCCTCTTCGAGCACATCTCCTATGAAGGTGCCAGCTTGGTATGACGCATCGAACTCCAGCTGCAAAAGCCAGAACTAATAGTTACTACAACTGGTATGACTGACATGCTGTTTCTATGACTAAGGCGGGAATTATATCTCACCAAATGTCTGTACACTTCTGCGTCAGCTGGGTTCTCAAATGTTGGGTCGCCCGAAGCCGATGTCGATGCAGATGCCCTGGCTCTAACCCATGCTTTGGTCCTTGCATCCGTGATGTTCACAAATCTGGGAGGGGCATCCGATTGCGATGCCTGCTCATCCTCCCTTTCCCATCTCTTCTTCATTCCCACGTAGCCTACGGTTCCTTGATGGTGCGGGCGCTTGTTCCTCTTAGAGAGCTCCCGGTTTTGCAAGCTCTTACTCTTGAATGCATCCGTCATCTTCATCCTGGCAAATTCAGTCCAAACCTCGGGACTAATCATCAGCCACTTCCCGAAAGGCTCCACCTCGGCGTAGACGTACTTGTTGACGAGCACAGTCTTCCAGTTCTTCCAAGCCTTGCAGGCTGTCATCTTAGCAGCTCACTCGATACGTGCTTTCCATTCTTCGGGGAATATGAAATATCCCAAGATTTCGACAGAAATCGCAGCGAGCTGTTCTGTCCCTACTTTCTTCCAACTTTTGATAGTGATTGGGATCCGCTCTCTTCCTACGATACCGCAGACCATGCTGAACTTCCTCCTTGCATTCTCAGGCTCGTCTGGTGCCCCTGAATCGTGCAAGTGCGTGACGGTGTACTTCGCTTCGGGTCTCTTTGACCTTTTCCTTCCTTCTCCGGGCCTTCTTCATTGGCCTGAAGGCGCCGGTTGAGTCCCTAGACGGCCTAGGTGGTGACGGCGACCTAGAGTCACCACTGTCCGGCATTCTTTCGATTATAGAGCATCAAAGAGCAAGCATTAAGAACATGGTTACTTCCGAAAAGATTCATCATCATCATCATTCTCACATTCAGTATCGAAACTAAGAACAAAGCCTAAGTTGCTAGGGCAACCTACCTCAATTGCTGGACTGGGGATGACGTGGCGGTGGCTCGGGCGTGGGAGGCGGCGGCGGCTCGGGCGTTGGAGGCGGCGGCGGCTCGGCGGCTTGGAGACTTGGTCCGGCGTGTTGGGGAAGCCATCTCGGAAGAATGCGAGGTGGTTGAGGAGGCTCGAGCGGCGGCGGTTAGAGGCGGCAGCGGGTCCTGTGAGAAAGGCGGAAGTCGAAAACTTTGTGAAGTTCCAGTGGAGGGAACAACTCCCTTAACCTGAGTCATCGCAGTCGATCTGAGAAATAAAACCGACTGAGATATGTTCTCATCGTAGTCGGTCCGGGAGACACAGCCGACTGAGATATGTTTTCATCGCAGTCGGTTTGGACGCTTGAAGCCGACTGTAAGCTGTTTACGCAGCCGGCTCTCCAGAGGAATCGACTAAGAGTTAGGTTACTTGTGCGATTTAAGTTATTTTCTTTGTGTTTTAATGTATTTTTGTCATCTTCAAGTTGTTTTCTATGTGATTTAAGTTATTTTATTTGTATTTAGCTCATAGAACATATACACTGACACTCTTAATCATAGGAAATAGTACCATATATGTCATTAATATTGGAAGTTATGTTACAAAATAATTCCTTCTTGATGATCACTTCATTTATACGAAGTAGGATCATGCTGCAATTCATCTTCGACCCTTGTTCCATCATCGGGTGCTGGGAACTCATCGATGTTGTTGTAATCTTTCTCATCCACCACATGTTCAACTCTGACAATACTCCTTTTTGAGGGCATTACTACGTGTCGCTTCTTGTTGGAGGGATCGGTAATGTAGAAGACTTGATGAACTAGTTGAGCGAGGATGAAAGGCTCGTTTTTGTACGCGACACGTTCAAGGTTTACGGTGGTATGGCCTTTGTCGTCAGGTATGACTTGTTTCTTATTGACCCATCAGCAACGGAACAATGCGGTTTTCAAATTTTTGGCGTAGTCAAGCTTCCAAATCTCATCTATGTACCTATAGTATAGTTGCTTGTTGCCATCTGTTTCGAGAGCTCGCTGTTCTGCATTGTGCTTTTCATATATTGTTCTTTTGAGTAAAAGGTGTATCCATTGATTTGGTACCCTTTCCATGTGACGACTGACCATGCTGGCCTGTAGCTAAATATGACAATGCACCACTTGATGGGAGTACATGGAATTGCTCTTTGAACCATTCATTGAACTCTGCATTGTGACGTTTTATGATCCAGTTATCGGCACTAGTCGGATTTTGTTGACGTAGAATGTCCTTGTGTTCATTCATATATGGCGAAACAGTGGCCATGTGCTGCAAAATAGTGAAATGGGCTTGAGCATACTCAATCTGAACAGGATCGATAGCTTTCCTTCCAATGGTCTCTACACCGAGCAGTCTTCCCTCATGGCAAGATCGAGGCACGCCTACTGGTTGAAGATGGGAGATGTAATTAACACAGAACTCAATGACCTCTTCTATTGCGTAGCCTTCGATGATACTGCCCTCGGGTGAGATCGATTCCGAATATAGTGCTTCAGAATTCCTATGTAGCGTTCGAATGAGTACATGCTGCGAAGAAACACAAGGCCGCACATCCTTACTTTGTGCACTAGGTGGACTATGAGATGAACCATGACATCAAAGAATGACGGAAGGAAAACATCTTGAGCTCACATAGAGTCTTCACAACCCCATCTTGTAGACCATCTAGTTCATCAAGGCTAATAACCTTCTTCAGAAGTGTGTTAAAGAAACCACACAGCTTCGTGAGAATCCGCCGCATATTTGGTGGAAGAATATTCCTAATTGCAACCAGGAGCATTTGTGTCATAAGCACATGGCAATCATGTGACTTCATGCCAATTAATTTTAGATCTTCCATGGAAACAAGTCTCTTGATGTTGGCGGAGTAGCCGGATGGAACCTTGATACCATGCAAGCAATCACATAACTCGGTCTTCTCTGGCTTGGAGAGGGTATAACAAGCAGGCGGCAGGAACGTCTTTCCGTTTGTTGTTTTCTACGGTCTTAAACTCTGATCAAATTCCAATATCTTCCATGTCTAGCCGTGCATTTAGACCATCTTTTGTTTTGTCACGCATGTTCAATAAAGAGACCCATTATGCTATCGCACACATTCTTCTCTATGTGCATCACATCGATGCTATGATGGACTTCTAGATGTTTCTAGTAAGGGAGGTCCCAGAATATTGACCTCTTCTTCCAGATGATCTTTTCAACGGGCTTCTTTTTCTTTCCTCTACCTCGCCTTTTAAACATCCCCTTTCCAAGCACGATTTTCAGGTCTTTAACCTGATCGTGGATCTCGGTGCCGCTAAAAATTTGTGGAGCTGAGCCTTTCTTAGTGGTTCCATCGAATTCATGCCTCATCCTGCGGTAACGGTGATCCCTTGTAAGGAACTTATGATGACGCATGTAGACCATTTTCTTAGAGTGTTTTAGCCACCTGCTTGCTGTATCAGTGAGGCACTAAACACATGCATTGCTCCCTTTAATAGTTTGCCCCGAATAGTTATCGTTGGCTGGATAATCATTGACGGTAATGAACAACATGCAGCGTAATATGAAGTTTTCTCTTAGGTGTGCATCCCATACCCTTACGCCTTCAACCCAAAGAAGTTTGAGATCATCCACTAATGGGGCAAAGTACACATCAATGTTGTTACCGGGTTGTTTCGGACCTTGGATAAGTATTGCCAGCATGATGTACTTCCTCTTAATGCACAGCCAAGGTGGAAGGTTATACATGCATAGATTCACGGGCCATGTGCTATGTCGGCTACTCATGTTGCCGAATGGCACTACCTTAGAAAATACTTCTGCTACATGATCATCACTGACCAGTGGAGGCGCTAAAACACTTCTGCACAGTGGAGGCGCCCGCAGCTGGCCAGTGATGGATGATGGACTTCCACTGACTGGCGCGTACGGTGTGCCCGCCAGTGGATGTGTTACACTACATAATCGGGGACTTGGTGAAATTTCACAAGTTCTCGCCATAACCCTAAAACCAGCAGCGAAGAACGTGCCCTAGCCCTGCCGCCAGGCTGCCGTGCCGCCGCCCGAGCCCTCGTCCGCGCTGCCGCCGCTCGAGGCCCCGTCATCCACGCCGTCGCCGCCGCTCGAGGCCCCGTCATCCGCGCTGCTGCCACTCGAGGCCTCGTCGTCCACGCCGCCGCCGACCGAGTCCCCGTCACGCCCGAGCCCCAGCGCCGCCCGAGCCCGTGTCTGCCCTGTTGTGGCCGCAGCCTCGGCTCCACCGGACAACCTCACTGCCTCCATCCTATCCGCAGGTACCACCTCCCTCCCTCTGCTCCCATGCTCCCTCCTTCAAATGCTGAAGGTAGTAACTTGTGCTCTTGTAGCTGTTTCATCATCTTGATGTTTGCTCTTAGACAATATGCTTTTTTATTGTTCTCACAGCATTAGTGATTTTATTGTGGCAATTTCATCATCATTGTGATGTTTGCTCTCATTCACCCAAGTATATGTTTGCTTAGTGTTTTGATTGAACCTTCCTAGTTGAGGATCATCTTTAGTTACTCATTGGATATTGATTTGCTAAAACTATTGATCCAAACATGCGCTTGAAAGCCTTGAAGTAGAAGAGGTGCATTGGGTCCATGATTATCTGAACAAAATGTTACGGGAAGCTATTACATATTACCATGGGGTTGCTTGGATTTGGGTTCAAGTAAACCAGATTAGATACCAACCGTTTAAAAAAAAGCCCTACCCGTGCACTGCCAGGTAGGGTTTCCACTAAAACGGCTGTAACTTTTGCATATGGTGTCCGTTTTGGGTCCACGACCACTCAAAATGACCGTATCGACGAGGCACATCTGATAAACCTACACTTCTTTAGACCTATATATTTTTTCACCTCCAAATTCGCCCTCTAAGACTAACTTTTCCCCTCCGAACGAATCATCGCATCTTCCGACCCTCCGTTGAACTTCTTCCCGAGCTCCAAATGTAGTAATCTTTGCGGATTCTGAACCGTGAGGGAGTAGAACTGCCAGAAAAAAATATGAGAAATTTTTTAAAAAATAAAAAAATTTCACTCTGAATTCAGCCTCTATGACTAACCTTTTCCCCTAACGAATCATCGCCGCTACCGAACCCTCAGTTGAACTTCTTCCCGAGCTCCAAATGTAGTAATTTTTGTGGATTCTGACCATGAGGGAGTAGAGCTACTACAAAAAATATGAGAAAAATTTTAAAAATAAAAAATTTAGGCAGTAGAGTAGCCCGGAGGTCCAGTCCGGAACCTCCGGACCGAGACTCCGGGTGCACTCGGAATTCCGGGCAGCCTTCCGAGCCAGTCTAGTAGCTACTAGACTGGTCCGGAATTCCATCCGGAAGACCATCCGGATTCCGGGCATCCCGGAGGTCTGATCCGGAACCTCCGGACCAAGACTCCAGGTGTTTAAAAAAAAGTCTGAATAATACTTCCACTGACGGGCCCGTCTATGTACCCGTCAGAGGAAATATGTTACCGTTGACGGGCGAATGTTTCCCGCCGTCAGTGAAAGTCCCTGCGCAGCTGCACTAGAAGGCTTTTCACTGACGGGCCGAATCCACCCGTCAGTGAAAATCTATCTCTACTGATGGGCCCTCCGCCCGTCAGTGGAAGTAGCACTTCCACTGATAGGAGCTTACTGACGAGCTCGGAACCCGTCAGTGATTGCCATTTTTCGCCCGTCAGTGCTAGTGTTTCCTGAGGTAGTGTGGGTTCATTCCATCGGTGCTCAGCCCAAACCTTACGTTCCTGGCCTCATCGCCAAACATAGCATACCTCCTGTCAATATTTTGCCACTGTAAAGAATTAGTTGGGTGTCTCAACATCACTTCGTCTGTACGCTCGTTTGCGTGCCAACGGATCAGTTTGGCCTCCTTCAGGTTCGCAAATAGGCGCTTCAAACGGAAAATTATGGGCAAGTACCAGGCAACCTTAACAAGAGCCCCCTTCGTAACCTCTATGCTTTCCTCGATGTCACCACTGTCGATCTTACGCTTATATCGAGAAGCTTTGCATACCAGACATGCCCGTAGATTCACGTACTCTTTACGGTACAGGATACAGTCATTCCTACAAGCACGTATTTTCTCTACCTCCATTCCCAAAGGGCAAAGAACCTTCTTAGCTCTGTATGTAGTCTTCGGCATCTGGTTTCCCTTTGGAAGCATGTCCCCTAACAATGTTAGCAGCGACGAGAAGCTCTTATCAGACAATCCGCTGCTAGCCTTCAGTTTCAGCAGTTCCAGAATGCCTGACAACTTTGTGACTTTGCAGCCAGGGTACATTAGTTTCTCCAAGTCTTCCAATAAGCAGACAAATTTTCTGTACTCCTGATCATTCTCACAGTTTTCTTCGACATCTTGGATCATCTGATCTAACTCGTTGTCTTCATGTGACAACGTGTCGTCTTGCGATGTGTCCTCTTGTGGCGCGCACACATCCTCACGCGTATGTTCAAGAGGTGTGCTATTGACAATACCAGCCACGTCGTTATCTTCATCCATATTTGACGGACCTTCCTCTACAATCCGATCTTCACCGTGTCTGGTCCAGCATGCATACCCCTCCATGAATCCCGTCCTGATCAAATGTGCTTGGATCAGGACAAGGTTTGTGAAGCTCTTCAAATTTTCACAATGACAGCATGGACAGCTGATCCACGTCTCACCTGTATTCAAACTATACTGTTCAGCTACTCGTAAGAACGCTGAGACGCCTTCGATGTACTCATTGCTAGCACGATTCTCATCGTACATCCACCGTCGATCCATCTGTAACAGTATGCACATTTTATTAAATTGAGCAAGAACTATCAAAAGATTTTGTGCCACAAAATTCTACCCCAACCAACCTATATCAAGTGTACCAACAATGGACACGTGCATTGAAGGCTCAGCTGCCAGCTTTGGACAGTATTTATGGAAGAACAGAGTCATCGCAGTCGGTTCCAACAAAACAACCGTCTAAGTATTTTTCTCAGCTGGTTGGGAAAAAGGTACCGGTTGTAAAAGTTCACTATCCGTAGCCGGTTTTAGTGGTCCAACCGATTGTAATACTATCACAGTCGGTTTTCCAAGTGGAACCGGCTGCTGTTAGATATTTTCAGTTGGTTTTTTGGACGAACCGATTGAGATCTTGGGTCTAGGAAAATACAAAAAATATCGTAGTCGGTTCGGCCGTGGGAACCGACGGTGATGATAAATTAGGCGGTAAACGTCTCTTCATCTTCTTCGTCATGCGCCTCGTCTTCTGTGCTCCCTCTCCTCAACTAGTACTACTCCGCCTCCGCCTCCGCGTGCCCAATCCATTCCCTCCTAATCGTTTTCTCCGCCGCGATGGCCAGTCCGACGCCGTCGTCAGCACCACCGTCCGTCCCGTCCCCCCTTTGGAGCTCCTCCGTCACCGATTTGGTGGCCAACCGACACCGACGTCTACTTGTCGGACGAGGAATTGCCACCAATGCTGGTCTCCTCCGATGAGGATTATTGGATGCTACCCGCCTCCTCCTCCGACGACGATGATTGGATGGTTAGCTCGGCGGACGAGGCTGACGAGGGCCGACCACGAGGAGGAGGACGACGACACGTCGGCCGAAGAGGAGGAGGAGGAGGAGGACGACGACAATGGCAACGACGACGACGACGAGGCCGACGGCACCGACGACACCCAGCACGACGGCGCCACCGCTGCCGGCGGATATTGTACAGATGACTGCTGGGAGTGGACTAACGAGGACGACGACGACTGGTGGGAGCACACCGACGGCGGCGACGGTGGTGACGCCAGCGACGACGGCACGTTCGGGCCCGGCCAGGAAGCGGTGTCAGCTTTATTAATTAGATAATTTATGTGTATTAATTATTACTATGTAATTAGTAATATACGTTCAAATATATATTATGTTCAATCTCTGCTCCAACGTGTGCCGTTCCAATGTGTTCCAATGTCTGAAAATCGCAAATATATATTCCAATGTGTTTTGTTCGTCCGATCTTTGCTCTAAATGGCTAAATATCGCACGAACTGGTTGTCTGTAAAGCGACTACATTACAGTCGGTTTGCAAAAATGAATGGGCTGTATAATTCCCACAATCGGTTCGTTCTCAAAACCGACTACATTGGGACTTACATTACAGTCGGTTTAAAAAAATGAATCAGCTCTATAATTCATACAGTCGGTTCGTCCCGAAAACCGACTGAGACATCGCATTATCTAAGCCGGTTAGTTTCTTACAGCCGGTTTTCAGAGATGAACTGGCTTAGATTACATATTATCTCAGCCGGTTCGTTTATCTCAGTCGGTTTTTTTGCACCAACCGACTGAGACTTGAGATCTTACTGTCGGTTTTGTGAAAACCGGCTGAGATCTGGGGTCCAGGAAACCTTGTTTTGTAGTAGTGTGATAAAATTGGAGAAAATAATATGGACATATATGAACACTTGTATTAATATTGTCTTATTGAAAACCTTTTATGAGAAACCACATTGGAAAAACTCATAATAGAACAGAGTACAATACATATGATCTGATGATCATAAACATATTATAATTTGGGAGTTTACTCCCCTTAACCTTGCAAATGTCGAAGTCGTCTCATACCAATTTCATGAACATATTTCTGGAATGTAGATGTTGGTAAAAAATTTGTGAATAAATCTGCTAGATTTTCACAAGATTTTGTTTGCATGATTTATATCTCCTTATTTTTTCTATATTTCATGGGGATAAAATAATTTTTCTAGTATTTTTCCAATATTTTTTGGAATATATAGATTGATTTGTAAGTATTCCTGAGGGAGGATTCTCAAGTTGTAAACATAAGAAAAATTTGGTTTTACCCAAATCTTTTATTTCAAATTTCATCTTAAGATGATTGCTTGCTTCATTTATGTCTTGTGTAGTTCTAATGATGTTGAGATCATCGACGTACACTGAGATGGTACAAAATTCAGTTGAGGATTTCTTTATGAACACACATGGGCAATCATTATTATTTGAGTAACCCTTCGTGATTGTTTTAAGTCACTGACTGACTTTTGTAGTTTTAATATCTGAATCGAGCGACCCATATAAATATGCAGTCACTACATCCATCAACTGCATGGATAAATTCATTTGTATTGCTAATGATATTTAGTATCGGAACGTAATTCCACTCATAATAGGAGAGCATGTCTCATCGTAATCGATGTCATATCTCTACGTCAACCCTTGTGCTACAAGCCTCACTTTATATCTCACTACCTCATTATTTTCGCTTCTTTTTTGAACGAAAACCCATTTTGCTCCCACAGTGAAGACATTTTGAGTAGTAGGCATTACTGAGGACAATGCCTCTTTTTTTTGAGCGAGCGCAATTCAGCCTCAATTGCCTCCTTCCATTTGGATCAATTTGAGCGCTTGAGGCACTCTGCCATGGACATTGTTCAAATCCATTGAAGGTTTTTGGCAATTTTGAGGAGAAATATATGTCGACAACTGTAGTCTTTCTGTTATGTGATTCTCCTGAATTGATATAATTTGTGAAAATTTCATTTACGCCTTCTAACTCCTTATGATTTCACACAACAATAGAGTCAAGGTGTTCTGATGTCCTAGCACCTAAATTTGTGCGCACATTTGTGCTGGGTTGTGAATGTTAAGCATCTAACAGGTCTCTTTCAACTTGAGTTTTTGTGTGAAAAATCTTTCAACTTGAGTTTGAATTGTATTTACTAGTTAAGGACATAATGTCCTCTGTTTTTGTGGACACTTTTGAGAGTTGTATCGTTTGTGACCAGGTTTCTCCCCCTCTTGCTCTCATTTGGGAGAGGAGTGGTTTTATTAGGTATCTCCACTTTTTCTAGCACATTGACTACAAGGATATGTGATTTAGTGACACATTTGTATCCAGTAACTGCATATAGCAGATTATTTATAATATATTGCTAATTTATAATTCTCTGAACTTCTAATTTAGATTCTTTAATACGTGGATCAAGGACTGAATGCCTATGACATTCCAATCTATTTCGTAGCATTCTTTGTGGTACTAATCTCCCCTAATGCTGGAAACTTGTCCTCATAAAAAATGCAATCAGCGTACTGAGCAGTGAATAAGTCCCCTGTTAGGGCCTTGAGGTATGATTGAGGGAGAATTATACTGCATGTAGATCCCCAATTTTCTGTGAGGGCCCATTGATATATGCTGGGGTGGTGATATCGGTACATATACAGCACAACCGAATTGTGATAGATGGGAAATACTTGGCTAATTTCCACGTACTAACTGCACCGGGGAAGCAGTATAATATGCATTTGGTCAAATTTGGATTAATTCTGCGGCCTGTAATACTGCATGACCCCAACAAGATGTTGGTAAATTGCAATTCTGTAGGAGTGTTCGTGTAATTAATTTGACTCTCTTGATAAGAGATTTAGCCAAACCATTTTGAGTATGTACAGAAGGTACTGAATGCTCAAAATTAATATCCAAAGCTAGGCAATAATCATTAAATGGGACTAAAGTGAATGACATTATCCATATCTAATGGATTTAATCATATGTTCATGTGGATACGAGCACATGTGAGACCACCTTATGGATGCATCTATGAGTACCATAAAATATCTAAATAGCATAGCTAATGGCTGAATAGGACCACATATATCTCCTTGGAGGCGTTCGAGGAAATTGATTGGCTCATTTTGAATTTTAAGGTGAGAAAGCTTTAGGATTAATTTATCAGTGGCACATTGTCGGAGTATTATTCCGGCAATACTGAATATGGGGCAGCGTACGCACAGCAGATCTAGATGGGTGCACACGGGACACGATGTTTAGACAGGTTCAGGCCCTCAAGAAGAGGTAATACCCTACGTCCTGTGTTGGTGGATGAAATTGATGTATCCCATATGAGGGTATGTGTCTATGCCTATGATCAGATGATCTGAGAGCTCTATTTTTTGTGTCTACCTATCCGGGGATCCCTACCCGGCCTTATATAGGCTGCCGGGATAGAGTTACAAGAGTCCGGATCGGCTTACATATATGATTCCTAATCGGTTACAACTACCACCCGGGATTCCGGGCAGGCACGTGTCCATGTCTTGTACTCCAAGTCGATGATGCGCCCCCGTGTTGTAGTCGGACCCCGAGTAGTCGGCCTGGCCCACCCTATGCCCGGATGGCCAGCTTTATCCTCCTTGACGATACCTGGATGCTATGTCACCGTCACACATGTAGTGCACATAAAATCTGATGATTTTTGAGTATTTTGTAACTGCTAAGTTATGTCCAACATAATTTTCAATAATTTTTCTCATCATCCCAATACTAGGATGACCAAGGTGATCATGTCAAATCTTGAATTTATCAAGATTCAAAATAATTTATTTTATGCAATATGTGATTCTGGTCTGATGTATGTATAGTACAATCTAGATGATAAAGAAGGAATTTTCTGAAGTACTTGATTTTCATATCTGTTGGACTGACTTATGAGCAAATTTTCATCATTGCTCATAGCACTAGTTTCCACATGGAAACCATTTTTATGGATATCTTTAAAGCTGAGTAGGGTACGTGTGGAATTGGGATATAGGAGTGCATCTTTGATTATGATTTTGGTACCCATAAGGAGAATAATTGTAACTCGTCCTGAACCTACAATTGTTGCATCACGTTCAGCAATAGTCATAACACTTTGCTCCTTTTTAGAGTATGGAAATATTGGATCTCCCTTAAGATTGTATTAATGGTACAACTATCCACTAAACAAATTTCATCCTCCATCAGATTGTCTTCCTACTACTCTATATAGAGTAAAATAAAATACATTATGAATTTCAACTTATGTAGAATACATACATCACAAATATATTAAACATTATGTCTGAGGTAGGTAATTTAACAAAATAAAGGACAATATAGTACGTCTAGTAGTATAATAATAGGCTAATGAAATTTCAAGAATAATTTAGGAGACTAGTTGAGGTCTTCATATATGTCTTGAGGATTAAAGTCCACAAGCATGTCATCGACATTATGGGGGCCATCCTCCTTCTACTGGGCTTGAGAATGGTTCTCCATCTGAGGAATGTTCTGAGAACAGCCTACCAGTAGATTATCTTTTGGTTGTGCACTAAAGTGAGCTTTAAACTTATCCCCTTGAACTTGTTTGCCTTTTCTAATGGATTGGGGGTATAATTCAACCAAATGCTTAGGAGTTCAACATTTTTTGGTACAATGATTAGTAAATCCATACCTCTAACAAACTTGAGAGTTGTCTTTATGACCATTTTTCTGAAAGTGACCTTTGCCCTTGTCAGCTCTGCTGTGTTTCTACTTGTCATTTTGACTACACTTTCCTTTGATGTTCTTGTGGTTCCTCTTGCGAGCACTGAATTTATTCTGAATGTCGTCATGTACTTCAGGTACCTGTTGGACGATTATGATGATTCTTCATGAGGAGCTCATCGTGTTTCTCATCCTGAAGTAAAGTATATATTAAATTAGAATATTTTGTGTACTTCTGTTGACATTGTTGCTGTTACAATATCCTCATAGAAGGATGGAAAGTGCATAAGGTCTTCTCAATCAGATCAACATCTAAAAGTGCTTTGTCACGGACTTGAAAGTCCTGAAAACGAATGTCTGACCGTTCACATTGTGCTTCTGGCAGCATTACAACTCTTTGTTGATCGTAGCGTTCCTTGAGAGAGGTCCATAGAGCAAGTGGGTCTTCCTCCATTAAATACTCACACTACTACAAAAATGTGATTTCTGGATTCGGCATCCCAGGTGGTTAACGGAAAACCGACAGGAAGAACATCCAACTCAGTCGGTTTAGCTGGGATAACCGGCTACAAAACATCAACTGGTTGAGATAATATACCATATTAGTCAGTTTACAGAATGAATGAACAGACTGTATGAATAATACAGCCAGTTCATTGTATGCAACCGACTGGAAACTACGTATTTTTATACTCAGTTTTTTGTTTTGAATAGGCTGAAACATAACTCAGTCAGTTTTTGTGCTAAACCGGTAGTAAGAGTTTTTCAGAATTTTAGACAGTAACACAGTACATAGAGAAACTGCAGTTCTTAATTAATCCGAATGACTTTTTTCGGATTTCAAAATACGGCTTAACAAATCGAAATGACTATTTTTGGATAAAGCATTACATAGTAGTAATTAAACATCTAATTTAACACTAATATATATCTGTAGTAGCCTACGGTGCCTCCTCGGTGGGATGGATCGCGCCGTCAAGGTCTCCTCGCCATTGCCTCCTTCAGAGTCGTCAAAGTCAGCAGCGTCACCTTCCTCCTCAGAGCCGTCGTCATCGCCTCCGTCGGAGTCATCATCGGCGGTGGTGGCGTCCTCTAGCTCCTCCTCCTCCTCCTCCAGACCGTCGTCATCGTCCTCCTCCTCTTCCAAACTACCGTCGTGGTCGTCATCGTCCTCCTCCTCCTCATTGACATCCCCATCCTCCTCGTTGTCATCGTCCTCCTCCTCATTGGCGTCCTGTCCGCCTTCTCATTGGCGTCCTCGTCCTCCTCCTCCGAGCCGGGCGGCGGCGGACAGCCGACCGCCATGGACGTCATCCATCCGTTAGTCATCGGAGGTCACCGCTATCTCATCGATGGAGCAGTCGGTCTCCTCATCGGAGAAGACCACCATCTTTGACGATTCCTCATCTGACAAGTAGTTGGATGGCCAACTAATCAATGATGGAATACCCGTGCAGGGCGAAGGGATGGCTAGCGGTGGTGGTGGCAGCGGACATTTGATGGTGGAGGAGGAAAAAGCATCTGGCGAATAAGGGAATGAGTGACATATATATTTAAGAGGGAGGAGGCAATTGTAACATCCCATTTTCTTAATCGTGTTAATGTGCATTATATCAGGCATGTTATTCATCTATGAACAAATAAGTTGAGTAAAAGTTTGAACTTTTGGAAATGCCGAGGAAAAACCATAAATTGGAAATGGAACCATTCTAGATTTCAATTTTTGGTTTTAAAAGTGTTTAAACAAAGTCCTCTACAAAAATTCTTAGGTGATGTTTCGTATTTCATGAGTGTAAGGGAAAATTTTCAAAAAGGTTTAAAAGGGTGGTTTGAATTGTTTTATGGGCTAAAGTAAAAATCAACAAAAAGAGAAGAGAAAGAAGAAAATAAAAAGAAAAACCCACCCCTTCCTCCAGATTGGGCCTTTCCCAGGCCAATCCTCTCTTCTTCTCCCCACAGCCCATCCTCCTGGCCCGTTTTCCTCCTCCCCTTCGGCTAAGCTGGGCCACAACCCAGCCCTTTCCTCCACCTCGGCCTGCCTGTAGCCCAGGCTGCCCACCCGCTTGCACAACCCTATTGGCCTACTTGGCCCAACTCCACCCCCGGCCTGCTTCGCTCCCTTCTCCCTTATCTCCTCCACGCCACCGCCTTGTCCTCATCTGAGCATCGCCACCAGCTGCTTGCACAGCAGCTGCCATGGCGAGCTCCGCTGCCCCGAGCCATCACCTCCTACTTGGTGTCCTTCCCCTCCTACTTATCCCCTCGTCGAGCTCCCGTGCTTGCTCCCTCTCTCTGGTAAGTCTTGTGTCCACCCCCGCCCCACACCGCCGCCATTCACCTCTGTCTTGTGCACCACTAAGCCGTGCGACCCAAGCCGATGACCGAGCACCGCCCTGTCCTACTTCCAGTCTACGTAAGCCACCGGCTGTCCTCTATTTTGGCCCAACCACTGGAGCCCTTTGCCGTCAAGCAAGCTGCCCCCGTCGCCTCTACCTTTCATCGCGGAGCTTGTGCCGCTCCCAGCCCCTGCCATCGACCGCTGCCCTCCTGTAAGCGGCCCATTGCCCTCGCTACTGCTGCAGTCCCCGCTGCCAGACTACCATCAAGGTCATGGCTGGTCAGATCGGTTGCATATGTGGTCTGACTGGATGTGTTTATCCCGACCGGTTAATTATCGAGTTAATGTCGTATCTCGGTCGGTTAAGACCTATTAATTGCTAAATTAATGACTCTTCCGGCACATGAAATGCTAAATCATGGTTAGTACATAATACACTGTATTTAATGCCTAGTCATCATGGTTAATTACTATTCGGACACCATTAATACTCATGATTGTTAATTAATGCTAATCTGACATATTAATTTCTAATCATTAGTTCATTAATAACTTTAATTAATCTACTAATTGATTTTGGTTCAAGCTCTGTCCATGACACCTGGGCTCCACATGTAGGAACTTAAATAAAAAGAATAAATGAAAAGGGAAATTTATGACAGTGGGCCCTACCTGTCATTGGCTCGGGTCAAACTAACGAAAGTTGACCATGGGGCCCACATGTCATCCTCTATGGCTATTTATGAGAAAAGTAATATAAATATTTATTATTTATTATTGTTTTTATTTACTGAGGAAAAGACCAAAAAGGATTTTTACTTGATTAAAGCTGGGAAAATCATAATAAATCCATTTTTAATCATAGAAATACAAATATTATATCAAAATGTTCAAAAAATAAATCCTATTCATCTATGTCATTGCATGCATGATTAGATGTCATGAAAAATATAAAATGGCTAAAAACTCCAATTAGGGTTTTTCAATTAGCTAGAGATCTTCGGGTCGCAATATTTTGAGCATTCGGACTCTAAAAAAATGATTTCACTTGCATTATTCTTTACTTTGAATCCTTTGTGCCATGACATACATTTTATATCATGTGGATGTTCATTATTTGAGTATTCGTCATTGCACCCTTTTTTTGATGTTTTCGTTCTTCTTTCGCCAGAAGATCACGAGAAAGACCTAGTTTCTGAGCAACAAGGCAAGCAGCACCTTTCAACATGTTGCAAATACCTACTAGTTGCAAAGTATTATTTGCTTTCAAATTCGTTATCGCATTCGTTCAAATTATACTTGCTGCTTATTATGAACCTTATCCTTTGCATGAATTGACTTTGTCACAATAACCAACACCACCACACCCCCAACCTAATTAGAGTAATATAGTTAATACCTCTATATTGCTTATGTTGTTACCTATGCTTAGACATGCTTAGACATGTAAAAGTCATAATTTCTTGGATGGTAGAGAAACAAACACAAAACGGGTGGGTTAAGTGGTAGGTGCGTGATCATCGGGAATTAACTAATGAACTTGACTAATCATTATTGAGTTACACAAGAGGCCATGGCTGGGAGAATGGTGGGTTGTCTCGTTTTCCCACAAGCATTGGTTCTTAATGTGTATTGACCCAAGATTTGTGTACTTGTACACGGGTGGTACAGGTTGGGCTGGTGTACACGGATTGGCCCATTAGGGTGGCTCATACATAAGTTAAAAACATTGTAGCGGTCGTGTTCGATCACACTCTGCTAACACACCTCGTGAAGTGTGTTAAAGGCCTAGCATTAAGAGTCGATCGATACGTGTAGGTAAAGATGTACACCCCTGCAGGGTTTGAACTATTCAAATAGTCATGTCCACGGTTATGGATAGCTTGGTGATTACCTGTGTTGAATTTGACAACTACAACAATACTCTAAAACATGCCAACTTCTAAGGTTGGGGAGTTAGCGACTACTTCCTCATGCGGTTGACGAGGAGTCGAGAGGTTAAGTGTATGTTGATCTGCAGTAGACTTTATCGTGAAGATTCGACTCATCTCCTTTAAAAGCAATCTAGTAGTCAATTTCCTCCTATCTAAAAGTAATATTAAATGAATAATTGACTTTTTGCAAAATACTCCACAATCACCCCTTTGTTGATACATGATTGTAACTATGACTGTTTTCCCTTGTAAGTCTTGCAGAGTACAATTTTTGTACTCACCTTGCAGCCGTGGACATTTTTCTACAGAGGAAATCATTCTCTCAGAGGATGGTTTCTACATAGAGATCGATGCCTAGGACAACTAATAACTGGGAATCCCAAGTATTGGTCCTGCCCAGGGTTCGGCAGCTTGGTTTGTTTTACGGCCACTTTTGGCCTTACTTTTGGCTTCTTAGCCACCTTAACTCTTCCGTTGTGTAATCGACCCTTTGTGTGAATATGTTTATTATTATAGTTTCAGCTGTAGAGTTATTGTTGTGATACTTATTTATTCTCACCTGTCTCATGTGCCTTGCGCGTATGATATTGAAGCACATGATGCAGCTAGGGTTTCAGAGTCTATATCATAGAACTATTAGGTGTAATCATCGCTGTGAATTGACTCTTCCACTAAGAGTTTGGGAACTATATTATCATACTCTAGCTGAGCATTAATTTGTCAGGACGAGTTTGGGATTGATGTCCTAGCTCAGTGAGAAAAGAGTGAGGAGACTATATCACCCTACGTAATCTATGCATTAGTTTGTCAGAGCAAGTTCGGGGTTGATATCTTGGCTATTCGAAGCCATATCACTCTACTCCTCTTGGAATTTGTGCCCAAGGGTTGAGGTTGGGGTTGACGTTTCGACATAAGATTCTATGTTATGGATTTTTGGTCTCGACAGACTTGGTATCAGAGCAGGATTGCTGTAGGATAACCTTTGACCTTGGTCGTTGTTGGGTCTAGTATTATGAAAAATATCTTGAACTTAAAAAGTATTTGTGAAAAGTATAAATAGTGGCTCTATTTACTCCTTATCCTTGTCAATCCTAGTTCTTCTTCTTATCTCCCCGTTTGGTTGAAATGTGGACTTACTACTTTCCTATTCCACTCAAAAGTTAGAATTCACATGTTTGGGCTATCCTTAACTTCCCTCTCACCTTGATTTAGTTATTTGTTTCCTTTGATCTTGATGCCACGTAGACAGATGATTCGTTTGACATGGTGCCTTGAGACACTTGGCTTTCCGAATTTTCTTGTCCATGCCTTGGCAAGTAATCATTATCGTTGGATGCCGGAGTACATAGTATATGAGTCGTGTTGCAACTTTTATATGACACAATACTGGCCATGGTATGTATCCACCCTTACCATGAGTATGATACCCGTGCAATGCACATCTTCTATGGTGTTGGCACTACAATAGAGATGGCAGTCCAAGAGGCTGCCTACTACGCTCTCTCTCATCTATGATATGATCTGCAGCTAATGTCCCTATCAGGTTTATCCTGCTTTACCACCTAATGGTATCAGGTGTATTATGCGGTATACATTGATATGGATGGGGAAGATAAGCCCGAAGTGCTTCGTTAAGCCAAACTCATCAAGGCCTTAGACTAGCAATATCATGCAATTCGGCATGAGCTCTTTGCCACTCATGCCCGTTTGTGGAACCTCCTAGCGTCAGTCAAACCAAGTGTTCGTATGAATAACTTAAGTCCGAGAGTGTTAAATGTGCAAATCGAGCTGGTGCCCGTTGATATCGTTTATCTAGATGTTGGCGGCATCGCGCCTGCCTGAGGTCCCCTCCATACAGCTCGTATCTCCAATGGACCCCGTCACTATCCTAATATTCCTTAGCCCAAAGGAGCAGAATAGTTCGGCACCCTCGTGTGCGCCTCCCAGCTCCCTTTGCAGAATAGTGAAGTGTTTAGTCAATTCTGTAGTGTGTACATGTGCAGTGCATACACCCGACCGTCCTGCGTGATGGCAGTGTATGGTTTTCCTTTTCGAGTTTGTAACCATCTGAGGTTGTACATAAATCATGTATAGGAACTAAACCTCAGTGTGTGAGTATGGTATTGTAAAATGATGATGTACATGTTCTGGCTTGTGAGCTCGTAATATTACTCTCGTGTGTCTTAATATGTACCATATATATAACTGTGTCTATTATGGAACGTGTTTTAACTTTTTAGCTTCAGTACTACGATTTGTGACATATTTAGATTCTGTCGTATTCTCACACTATTTAGTTTCCTTAGTACATTCCACCACAAATTTTCCATATGATTCAATCTTAGATCTTGAAGTAACATCTATTCTTTATTGTAGGATGGTTGGAAGTGCCACCACCAGGCCTTCGACCGATCGCAATCATGGTCATGAATCTAGTCGCAACAACAATGATCCTCCTCCACCGCCAACCATGGCAGAAGTACCTTTTTAAATCGAGCTTAATCGGATGGATCAGACACGACTCTTGGAGCATCTAGTCCAGAAAACCAATCGCCAATCCGATGATTGGGTCGGCATCTCAGACTTTCTTCGAACACAACCTCTGGTGTTCAATCGTTCAGAAGAGTCGCTTGAAGCCGATGACTGCTTCGCACCATCGAGCGCGAATTGGAAAGCACGCATGTTCCTGCGGCAGACCACGTGAACTTTGCGGCGTACCAACTTGAGGGTGTTGCAGGTGAATGGTGGGAGAATTTCCTCACAATGAAGGAGCAAGGTCACGTCATCACGTGGCAAGAGTTTGGCACCGTTTTCCATGGAGCTCATGTTCTAGAGGGAGTGATGGAGGTAAAGAAGGAAGAATTCCGCAACCTTTAGCAAAGGTGGAATAACATCACCGAGTACCCCCACGAGTTCAATCACTTGGTTTGTTATGCTCCAGGTGATGTTGCTACCGATGCAGTTAAACAGGAGAAGTTCCGCAAAGGTTTGAATCTGGAGATTCATCACGAGTTACTCCCCTTTGACTTTACAAGCTTTCAAGCCTTGATAAACAAAGCTATCACACTAGAGCACAGCAAGCGAGCTCTTGATCAGTCACGCAAACATGCCCATGATGCGGCAAAGCCATCACATTCCAATTCCCAAAAGAGGCGTGTCTAGATTCCTGCTAGCGCGTCCTATCGTGCTACTCCTTCCTCAAGACCATCTGGTTTTGTTCCTCATCATTTTTGTGGCGTACCCGGTTTTAAGGCCGGATAACTCTTGTGATTACTATACTGGTCCATGGATCAGTAGCCGATATACACAAGAACTTGATAACATTGTCATACAATACCGAGTTTAATACAAGAATAAGCCATTATGGTCTTTTCATACACGACATAGCCGAATGGCTGGAATAAAATAATAGCGGAAGATAGCAACGTAGATAAACCCATCAGTATGCCAATCCATAGGCAACTGACTGGGGAGATCGCCCTAGCCCTCGTAGTTGGTATCGTCATCCTCGGAGATGAACTCTTCCTCTTCCTCTGGCCAAATCAACAAGCCAGGTGAGTACTTTGAATGTACTCGCAAGCATTTCCCGCAGGAGAGTGTAATGGCAATATCTCATGCAAGGTTTATTCCACAGAAGTAGCTCTACCCTATGTTGTTGGTTGTGCGGAAATGTAAGTTTTCAACTTAAATATGATAGTAGGTTCGAAAGCTATTTTGAAAACAGAAGCAATTCAAAGTAACAACCATCATTTGAGGTAGACTCCGCTACCTCCCTTTTTCCTTTCCTCAGCGTGATAGCTCAGCCTATCACGCCTACCCTTTTTGGCTCCTGCTCGCACTACCCCGGGCAGTGCAGCTAGCCTCCTCTTCCGCAATTCCTGGCTACCTGACCGTGTAGCATAAATTGCGCTCTGTGGACATATCATGCCCACGTCCTTAATCCCTTTCCCCAGTTTTCGCAAAAAAACTGAGTCTAACCAGTGTGTGGCCTTGCAAGTTCATGTCCATGACCGAGGACGTGGCTATTCGAATAGTTTTTAACACTCTGCAGAGGTTGTACGGCTTTACCCACAAGATGTAAGTCCCCCTTGTTGCCGAGCGCTAACGGGTACACTTCACGAGGTGTACCTGCAGGGTTATTACAACGAGACCCTTCGCCCGTGTTCATACTAGAGCCGAACCTGTTAGGTGAGTAACCCAACTTTTACATCCCGGATGTCAAAAATGGGACTCTCCTCCTTTGTGTCGAACCATTTTCCACGTTCTACGTGGAGCTCACTAAGAGACTCTCGCCCACGTAGTTCCGTGGAGATCCTCTAGGGATCCCAAATCCACCCTAGCACTCTACCTTACTTCCTGTAGTTTCGGACTCCAGTATTAGACGGGGTAACGAGCCAAGTCCTTCCCATAAAGGACCTGTGGACGTACGGTGTGGAACTGATTCAGCAGCAATTAGGTTCGGTCCTTAATTGATTCGAGCAAGACTCCATGTTCGTCCCATCACCTCAGTAAGCAACCGGCTATCCTACCATTTCATGATCATTACCTCAAGTAGCAACCGGCTACTCTACCATCCCCAAACTACCCTTAGCATTCTTGCCCGAATCCAAATTCTCCTTCATTTTATTTGGGGTTTTGACCAACATTCCTTTTTAAAGAACACCCCAGAATGCACATACAAACTGAGGGTTTTTAATCCCATCTCCATCGTAACTGGTAAAACTTAATTTTAACTACAACAGGTCTAAGCACGGCTAAAGCCTATATTCCTAATAATTCATAGGTCAAATTTCAACCGGCTAAATAGACCTAAGGTTACAAGGGTCGGATTTTCAGATCTACGCCACACTACAGTAGAATGGGCCATCACTGACGGTCGCTTAAACCCCTCTACTGACGGTCAGGGGGCCCGTCAGCCTGGGAATGTTAGTGGAGGGGTGTCCTCCACTAACGGGTGGCCCGACCGTCAGTAGTGCTTATTACTACTTACGGTCACATATCGCCCATCAGAGGAGACCCCTCGTGGGAGGCGCCTGGAGGTGTCACCACTGACGGGCTTCCTCTTAGTGACCGTCAGTGGTTGCACCTTTTCACTGACGGGCGCTCTGTAAGTGCCCGTCAGTAGAGGTCTTTCCAACCAGAGTTAATTATTCATAATCACAGGCTATAGCAATTACATTACTCATAATCACAGGATATAGCAATTATTTATTTTTCACAAATTTCAGAATGGGCCTTCGGCACATAGTCACATGTCAAAACTCATAATCACATAGTCAAATCTCATAATCACATAACACATTCGTAATCACACATAACAGTTGACATAACACATTCGTAATCACATAACACTTCACCTCTAATCCATTGATCACAAGTATGAAACAACTATTCTTCAATTTTAAAAACAACTAATCTATCGATTCTCGCTTAAGTTTGGCTTTGGAAATTGGGGGTCGGCGTAGAATTCACCCATTGGATTGATAACTTCAAGGTTGATGACTTTGGCGAAGAATCTTTGCATGCGGGCAAAGTCCTGACGCCAAATTTCCCAGCTCACTCCAAGCCTTCAGTTCTTTCATATCTTTCCAATGCTTGTTCTTGTACTGGACAAAGCAGTCCATATGGGCACAGGTGTAGTACCCACATGTCACGCTGTTTTCTGGCTGAATTTTGCAAGGGAATTTGTAATGGTGTACCATTTTTGTCGCTTTTGAAGGTATTTTACTATGACTCGTGAACTTGGCTTTGAAAAAAGCTGTATCCAAAATAGTAGTGATATTGCTGAAGTCTGATCTCTTGCTCTCGTCGGAGTCAAAGTAAAATGCCTTGGCCCAGCATGGAACGATCACAATGAGGACCCAGTGGGATAGTCTTGGAACGTCGTGAACAACATTGCTTTCAGATTGAAATATTCTTCTTGATAAGCGTCCTAGACCTGGGCCCTTGGTTCCCATAGTGTAGCTAGTTCTTCGAACAACAGCTGTTGATACACATTCAGATCGTTCCCAGGTTGCTTCCGCCCTTGAATGAGAATAGAGTGGTGTATATACTTTCGCTTCATGCAGAGCCATGGGGGAAGGTTATACATCCATAGAACCATGGGCCAAGTGCTATGTCTGCTGCTCATGTTGCTGAACGGATTGATTCCATCCGTACTCATACCGAACCTAATATTCCTTAGTTCTTTTCCAAAATCATCGTACTAGGCGTCGATTGCCTGCCACTGCGAAGCATCGGCAGGGTGTCTCATCACGCCATCATTAGTTTTTCGCCCCTCGGCGTACCAACGTGTCAGATTTGCCTCCTTCTTGTTAGCGAATAAACGCTTCAAATGGGGAAGGATTGGAAGATACCATACAACCTTTGCCGGAGCGCCACTCGTCACTGGGTCCTCTTCATCGGCTTGAATCTGGATGTGTTGCACGTAGGACACTTGTACAGCTTCTCGTGCTCCTTGTGGTAAATAAAGCAGTCATTCGGACACGCATGGAACCTCTGCACGTCCAATCCAAGAGGGCAGACAACCTTCTTAGCTTCATCGGTGCTCGTAGGCAACAAGTTGTTTTTCAAAAAGACTTGCAAGATAAGCCAATGTCTCATCGAAGCCTTCGTCCGGACAATTATGGGCTGCTTTGATCCTTAGAAGTTCCAGCGTGACCGACAGACGCGTGTGCTCTGGATCGGAACCGGTATACAACAGGGTTTGCGAGTCTTCAACTAGTCTTGTGAACTTAGTAGCCTATCTTTCATCCTCAGGATCTATCACCACCTGCTCCACCATATGAACGTCCTGCACCATATCGGCCAGATTGTTCCCCGTTTCTTCTTCGGCGTCAGGTTTGAAACTCCCCTCGTCTTCTTCGTCCTCTCCGTGTTCAGCGTCTTGCTATAACACTTGATCTTCCTCCTCCTCACCGTGACATATCCAACGTGTATAACCTGACATGAAACCCTTAAGCGCTAGGTGTACCGTCACCCTCCCTCTCGTATCTAACATTACCAAATTTTTGCAATCGCGACACGGACAACAAATCTTTGTGCCACCTTTTCTGCTCATATCTCGCTCGGCGACATCAAGAAACTCATTCAGAGCCATAGCCCAACTCTTTGTTGCCCGGTTCTCGTACATCCAACTGCGATCCATCGATCGATCCCTACGACACGAAACTGATCAATTCGACGAAAAAGAACAAAACACTAGGCCTCAGCTCGATGACCAAAAATCACATCAAATACATATACAAAATGAAAAGAACACTAGCGAGCATTATTACCGAGCGGTAGTGATCTTTTCGGCGAGGAAAGAGAGATCTATGGAGAGAGTGAGAGGAGGAGGGAGAGATGAGAAATCTTGTTGGGTTGGAGAGAGAGAGAGAGAGAGCTAGAAATGGGTGAAGAAAGGGGAAGGTTTGGGAAGGAAAAGAGAATATCTAGATCTAGATCTAGAGAGATCTTGAGCTTGGGGAGGAAGAAAGGAGGGATAGGAGGAGGGTTGGGGAGAGGAGAGGAGTGTTTGTGGGTGGGGGGCGGCGGCGGCGGCGGCGCTCGCTGCTGGCCAGTGGGCGCGTGAGCACTGGCCAGCAGCAAGCGCCGCCTCTGGTTTTATACAGTGACATCACCACTGACGGACATGTAAAACTGGCCCGTCAGTGATTCCGCAGTCAGCCCTGGACCTTTGGTCGCTGACGGACGCTCACAGTGCCCGTCAGTGAAGACGACATCTCCGCTGACGGGAGCTCACCTACAGCCCGTCAGTGAACAAAGACGTCACCTGTGGCACCCTATGTTCATCTCCACTGACGGGCGGCTTATCTGCCCGTTAGTGGAGACTCCTTCTCCTCTGACGGGCCCTTAACTGCCGCCCGTCAGTGAAAAGGACGTGTCATCTATGGCGCCCTTGGTTCATCTCCACTAACGGGTGGTTTTGCTGCCCACCAGTGGTGGTCCTCACGTTCAGCCTTGCTTCCTTCTCCGCTGACGGGCTGTTAGGTGTCCGTCAGCGGGGATCCCCTCCAGCGACGGTCCTTTTTGCACCCGTTAGTGGAGGGGGTTCAGCAGAGGGTCAATCTGCAGTAGTGCCACATGCAACTACTACGCGTAACTATCTTACATAAAATAACGTTGGTATTCACATAGCATGCAAGTTTCTTAAACAAAATATTTAACTTCAAACATATGGGATTCAACATGAGCAAGGCGGGAATGCTTGCCTAGCAGTTCCTGATCTTGCCCTGGACATGGAGGTGACTCTGGGTCTTCCTGGCGCACGAACGTCACTCCGTTAACTACACGTCGGAAATTGGCGAATAAGAAGCAAGCCAAATAACTCCAAACAGAACTCAGAAACATGCATGTTTAAAAGTGGTGAAGTGCAGGTAACGTCAGTGTCTTAGAGATGGGACTTGGAGGATGTATGCTTCGGTCTGCTGGAACCAAAAATACCCTAAGTGATATGTATCTACGTCACATATATTTTGTGGTTTGCTCCTAGAAATGGCATGTAACATGCATATGTGGTCTTAAAGAAATGAAATATTTAAAGCAATTTCTACTACTAAAGCCCTAAAACTATTTCAAATTTCAAAACTTGGTGAAGATAAAAGTTTGCATATTTACTGGAGGTTTCAAAACCGGAACCAAAGTTTCAAAAATCGGCTGGGATGGACTCGAACTGGTTGAACCGGTCGCGCGCGGTTCTGGAATTAATAAAAACGGAGAAAACTGGCTTCGATGCGCTTTCTGACCGCGTTATTACGCTTTCACCTGGTCGGAAACGGACCGAGTCAGTGCGCATTAATTCATCGAATGCGGGAACCTAGTTTTCAGACCAATTGAATGCGTCTTTAATAGAAGTAGGTGGGAACTCGGTAGGGGCGCCGTTGCTTACCTGATTGGGGACCTTACCCGAGAGTTGACCCCACACGTCAGTTGCCGAACTCTTGAATTACCGGTATTGGTTCTGAGTAAACCTGAGATTTGGGCTGGGCCGTGCCGGCACGGCCCGGACCCGTCGAACCTCGGGCCGAGTCGGGCCGGGCCTGGCCGAGCCCGGCAGCCTGCCGTGCCGTGCCGTGCCGTGCCGGCGGCTGGACGGAGGCGCCGAAACCCGGCCCACGGCACGCCGGGCCGCCATCGGGTCGTGCCGGCACGGGCACGGCCCAGACGAGGGGAGGCGGCAGCAGCGGGGGCACGGCGGAGGCCGGAGGGAGAGCCGGGCGAGGAGGGGGCGGCAGGGCGGCGGCGCGGGGACGCGAGGGAGGGGCGGCGGCGAGGAGGCGGCGTGAGGGGGCGGCGGCGAGGGTGGAGGAGGAAGAGGAGGGCGGCGGCGAGGGAGGCGGCGCGGTGGAGCCGTGGAGGACGACGGCGGTGTGGGAGGCGACGCGGCGCGGTGGAGCCGTGGAGGAGGACGGCGGTGCGGGAGGCGACGCGGGTGGAGGAGGACGGCGGTGCGGGAGGCGGCGCGGGTGGAGGAGGACGGCGGCGCGGGAGGCGGCGAGGGGCCGGCGGTGCGGGTGGAGGAGGAGAGCGGCGGCGCGGGTGGAGGAGGAAAGCGGCGGTGCGGGTGGAGGAGGAGAGCGGCGGCGCGGGTGGAGGAGGGAGGTGGCGATAAGGCGGCGGCACGGGTGGAGGAGGGTGGCGGCGTGGCGCGGGCGGAGGAGCCGAGGAGGGAGGGGCACGGCCGCACGGGTAGCACACGGTGAGACGGTGAGTAAAGAGGAAAGGGGGGAGAAAACAGAAAAAAAAAGAGGAAAGAAAAGAGATAAAGAGGAAAGGGGAAAGAAAACAGAAAAAAAAATAAAGAAAAGGGAAGGGAAGAAAAGGAAAATGAAATAAAGTAAAGAGAATAGAGAAAAAAAAAGAGGGAAGAAAATGAACTTGTTCTGCCGGGTCACATGCTGAAACCAGTATTGGGGTAAATCAGTGTAATTTTATTACTGATAAAATACGGATACAATGTTACTGCCTCGTTAAAAACCTTACACCCCAGTGTGGGGTTCCCCTGTAAGGAAAAGAGTACAGTAACTATACTAAGATACATATACGAACTACTCGACGTCGACGATGTCGAGATCGGCTAAGGCCCCCAGGATCTCAGGATCCTCTAGCTGATGTTGTTGTCTTTTATTCGCGTTATTCCAATCCTTGAGGCATGTGATTGCTTCCACCGTCTCGGGCATGAGGGATGACCTTCTTTCTTCGATTATTCTTCCAACCATGCTGAAAGTTGCCTCGGAAGAGACAGTCGATACCGGAACAAGTAGAACATCCTGTGCAAAATGGGACAGGGCAGGAAATATGCGCGCAGCGTTCTTCCACCATAAAAGCAGGTCAACATCCTTCCCGTTGGCAAGTTCACTATCCGTGGCTTCAAAATTATGGTCAAGGTAGTGGTTGAGTTCTGCAATAGGATTCCAGTGGGTGGTGGACGACTGAGTTGATGTAGAACTAGAATCCTGGGGCTTCTTCCTCTTCCATAGATGTGCCGTCGCGCTTCCCTTACTATGCCGTGTCTCTTCTAACCTCGTGCCACCCGCGACACCGTGCTTGTCGCTGTACAAGAGGAAGACTCGAAAGAGTTCCTGTTTCACATATTCAAAAGCTTCGGAATAGTCCAATCCGATTGCTTCACCTATTCCATCCATAGCTTCCTGCAAAGCTTGTAACTTCCTGCGGGGATCGAAAATAGTGGCAAAGCAATATGCATGCGATATAGATTCAAAGTATTTAATGAATTTCTTCTCCATTGGTGCAACAACATGTCTTAAATATTGATGGTTCCTATATTGGTTTAATGATTCCGCCATTATCCAAATATACTCTATAACTAGACATGAGGTAGGATAGTAAACACCTGATAGAATTTTACTTGATTTATAGAAAGGCTTTAAGAAAACACGAAATTCATTAGCAATTGTCCAATCAGTGGGTGTAAGCACGATACCTCCTTCAGAATTGGCATTAACAAAGACAGTCAACAGATTTTCGTATCCCTCTAGTTTCTTTAGCATGATATACGTCGAGTTCCACCTTACCTTCATGTCAAGACTGAATTTTCTTGGTTTCACTCCTTGAGCATTGCAATACCTCTTGAAGTTCCCTGACACTACTGTAGAACTTGAGAGATAACGAATAGCGGCACGTATATTGTTCAAATATAACCCAACTACTTGCATACCATCTTGCACAATAAGATTGATGATGTGACAAACGCATCTCTGGTGGACAACATATCCACCAATGTAGGACCGTAGGTGTGGGGTGAGGATTTCAATAGCCTTCGTATTCGACGAAGCATTATCAAGTGTAATAGAAAACATCATATCTTGAATATTAAATTCAGTAATTACGTTTAATATGCGCTCAGCAATGGCCTCACCGGTGTGTGCCTCGTCGATCAACTTAAACCCGATTACCCTCTTATTTAAATTACATTCACCATCTATATAGTGGGCAACAACACTAAGATACGAAGTTCTCTGATGGGAGGAAGTCCAAATATCAGAAGTTAATGCAAAAGAAAAGCTAACACTTTCGAAAGTTTTTTTTAGTGCCGTTAGCTCCTTATTGTAGATCGATATAATATCATTTTTTGTTGTTCGTCTACTGGAATGCTGGTACTGTGGACAGAAACTCCGTTGTATCATTCGTTCAAAATTATCGCTCTCACCCATCCTAATAGGCAAATCTTCCGATACTATATAACGTGCTACTTCGTCTCTAGCTACTTGGGGTTGGTAGAACCAATTACTTACAGAGCCGTCAGACCCGTAGCTCAGATGGGTCTGCATGCCTCCTCCTTGGGTCTAAAAAAAAGGCACTTCTTGACATGCCGGTTGAGATGCCCCGTCCCATTAGCCGAACCTGCAGTAAATTCTTTATGACAATAATTGCATGTCGCACTTACTAATTGTACACCGTCTTGCATTGTAACCATCCTCGTCATGTGGGCCCAGCATGCCGCCTTCCTACTTCTCGAGGAGCCACTGACGTCTTTGGCGGCAATTGTATGCACGGAGCTAGGGGTAGCATGCGATGGGCTTTCCCCGGCTGCGGCATCTTCATAGCCCTCATGACCGTCCATGTGCTGGTCTTCCATGCCGTAGTCTCCCATACCGGGGGAGAGTAGGCGAGGATTGACCTCGTCGTCTCCCATTGAAAGACCATGGTGTGGCGGCGTCATGCCGCCAAGCGAGGATCGACCCCGTTGTGACGCCGTAGGAGGAATGGGAGGGCAGCGTTGGCGTGCCACCTCCGCCTTCTTCTTCTTTCCACGAGAGAACATAGTGAGAAAATAAGAACTATAAAAGATTTATGTGTTCTTTCCTCTTTGTGCTCCCTGAAAACTCTACCCCTGCCATGCCTATTTATCCCCGAGTCCGACGCGCCCTCTCTCCCCTAATCCTCTGGCCCTTCTCTCAAAAAAAATTCTCCTTCTCTCAAAAAAACTTTCCCTTCTTTCAAAAAAAATATTCCCCCTCCCATCTAAACTTTACTCCCACCTCCCCTGCTAAAAACAAAAAAAAACTTTACCTGTGCCCGCGCGCAGCCCCCCGGGCCCCGTCTCCCACCTCCCGCCGCGTGGCCTCCGACCCCCTCTCTTCTTCTGCCGCGTGGCGCCTGGGCCCCGTCTCCCGCCCGCCGCGACGCGTTCACGCGCCGCTGCCCCCTTCTCCCTCCCGCCGCGTGGCACCCGGGCCCCGGACCACGCTCTCCCTACCGCCGCATGGCGCCCGGCCGAGCCATCTCCCGCGCGCCGTGCCCCTTCCCTCCTCTCTCCTTCCGCCGCGTGGCGCCCGGCCCCCCAGTCTCCCTCCCGCCGCGCCCTTCTCTCCTCCTCGCCTGCACGCCATGCCGCCTGGCCCCCTTCTCCCTCCGGTCGCGTGGCGCCCGCCCCCCTCACCGCTCTCCCTCCCGCCGGCCGGCCCCCAGCTCTCCCTCCCGAGTCCCGCCGCGCCCCTTCTCTCTCCCCACGAGTGCGGCGGCGCCCCGTCCAGCCCTCCATCTCCCTCCCGCCGCGCCCCCCGATCTCCCTCTCGTCGCGCCCCGCCCCGGCCCCGGTGCCCCCCCGGCAGCCCCGCCCCCCGGCCGACCGGGCCACCGTGTCGCCGTGCCGCCCGTGGCAAACTCATGCTGGGTCGGCCCGAGCACGGCCCAGGTGGCCGTGCCGTGCCGTGCCGCCCGACGGGCCGAGTTTTCAGGCCCGGCACGGCCCGGCTGTTCGGGCCGTGCCGCCCCGGCCCGATTTGTTCCGTGCCATGCCGTGCCGTGGGCCGGGCATTTTCGGCCGGGTCTCGGGCTAGCCCGAAAAAGCCCGGCCCGACCCCCAGGTTTAGTTCTGAGTGGTCCGGCCGGCTGTTGCTGCCCAACGAATAGAGAAGCGGTGGCGGCGGCTCCGGTGAGCAAAAGGGCTAGGCGTCCTAAGCGGCTGCTGATGGAGTTGGTAAAGGAAAATCGAAGGGAGGCCGAAGGGGAGTGCACTGGTGTGGTGGGGTTAACGGCTGGAGTTCGGTTCACTTGGGTGGCTCGAGTTCAGCGCGGTGGATCGGTTTCGGTTGTGGGGGAAGGAGGGAAGCTCGAGGTAGCAGTTGGGGCTTGCTCGGGCGATGGGGAAAACTTGAGCTAGAAGAGGTTGAGTAGAGGCTTGGAGAGGGATGGATGCTCCGGCTGCTCTTAAATAGGTGAGGGGGCAGCTGAGCTGGTGGTGGCTGCCGTCCTTGCTCGAGCTTGACGACGGGACCCGTCCGAGATGATTGAACCAGTCGGTGGCTACAACAAGGTGGCAGGGCAGCGACCGGATTGGCATTAGCTCGGGAATCAGTTCAACCGGCGAGCGGCGCGGTGAGCAGCGTCGGGTGTCAACTGGTGGAGCGGCCTTGGTCAGAGCTAGTGGCGAGAAGCCTTCCCGAGGGCAACAGGGGGTGGTGAGCTGGACGGGGTGAGGGAAAGAGCCAGTGCACAAGGTGGCGCGTGTGCTTGGCTTCAACCGGCGAGCGGCTCGGTGTGGAAGCAGCGTCTGGCGAGGTACGGTCGCCGGGGTTCACGGCGAGGGTGTTCCCGACGAGCAACGGATGGGTACTAAGGTGGACAAGGTGGGGAGCGGTCGTGGCACGGAATGGCGCCGCGGCCGGGGTTCTAGGCGACGGGCGGCGCGGGGTAAGTCGACGACCTGCGCGGCTTTGCTATAGTTGGTGCACATTGTGGCGTGGCCGGACGCGGCCAGTGCACGAACTGGAACGGCATGCCATGCCATGGCGTGCTCTGGTGCAACCCGAGCTGTCTAATCATGTCATGGGGATTCTTTGGTACGTGGTCAAAGGCATAGAAAAGTTTGGCACAGGTTTTGCGGACTCAGGAGAGAATCCTTTGATCGTCCTCGATTGACTTGTTGTGACCAGCACTAGGCCAAGGAGTACAAGACAAGGGAGGATGGTCGGTGAACTCAGATATGATAGAGATATCGAGGAGGGGCTTTACTAGCCTGATGGCAGGGTTTGGATGAAGGCTCCTCGTGATTTGATGTAACGAGAAGATTTTTGCTCCAGGTGTTCGATGCTGGTTGCTCCCAATTTTTGAACATGGCATGACCATATTTTTATAAATTCGGGCTTCCGAAAAGATGAAGATAATTGTGGTATTTTACTGGAATTTTCTGAAACTTAATTGCAGGGGTTGTAGTACAACGTATATTTCTGCCCTAAAATTTAATTAATTCTGTAGATAATATTTTTGAATTGGGCATCTCTATTTTATTTCATCTTCGAGTTGAAACTATTATTAGGTTGTCCCACGAAAATTCTTGAGATTTTTGGAAAGGCCAAGGGATGCTAGATCTCGCGTTTAGGGTTTTGGAAGGAATTGAATTTAAATAAGGAGGAAAGGATCAGAGCTTGGGATTAGGGTTTCAGAGGATGGCAAGGTGGGGAGGGCTTATGGAATCTCTTGTGGAGTCTCGTATCTTGGCTCGGGGACATTTGGTGGCAGGGTGCCATAAGTGCTTCAGCGTATATAACGCGTGGTTTGAGTTAGGGTGTTCCTGCGTTAGGGTTTAATCCGGGGGCGTGCGTGTGTGGCGGGGTTGAGCGTAATAAGTGCATGCAAAGCTTAGGATGTGCTTAGTATGTGTGCGGTTATGCTGACATGCGGGTTTTCAAAAAACGGGATGTGACAATTTTGTATAGAACTTCCAACCAGGGCCATTTGGAGGGTAACTTGTCAATCCTACTCCAAGACCGCCTGGTCGAGCCTGCTTCAATTGTGGCCAGCCTGGCCATTTTCTCGAGTGTCCCTGAAAGCAGAATTAAGCACCTTACCCTAATTCTGGGCAAGGTCAAGTCTGAGGCAATGTTCCCTTCAAGAAGGCGAACCCTAACCCTCAATCTGCTAGTCGTGGTCGCCGAAGAAGCCTAGGAAGCACCCGATGTCGTGCTAGGTATGCTTCTTCTCAATTCAATTGCAGCATCCTTCCTTTTTGATTCGGGAGCTTCCCGTTCCTTTATAGCTAAGGGTTTTGCTGAAGAACATAATATTCCCTATGAGCTTATGCCTAATTCCATATCTATCTTTTCACCGGGATCGGTGATGAGAGCATCCCGAGAATGTCGCGGAGTTTGCATCAAAGTTGGAAATGTTGAGTTTCTTACCACTTTGATTGCCTTGGCCTCCATAGACATCGATGTCATCCTTGGTATGAATTGGTTATCCGCACATTAAGCTTTAATTGATTGTGCAACCAAAACCGTAACTCTTTTCCATCCCTCCCGTCAAGCCATCTAGTTTACCCCAAAGTTCATTGAATCTCATCTTTGTGCTTTGGAGAGTAAAACTCTTCCTGATCTTCTAGATGTTCCGGTAGTTTGTGACTTCCTAGATGTCTTCTCGACAAACTACCTGGATTACCACCTGATTGTGACATCGAATTCATTATCGAGTTGGTTCGTGGAACCGCTCCCATCTACAGTCATCCTTATCGCATGCCTCTGAATGAGTTGGTTGAAATGAAGAAACAACTTCAGGAGTTAGAAGAAAAAGGTTTCATTCGATCTAGCTCTACGCCATGGGGATGTTCTGCCCTATTCGTTGAAAAGAAAGACAAAATTCTTCGGATGTGTGTTGACTATCGACCTCTTAATGAGGTGACGATCAAGAACAAATATCCTCTGCCTCGGATCGATATCAATTAAATGGAGTCACTCTCTTTTCCAAGATTGATTTGAGGTTGGGCTACCATAAATCAAAATCTGACCTGAAGACATTCCAAAATTGGCATTGATGACTCGTTATGGATTGTACGAGTATATCGTGATGTCTTTTGGGAAAGCGAATGCTCTTGCTATCTTTATGAGGTTGATAAATTCCATCTTTATGGAATATCTGGATTACTTTGTGATCATCTTCATCAATGACATCCTTATCTTCTCTAAGGCCAAAGAAGATCATGCTAAGCATTTGAATCTTGCCTTGGAAAAACTTCGTGAACATCAACTCTATGCTAAATTCACCAAGTGTGAATTTTGGCTCGAAGAAGTTCTTTCGGCGGAAGGTGTCGCCATGGATCCTAGTAAAGTCAAGGATGTTCTCAATTGGGAACAACCTAAATAAGTTATGCAAGTGTGAATTTTTCTTGATCTGGTCAGCTATTATCGTCGTTTTATCGAGAACTTCTTCAAACATGCGAAACCCTTGACCGAACTCCTTAAGAAAGAGAAGAAGTTTGAGTTGACCTCTAAATGTGAAGAAAGCTTTCAAGAGCATAAATGCAAGTTAACTTCCACTCCTGTGCTTGTCCTCCCGGATATTCACAAGAACTTGGATATCTTTTGCGATGCTTCTCGCCTAGGTCTTGGATGTGTGTTAATGCAAGAATGATATGTGGTAGCTTATGCTTCTCACCAGTTGAGGCCACATGAAACCAACTACCCAAACACATGACCTAGAGCTTGCTGCGGTGGTTCATGCTCTGAAGATTTTGCGGCATTACCTTATAGGTAATCACTATGAGTTGTACTCTAACCACCAAAGTTTGAAGTATCTTTTCACCCAGTCCAACCTGAATCTCAAGCAAAGAAGATGGCTAGAATTGATCAAAGATTATGATGTAGGTTTCCATTACCAATCTGGCAAGGCTAATGTCGTGGCTGATGCCCTTAGCCAGAAACCCTACTGTAATAATTCTAATGATCCAAGATCAACAACCACTCCTCCATGATGAATTTGTGCGACTTAACCTTGAATTCATTCAATCTGGTTTCCTTAATACACTTGAGATCCAATCTTATTTGGAAGATCAAATCAAATCCGCTCAAAAACGAGACAAGGGTATCTGCAAGATCAAGAGAACATTGCTAGTGAAGTTGCTAAATGTTTCTGAATCTATGATCAAGGTGTTGTTCATTTTGGCAAAACATCTTGTTGTGCCGAAGAATAAGGACCTTCGAGAATCAATCCTTCGTGAAGCTCATGACTCTCCCTTGTCTATTCATTCGGGTAGTACAAAGATGTACCAAGATCTTAAGCAGAGATTTTGGTGGGCCTCCGAATGTGATGTTTGTCATCGTGTTAAACCGGAACACCAAAAAACCCGTAGGCACACTTCAATCTCTGCCTATTCCTGAGTGGAAGTGGGATGAAATTGGCATGGATTTCATCACCGGCCTCCCAAAAACTCAGAAGGGGAATAACACCATTTGGGTAGTAATTGATTGTCTATCCAAGGTAGCACATTTCGTTCCTGTCCGAGAGATCATCACAGCTAGTCAACTAACCAATTTTATATATCTCGGGTAGTATCTCTCCACGGAATCCCTAAAAGGATAATTTCCGACCATGGTAGTTTGTTCACCTCTAGATTTTGGAAAATTCTTTAAGCTGCTATGGGAACTCATCTTTCTATTAGCGCAGATTATCATCTCGAAATAGGCAGACAAACCGAAAGGGTCAATCAAATCCTTGAAGATATGCTTAGGGCTTGTGTTATATCTTTTGGCACCAATTGGAAAAAGTGTCTTCCTTTTGGTGAATTCTCTTATAACAACAGTTTTCAATCAAGACTAAGCATTGCCCCTTTCAAAGTCCTTATGGACGTAAATGTCAAACTGGTCTGAAACTGGAGAAAGACAAATCCTTGGACCGGCTTTGATCAAGGAAGCGGAAGACCAAATCTGAATTATCCGAGAGCGGTTGAAAACTGCTCAATCTCGTCAGAAGAGCTACTCTGACCTCCATCATCGTGAGATACACTTTGAGCCAAACGAAAAAGTCTATCTTCGGGTCACTCCTCTCAAGGTTTCTCCGCTGATTTGGAATCAAAGGAAGTTTGGCACCTCGTTACATTGGCCCCTTTCACATTCTTTCAAAACAGGTGAAGTAGCTTATCAGTTGGAACTAACCCCATCACTCTCTAATATTCACAATGTCTTCCACGTTTCCCAACTTTGAAAGTGTTTCAAAGATCCAATTCTGGAATCCGCCATTGATGCTTTAGATCTTCAAGAAGATCTTTCTTATCGAGAGTATCCCATTTCTATTCTCGACAAAGCGGAACGGACTACACGAAGGCGCACCGTCAAATTTTTCAAAGTCCAATGGATCCTAGTCCAACGAGCATTAATTTGCTGAGACGAGTTTGGGATTGATGTTCCAACTCAGTGAAAAAAGAGTGAGGAGACAATATCACACTACTTAATCTGTGCGTTAGTTTGCTAGAGCAAGTTCGGGGTTGACGTCTCGGACTATTCAAAGCCATATCACTCCACTCCTCTTGGAATTTGTGCCCAAAAGTTTAGGTCAGAGTTGCTGTTTTGACTTAGCGGGTGTTTTCACTTAAGGTTCCATGTTATGGATTTTGGGTCCTGACAGCAATGGCATAGAAGTTTATGAAGCGTTGCGGGAGAAGATGAAGCAACGGCCCGGGTATAGAGCAGTTGAGCACTCGAATGACATTTGAAGACGAAGGGCTCGAGAACTGACTATGAAATATCTCAGTCGGTTCAAATTCCGATTGTTTTTTACGGACACATCAGCTGATGATTATAATAAACTGACTGTAAACATATTACCATAGTCAGTTTTTGTATAAAACCAACTAAAATAATATTCCAGATCCATATATGTTATCCAAATTAAATAGCAGCCACATTCAATGCAAGTTGCAAATGTTAGGACATACTCTCAATACACAGGTTGGGTAGTGGCCAAAATTTAGGTCATTTAATTTTCAGAACATTCACTATATAGAATTGTAAGGTATAACTATTTAACAATGATATATGCATAGGATGTTGTCTTTATTTTATACTCTATGGATTAACAATCTTTGAATTATTGTTAAATATATTTGTATGTTGTAGATAGATTGACGTGGATATACGTCGAGAACCGTGCATGCGAAGATTACATCCATGGCGTTTCAACATTCTTAGAAGTAGCAAAATAGGATAGTTTGGATGGAGGGACAAAGTGGATTTGTTGTCCATGCTCTAATTATGAAAATCTTAAAAGCTTCACGAACCCTACACAGATCCAAACACATTTGACCATGACGGGATTCATGAGGGGGTACGCATGTCAGAGTAGTCACGGTGAAGATCAGATCATAGAGGAAGGTCCCGCAAACATAGATGAAGGCAACAACATCCCTGATACTATTAGCAGCCCATGTTTCAAAGAGACAACTGATAATGTCCGTGTGTTAGAGGAGGACGTGTTGCAAGATGACACGTCGAGGCATCAAAAGAATGACCTAGATCAGATGTTGCGCGATGTTGAAGAAAAATCTGAGAATAATCAAAAGTACAATAAATTTGTTGGGTTGTTGGAATATATAGAGGAACCTATGTACCCAGACTGCAAGTACGTAAAGATGTCCAGTGTGCTAGAACTGTTGAAATTGAAGGCAAGTAGCAGTTGAACCGATAAGAGCTTTTTGTTGCTCCTAACTTTGTTAGAGGACATACTTCCAAACAGAAACCATATGCCGAAAACTACGTATAGAGCTAAGAAGGTATAGATGCATGCATGTCCGAATGATTGTATCTTTTACCGTAAAGAGCATGCAGAATTATGTGCATGTCCAGTATATAATAGTGGTGTCTGAATAGATTCTCTCAAAACAGATGGCAGGGAAACAACGGGGAGCTAGACTATATATAGAGGAGATTTGGAGCTAGACTATAGGGATAATTTCATAATCTCCTTATTTTGGTGCCATTGCGTTAATAAAAATAGGTGGTACTAGATGACAAAGGACATACGAGTACGAACCTACACAGTGTTGCGTACAAAAATGAACTATTCATCCTTGCTCAACAAGTTCATCAAGTCTTCTACATCATGATCCATCGAACAATAAGTGGCATGGAGTTCTTAAATCAAAAAGGAGTATTGTCAGGGTGGATAATGTAGTGGATGAGGAAGATTACAATAAAATTGATGAGTTTCCTCCTCCTGGTGACCAAATTAGTAGAGACGAAGAAGTAACACCTGCGCCGGCTCTGTACGTACGCAATAATCATAAAGAAGGAATACTTTGTAACCAAACGACATAATATTTTTTGTAATACATGTATTTCCTAATATGTTGTATTCTCTATAAATTATGTGAAGAAAGAATCAAATCCTTTTCAAACCGTATTCGAAATGCAAAACCCTAATGCAAAGAGTCGTGCACTGGAGTTGGAAACTTTGACTGTGATTATCCCAGTCGGTTTTTGGAGCAAACTAACCGAGGTAATGAGTTATCTCAGTCAGTTTAGGCAAATAACTAGCTGAGATAACTCGTCCATATAAGTATTCCAAGGCACGCCATCAGCCAAATTTTCCAACTCCTGCACCGCTATTTGTGTTGCCGCCTGGTGCCGTCCCCTCTGCTCACCGACACCTGCAGCCATCCCTACCACCTGTCGAAGCCCTCTCCATAGTTCTGCTTGCCGTCGTCCCGTCTGTCGCCGTCCCTACCGGCCAAGATGACCACAACGACCGTGGCCGAGCTTGGGCCGGCATGACGAGCCTCATAGAGGTCACCAGAGTGGCCCTCTTGACCAGCCCCGCAACTGGCCTTCCCTTCCCGGCCATCCCCGCCACCGGCCTACCCTCCCCAACCAGCTCTGCCACCAGTGTTAGGTTACTTTTTTCTGTGATATGTTAGATATATATGTTCTGCGATATAAGCTAGTAGATTAATCACTTATATGTTAGATATATTTGCTATATGTTTAATTTCTCATATGTTAGATATTTATGCTAGTAGATTTGGTTCCTTTATGTTAGATATATATGTTCTATGATATGTGCTAGTAGATTTATTTTTTATATGTTACATATTTATGCTAGTAGATAATTAATTTATTATATGTTAGCTATTTATGCTAGTAGATGCTTTTTAATATGCTAGTAAATTTATTTTAATTAATAGCCCTATACGTCGTCATCGCCCCTGAGGCCGTCTGTTGAGACGATTACCACTACCGTGAGCAAGAAGAGGCGACGAGAGGGAAGAAAACGGTCCAAAAGGCCGGAAGTCAAGTACACCATGACCGCTCTACATGACTCAGGGGCTCCTCTCGAGCCCGATGACGCGAGGAAGAAGTTTTCAACTGTATGCGGGATCATAGCACAAGATCGGGTGCCCATCACTCTTGAAAGCTGGAAGAAGGTCGGCCAAATGCAGCTCGGATTGATAACGATGCAAATCATGAACTACTTCATCGTAAGAGAAAAATGGAAGGCGCGCATCGAACGAGCTACCAAGATTACAGCGTGCAATGCGTGGAAGAATTGGAAGACCATGCTTGTGATGGAGTACATGGATATCAATGAGGAACCCTTCCAGAAGTTTCCCATGATTAGTGCTAAGACTTGGGCTGAATTTGTGAAGATGAAGACGTCGGACGATTTTCGGTGAATGAGTGAACATAACAGGGCTCTCTCGAAGAGAAACAAGCACCCCGACCGTTTGGGCACAACTACCTATGCATCAGTCGAAGAACTGGGAAAGGGAGGATCAGTAGGCATCACAGTCCAATGCCCCAACTCAATTTGTGAAGATCCATGAAGCGATGATGAGAGCTTGGGCTAGAGCAAGGGTAACATCTAATACCACTTCGGCTTCAGTCGAACCACAATTTACAACCAAGCTGATGAGCTAGCTTATCGATGTTTGGTGAGATATCTAATAGCGTAAGTAGTATTACACCTTATGACTAATCTCGTATCAATTAAAATATATATTATGGCTTTTGCAGCTCGAACTCGATGTGGCATCTCAAGCCAGAACCTTCTTGGACGATATACTGGAAGAGGGCTTGGGAAACCCCAAGCACCCCGGTCGCACGCAGGGTGTAGGGTCCCTCTGTCCATGGAAATATGGATGTAACAAAGAATTGGAGGTGAAGCGCCAACACAAAAGAGCGATGAAAGCGCTCGAAGAACAATGCAAGTGTCAAGGGCTTAAAAAAGACATTCTAAATGACCTAAGAATGGAGTTTCAAACTGTGAGAAGCGTGCGTGCAGCCCTAATGGCCGTAGGAGTAGCTGCGCGTCGATCAACCTGCCTACTCGTGGCGAAGATTTGGAAGACATGTTCCTGTGCGATGAGATCGAGGTAAAAAGTGCTATATCTTTGCAATGCACCATACAAGATCCTTTTAGAGCACTTGGCTATAATGTGCATCATTACGTAGGTTGTGACAAAATGCCGTATTAAATTGAGGATCTGTGGCTTGGATGAACCGGTTGATGCAACTTGGGGGCTAATATATCCAACATTAGGAGAGCAGAGGGTATGCAGTGTTTCCCTAGCCTCTTCGTACTCACAGGTGGCCAGTCAAATTACCTTGCAATTTCATATCAACACGAAAGTAAAAGGTAAACAGCTACTGCTCACTTCATATGTTAACAAAGAAATACTCACGGTATCGAATATACATTTTTGACCGTTACTTTAGTTTGAAATTCTTTTTCATGACAAATCTAATGAAACTACTTTCATTATACCAGTCTAAATATATTTTTAACCTATTAGTAGTCAAAGTTGGAAAGTTTGATTGCACATTTTCTAAAATATTATCTATTTTTAAATGAAGATAGTAATACATCTAATAGTAACTAATAAGGTACCCGTGTGTCGCAACGGGACAAAAGAGAGATGTCTAAAAACATTGATAAAAGGGGTGCTCTATTTTGTGAACACGCGTGTTAAAAGTGACGTGCGTATGGTTTTTCACAACAAGCGCCAGCATCTTTTTCTCACTTACTACCCTCCCTACCGATCTCATATTTTCTTCCTTTATTTCTCTTTGTCACCCCCCTCAGTTTTGTCCTGACTTTGTTGTTTCTTCGCTCATTCATCATCCTGATCCAATCCCCATCGCTCCACCATTACGTGCGTGCCTTCTCCAACTTTGTCAGATCTTCGTCACGTTTCCCATCGCTTCTAGTTGTAACACTCCAAAATCAATTAAAAAATGTTGAAGTTACTAAAATCAAGATTGACCAAAAATCCAGGATAAGGGGATAAATTTGACTTTTTAAATGCGTTGAATGGAAGATTTGAGACCGCTGTTGTGTTCATCTCGACGAGTCAATCGAGATAGACTATAAGTTTGTTCAAAGTCCGAACGAATTGATCCATATAGACCCACCCCAACCCGTGCTCTCTCTCTTCTCATCTCACCCTCCCTCCAAGCCACCACCGTGCCCCTTTTCGCGCCGCCACCGCCATGCTCCACCACCGATAGAGCTATAGCTATACATATGTCTCTCAACAAAACCCTAAATCGAGCTTCTCGACAAAATCTGGGTCACTTACCTTTTGTGATCTCTTGCTATTATTTTTTTCATCTTTAGTTCTATACATCCAAATCAAGTAAATGAATGCCCCCACTCCCCCACAAGAGAAGTAGTAAGCCCAGATTACAATACATGTGCTAGATCTCCTTTATAATTTCCACTTTTCATGCGCACCCATGTACCTGGAGAGATTTCAAATGGTTTTGCACCACTTGATAGCAAGGTAGGAACTTCAGCTGCAGGGACAAAACTAATTCAGCTTACATGAACGCTACAAAATCCTTTGCATGCCTGTACCAAAAGATGCCCGTTTGGTCAGTGGGTCACTTTACAACCAAGAAACAACGCACATCATAAATGTGGAGAAATGGCTAGGCGAGTAGGCGAAAGATGCACAATCCTAAAGGCTACTAAATCAATTCCCTTGGAGTGTGGAATAGGAATCCGCCGGAAGGAGGGAGCCGCAAGCGGGGGGGGAGAGCAGGAGGAAGGGAGGCTCACCTCGAGGATGGACGGACGGTCGCCGGAACCCTAGAAGTGATGGGCGGTGATGGAGGGGCGGCGGCGATTGGAGCACACTCGCTGGGATGGGTGGAGGAGGTTGGAGACGAATATCTGGGCTAGGAATTAACTGTTCACGTGGCAAGTTTGACGGAGGACAAATTAAGCAAACCGCATTAGCAACAAATTCCTACTTGATTGCTAGATAAACACAAGTTCAGTGCGCATGCACAAACACATGTAAAAGTCCAATCGGTTGCAAGTATCAAGACATGACAGTACAAGCTTGAATCGACGACACTACTTCGAATACACCATATACTGATCAATTAGTCGTGAGCAACAGGAGGCATTGGTGTAGTGGTGAGGGTTGGGAACGAATGAATCTCCTGGCCGTCGGGAATGGTCTCCTTCTCCTCATAGGTAAGTGCATTTGAGCACCTCGTTGGGGTCGGCGACAATGAGCTTGAATGCCTCGAAGGCATGGCTGTACTTGCAGCAGAGGGGCCATTCGATGCGCTGGTAGAGCGGCTCGAGGTCGATGTCGAGGGTGTCGGTCACATGGCGCATGATGGAGTGGATGAGCTTGGACTTGTTATATCGGTCCTCACAGGTGTACGCCTCCTCCTCGGAGACACGGTGCTTCGAGAGGTCAATGTAGCCCTTGTCGCGGTCGACGCGGAGGACCATGGAGGGCTCCTAGCGGCCGACCTTGATGAGGGAGGAGATGGAGCGGATGCAGCGGCGGGAGAGCTCAGAGAAGAGGATCATGCCCTTGATGTTGTTGTACTCGAGGAGGGAGACGTAGGGGCTCATGTCGGCGATGTGCTTCACCTGGATCATCACTGTGGCTTTAGTTTGTAGACACCCCAACATCACTAATGTAGTTAGTAAATTGGGTAAGAATACGATGATAAAGATAAGCACCTGGATCCTTCTTTGATGGCTTTAGAACAAAAGTATTGCCACAAGTAACTGCTATGGGGAACATCTGCAACCAAGGAATAGAAGAAATAATTGGAATGATCAAATCTTCTCTCCTGAGATTAATTAATTGTATCAATGGGGAAGAACATCAGACAAAAATAAGATCATGAAAAACTGAAAATAGCACAAGTCATATCCTGTAGACTAAAGTAAGTTGTATCACATAAGTAATGAAAACAAAATTTGATGTTGAAGAAACAGCGAAGTCAGGCAAACAAAATTTGATGTTGAAGAAATAGTGAAGTCAGGCATACCCATAGGGGAACCATAGCAGGAAAATTGAATGGGCATATCCCAACACATACACCAAGTGGCATGGCTCCCTAATACTAAAGGTGTCAACCCATAAGAAACATTAGATACATATTCGCCCATCTGTAGTGACCCCATTCCACAAGCATGCTTACCACCTCTACAAGATCAGAAATTTGAAATCAAAATCTTACAGCCAGTGTGTCCAATAGTCAGTATAAGCAATAGTTCTCTCACAGAAAGGATCATTTCACATAATCAAGCATATTACAGGAGCAACTGCTTTAGGACCACAACGAAAAACATTAGAAACAACATTGACATGTCATGCAATCTAGAGGATGTGGAAAATAGAAAACCATGTTATATACTATAGCATACATAAGGATAAACTGATATTTACGGAGGACATAGTTTGCTTACTTATCATTTTGTAAATCTTCTAATGATACATAGTTACATACTCGTGGATCAAAAAGTGAAAACATTGAGATATCACAAATTTTGTTGAGCAAAACAAGGAGGAATAGATGAGTTAATAGTATGAATTTGTTACTAAATTAGTTGTAGATAAATTTATTTTGTTAGAGGATTGTTAGAGGGTTAAAATCGGAAGCTAATTATAAAATGGTATAGATATCCTTAGCTGCATGTCTTCTACAACGTCAGCCACTGACACGTCCGTGATTAATTGCACAAATGCGATTTTACTTCCTTACCGTTCGCTTTTCTAATCAATGATGTGACATTAGTCAATGCATGCGTTTTGGAGGACAATGAATCTTCCATTCGTTCTTCAGTCAATGCTGCGGATACTCATGCCTGTTTTCCTATAGTAATCAATGCAGTGGGATTGCTCTATCATTGAGAATCTTGGTTTCATCACGCAAACTATAATTTATGTTGCATCATTCCGATCTTGGTTGAATTTTCTAACTAATTTCGGTAGTTGAGCTACTGTGAGTTCACTGGCCCCTTACTCTGCATTTGTAAATACACAGGGACAAGTAAATACTCTTTGCGTCTACTCGCTCGGATCACGTGTATGTTACTACCCCTGTCAAAATCGTTCAGGACATTGATAGTCTCCATCACGACAGTTAGACTGAAAAAAAAGGCACAACTGGCACCTTACCGAGCTGCAATGCCGCATCTGCCCCCTTCGGTGTGCAACGGCAAAAACCTCCCCGTGACGGCCCCGACAGCCACGAGATATCGCGGGTTAGGACAGCAAGCAATGGTGAGGCCCACGCTTCAGTCGTGAGAAACCATCCGTCGCGTGTGGGGATCGCGACTGGATGCGCCTTACGGGCCAGGGCCACGATAGCCAGGTAGCGTGCCTTGTTTTCCACGCGTCACGGGCGGGAAGCACGACGTGGCTGCCCTGTGCCCATGCGTCCCAGGCAGGAACCGCGATGGCTGGCTGCGCCTATGATTTTTCATGCGTCGTGGGTGGGAGGCATGATGGGCCTTGCTGACCTATACCGTTGTATCGTTGTGTCTCCGGTCACGGCAGCAACATGCATGCGCTGAGATTCCCTGCCTTTTTTTTCCCGTGCGGAGATTCGTCCTACTTCCGTATTTCTTCTTTTCCCTCTTTATAAACTGTGGTTCTGGCTCCCCCCCTCTCACAGCTCCCTCCCTTCCTCCACACCCCACCACCACTGGCTACCCACTCTGTCCCTCCCACGTAGAGAAGGGAAAAAACAGATGAGAGAAGAACTGAGAAGAGTAAGAGATATAGTTTTGCACTGGATTTTGAAGATTTAGGAAGTAAAATCAGCAAGTGGAGAAGTTAAATTAATTATATATAGATCTAGTGGAAATATTTAAATACATGTTTTTTTTTGCATGCGAGTTTATAGTTATTTAATTAGCTTAAAATTAGTTAAATGACATCATGTTTAGTGAATTTAGTGCAAGTAACAGTAGTGTAATTTTATGTCATTTATGCCATACATCTAGTGGTTTCTATAGCTAGCTATTAGAGACATACGAGTTTTATTTATTTTACATGAAATGTTAATGCTTTTGCTGATTAATAATTAGCATAATATAAATGGTATAATATTTACGTACGGTGCTACTACTTTGTAACATGTAATTTTCATATGCATGTAAATATTTGTTATTAGTTGTAAGATTACATTAAAGTTAGCTAAATGGCTCCATGTTTAGCAAATTAGCTAAATTATGGCAGTATAGTTAACGTTTCATGTTTAGCATATGTCCTCTTTAGTTAAAGCGAGTCAATGATTCTAGTAGAGACATACGAGTTAAATTTATGTGGATAGAAATGGTAATAATATAGTTAGGTAATAACTAATATAATATAAGTAGTATATGATATGTAGGTACAGCACTCGAAGTTTCTAGCAGAAATTGATTTTCAGGGAGTAAGGACAAAAGGACAAAAGAAAACATTTACATGCGAAAGATCTGGCTCGGTTCCAATCATACGCATGCATGCAAGTACACGCACATTTCATCAAACACGTTTGTAGTTTGAATACTTGGGAGTGGACGTGATCTCCGTGGAATTTCTCTCCTAATATTTTGCAAGAAAACGTGCACCCTAGTTTTTCTTAAGCTAACTGGAGAATCCATCTCGCCATCGTGAGATGCATGCACGCAGCCCAAATTTATTATACAGTTCTTAAAAATCACTTGCCTAACAGCAAGGAAAAGAAAAGGATGACAGCCACATAAAATTGAAAATCTCAACTATTACATGCATGCGATTGTCAAACACCTAAACCAGGACATAAATTTCATAGTGACCGACTGTTCTGCTCCTGCTACTGATCTAACAGCTTCTTCTTATGAAAAATAATATTGTTTCTGCATATTCTATCAACCAACATAATGCAGTAACAACCACAAGAATATGTGACATAAAGGCCCCTGTAACGCCAACAACCAGTTCCTAAAAATATGAGCAACATGTCAAGGCGGTGAAATGTTAAATCGCTTGCCATACAGAATGAGAAAAATGGCAATAAAAGAAAAGGTATTGGATGGTTTCCTCATCGCAACAAAAGCAATATTGTTATTGCTTTGGCAGTTACATTTAGTTAAATTATTATTAGTCATCAGGATCACTCCTCTACTCAAGTACCATAAGAAAATTTTAATCTTGAACGGGATCTTGAGGTATCATAAGTGTTTGTAGCAGAACTAGAATTGGAAGTCACCTAATGCCTGATACATGGACTGGATAGAAAATTGGCCATTCGCACGAAAGTTCCATCTCAATATGTCCCACTCGGGGCAATGTATGAACCTGGAAACCACCTGGACCAGCTCAGGCCAGGTGACTAATTTCGCCCCAACAAGACCATAGCCATGTCCATAGTGTGACGGTGCTCTAGCTGCGGCGTGCTGGAGAAGAAAGCATGATCAAGGAGGCATCAAGAACGGGTCTAGAGATATATAGACAAGGAGCAGAGCAGGAGGGAAGGTGAAGATGAGGAGAAAAGCGCCGCGCTCAATTTATGCCCAACTTCGGCGAGCAGGTGGTCATTTTTAGGAAAAAAAATGATAGGTGGGCTAGTCAAGGGTGTTGATCGGATAAAGATGGAGCAAAGTGGCATATTGCATAAATACACTTAAGGGAAAAGTGTCATATGATTAAATATGAAAATTAATAAAAGCTGAAGCTGAATTTAGACTTTGTATTAGTGGTATATATGTAAAATACCGATCATATAATGTTTAGCACACCACAATTTATCAACCGCTTGTAATTATATGTAAATCATACAAAAAGGTAAATATGCGCGTGTACTTACTATTTGTAATTTTGGTATGTACAACTCGGTTAAATCCTTTGGTGAAGATAGGGGGTGGTGACTAACCTAGAAAATTCATAGGTGTGACTTATGAGATGTGAGCATTTGGACCCCAGGGGAATCCTCACCGTATCTCTATCCAAAGTTGGGTAGCTTCCCCTGCAAATAGCTTAGCCTTCTACTCCACATTAGGAAGCTCAGGAGGATCGAGTACCAGTCAATCAATAACAAGGTGGGAGCTAGGTTTGTAGGATGGAAATGAAAGCCCTTAAACGAGGCTTGAGGATGGTGTTGGCCAAGTCGGTGCTCTCTTGGATTGTCAGCTACCACCTCTTAGTTTTGAGCTTGCCATAATTGGTGCAAAACATAACTGACATGATTACACTAGGATCAATTTGGAGTGCAGATGACAACGATAGTACCACCAAGAGTTACTCTTGGTTAACTAGCCGACGGTTTGCCAACCAGAACGGCTAGAGGTGTTAGGCATCCCTGATCACGACCTTGTGGTGTTTCGACGAGCTCTTCAGCTCCGATGGCCTTTGATGAGGATATCCCTACAATCGATAAAATCATACCTCCACAATTACCTGCTAACCAAGCTTTTCAAGTTGATATATAGGGTCCAGTGACAAGAGCTCATGCATGCCAACTTAATTATCAGGTAAAATCATTTCTCGAAGCTCAATCATTGTCTATGAACTCCATGATACTGCTTAAAGGAGATGATGTTATATTACTCAGGAACATGGGGTCAAGTGAAGAGAAGGATGACAGCACTACAAGGGACAAGAAGGGAGATGTTGAGTTGCTGTCAAGCTTTACAAGACTTTGAAGCCACCATGATGGAGTATGAACACTTAGTGCGTAATAGCTCACTGATCGAGCCCCCCTTGCACTGAAGATGAACGGGGATAAGCGATCTGCCGAAGCTATGTGATGTCAAATGCATCGGTAGGGAGCGTTCTACCTTAGAGGGAAGCAACCGTGAAAGTGGGGGTCGACGAAGCGGAAGCGAGAATTTCGGCTTGAGTAACGAAAACATTTGTGAGAATCCAATGCCCCGAAAATCCAAGGTTTCCTCCGCAAGGTTCGTCCAAGAGGGTGAGTCAGGACCTAAGATCAGGTCGAAAGGCGTAGAAGATGGATAATAGGTCATGAAATATACAAGCTTGCGCTTTGTATTTTCGTCCATAATTAGCACATGGTGCTGCACCACCTCAAATTTGGGCCAAGCCCATGTAGTTTCGGATTTAAGCATAATAGGCAAGTTTTTAGAGTCTGTATTTGAGGATAATAAGATTTTAGAGGTTGTTTTAGACCCCTGCCTTAGGGTGCATGAAAATCCTCTCAACCCCTCCTTAAATACACCCCGTGCGCCTCCTCTAGGGCTCAGGTTTCATTGAGTTGTAATCATATGCTACAATTTGCATCTACAAGTTGTGTATGACTACCACCTTGTCAGATCACTAACGAAATCCCAAATCCTCTCTGTGCCAAATTCATACTAGCAATTTCAAATTGCAGTTACTTGAGTTCTTGCATGTTCTTCGATTACTCGTAGGAGCCACAAACTTCGTGTTCAGGTTGTTCGTGCCCGCGGCATGACTAGTAACCCTCCAATGTTGATCTAGCGACTGCTAAGATGTATCATCACGTACGGTATAGTTGGATCATTAAAGTCAATTCCACAAATTGATAGCTATCTCCATCGCTCATCAAAAGATCAGGCACCCCATCACATCAGCCTTGGTTCTACTACATAGATGATTCCAAACTGTGGCATGGCTCTAAACTTCTATGTCATGCATCTGACCTCAATCTCCTGCAAGCTTTGATCGTCATCACTGTTTGGATAGAGCCAAATCCCTGTTTTGGCACGATTAGTGGTTGGGTGGCAGCCTGGCCCTCAAAGACAGGATGCCAAGGCAGGATCAGGCCTCTACAAAATATCAACAATATGGAGCAATTGTGAAATTTGTGGAGTTATGGATTCACTTTTAGGATGTTATATCTTGGACCCTCATGTGGAAGACTCAATTTGTGGATATGGCCAACAGTGGGTACATACTCAGCAAAATCAGTATGTGAAGTGTGATTCCAATAAATCATCCCTCCATTCAATGTGGGATACATTTGGAGGGTAGATGCTGAGCCAAAATGCATATGTTCTCTTGGCTCGTCCTCGATGACAAGATTCTCATGATGAAGAACCTCACAATTCACAGGTGGTTGCGTGACCAATAATCTGTAAGCTGTGCCACATCCATTCGGAGATGGTGGTGCACCTCTGTAAGGATTGCTCTTTCACCTCAGAGGTTCGAGCTCTCATATGCCACCAGAATATGGGTTGGTGGCTACAATTGTGCCATTGGCGTTCACCACAATAAAAGATTGATAGACATCAACTTACTTTTGCTTCATAGACACAGATAATAGGATTCGAATGCCTTTTCATCTATACCATGTGGGGTGTTTAGAAAGAGAGAAACTAAGATTTTTCGAGGATAAGGACAAGAACATGGAAGAGGCTGGTGGCCATGCTCATTCATGAGGAGATTGGGCAGTGGCGGCTTGCCCCATTCTTGGGTTGTGTGGATCCACAAACCATCGGTGGGCCTGGATTATCAGGTCATCCCTTGTGAGAATATCGCTATAAGGCAAAACTATCTCTTATAAATATTTCTAACATTTCTTTTCGATCCAATCAACATGAATGCTAGAGGGCCGGCTTGCCTTTCTCCAAAAAAGAAGAAAAAACTCATTCTGCATTTGCGGGATCTTGGTATATACCTGACCAAATTGTATGGTCAGTCAGACGTATAATATATAGATTGTCTAGCCCTGATGCCGCACGTGTTTCGAATTTTCCAGTACAGAAAACAAAAGATAATTACTTCACTCGTTAACATATACATGGTAAACTATTAGGTGAAATGGACAACCGAACATATTCATACAATCACAATATATATAAACTTATCTTCTGCGAGGTATATATACACCAACTCGATACAATCCCAATATATAAGAGTTCAATACGTACAATCCCAGTGTACAAGAATTCAATACAATCCGAATATATGAACATAGGACGGTGTACATATTCACTAGAGCAAGTACAAACTACTAACATGCAACAGATTGATCACTTCTTATTTGTTTTCCACCTCATGCATAACTATTCTAACCACGCTCAGAGTTTACAATATACGTAATAATTGACAGACAACGTATGCCAATTATATTCAGATGGTAGTCCTCCACACGAGAGAATATATATGTGAATCATTCAGTTCTAGTCTGAGGAAAAAACAAAATTTTAATATGTCAATATCTGGGTTTCTGGAGCCCAACATGCACGACATATGCAGATCGGAGTGCCTAGGTTGACTTACTTTTTGCTCCCGGCTTTTGTCCTCCAGTGCTACTAGGATTAATTAATTGTTGCTGCTGGATCTCGGGTTCCTATTGGTCGGCTGTTGGTGGCGCAGGACGTGACGACACCATTTTAGAGCTTATATTTTAAATTTTATCTTATTATGTTAAATAACTATTTAGATATAATCTTGTTAATAGTTTGTATTTTAATGTTGTTTTTTAAAATTTTAATTTATTATATTTTACGATCAATACTACCATTTTAACTTTATAAGCTGCTTACGACATAGCTCTAATACATAGTAGTATGGATGTGAACCACACGGAATCACTAAGAATTAATTTGCATCGATTACACCGCTAAGAGCCATATCTAGATTAAGAGATAGCTTCCCTTTCTCTCTCTCTTCTATAATTATCCCGCCATATAAGCTTTTTGCCTAGGTGACATGAATTGAGAGATGACTGAGGTGGAGCATTGGAACTACCCTTAGAGTCCAAAAGCACAAGAGACAACAAAAGAGAGGGTTCCGTAGATTAGTTGGTCATGTCAAGAAAGTGTAGCAAAATCTTAAGTCCAGAGCCACTGACAAAGGAAGAAAGCTAGATCCAAGATCTAGAAGGTGCAGAACAAAAAGGCAGATGTGACCCTCGTGCATGCATGCAAGCACACGCATACGTAAGCGTTGATTATTACATCGAGACTAATAAGCTAAAATGATGAGGGTTAACCAGTAGGAGATGCATGTCTCCACTACCACAAAAAAAATTCTGGATTTCTCATCTAAAACGGTTTTGACAAAACGATTATGTTAAAACAATCCCAGCCAGTTTTAAATATCTCAATCGGTTTAAGAAATGAACTGACTGAAATAATTACCTAGAGAATTATCCCAGTCGGTTCAAAAAATGAACTGATTGAGATATTGTAAATATTCCAGTTGGTTTTTTTTAAACCTGGCTGAGATATTTTCGCCCAGTCCAAAAACCGGCCGAACCCTACCGCGCATGCCCTAGCCTAACTTGTTGGAAATATGCCCTAGAGGCAATAATAAAGTTGTTATTATTCTATTTTTATGTTCATGATTAAGTTTATGTTCTATGCTAAAATTGCATTGGTTCTTGAATATGAGATTCAGAGGAAAACCTAATTGCATGTGTGGAATAATAAACATCATTCAGATCCCTAGTCAGGCCTCTGGACTAGCTCATGTATTGTTGATGATCTTGTTTTCCTGATCATGGGCATTGTTAATGTAACAAGGATGCCGGCAATAATGGGAACACATTGTTAGGGTAACAATGGTGTTGGATAGACCCCTTATGAGATACTGCGAGATCACTTCGTCAATATGTTGTCAGTATCTTCTCATGATGTGTTAACGTTTACTTGCGTCCTTAGACCATGAGAATATCATAGACCCGGATACCGGATGGTTGCTTTGGGGTCATCAATCGTTACGCCGTAACTGGGTAATTATAAAGGTGACTTCCAGGTACACCAGAAAGTATATCGTGGTTCTAGATATGTCAAGACTGGGATTTGCCCATCCGGCGATGGAGAGATACACTCTGGGCCCACTCGGTATTACGGTGTCCAGCATCGCCTGGCCAGGTATTGTGACTAAAAGGTTAGTCACGGGGATACCGGAATACGGAAACGAGAAAAGAGTACAAACCGGTAACGAGGATAACTAGGTATGGTGATCAAGGAGTTGATCACAGGGATACCGTCAAAGTCTCGCCTCGGGTTGTGTAATATATCGTGAGGCAAAAGGAATTGTATGCGACAATACAAGGTTTGCTCGATAAAGATCTTTGATGATATGTGGGAGTCGTTATGGGTGTCCAGATCCCGCTGACGATTATTGACCGGAATGTATTCCGGACATGTCCACATATACTCGAACCTATAGGGTCACACGCTTAACGTTTTAGCGACATTTAGGAATGCTATGATTTATGGAGAACGAGAGAGAAGGGTTCCGAAAGTGTTTCGGATGATCTCGAAAGTGTTCCGGGAGGTCCCGGATGGTTCCGGTGATGTCCGGAAGTGTTCCGGAAAGTATTGGAAGGTTCTAGAAGGTTCTGGAAGGTTCTAGAAGGTTCTAGAAATTCTAGAAGGTTCTGGAAGGTTCTAGAAATTCTAGAAGGTTCTGGAAGGTTCTAGAAGGTTCTAGAAGGTTCTAGTGGAGTTGGACTCCAACTCCAACAGGGTGTCCCTGCTGAAGTAGGACTCCACCTGCCTAGGGAGAGCTGCCCCAACCCCTATAAATAGAGGGGCATGGCACCTCAAAGGGTATCCCAAGCAGCCCCAGAGGCAGCCCTAGTCCCTTGGACTAAACCCTAGGCCGGCCATCTCTAGATTGGCCACAGCCTTCTTTTTCTCTCTCTTCTAGATTGGATCTAGTACAGCTGCCGGCGCGCTGCTGATTCTCCTTCTCGTAGATCCCCGCTGTTCTTGTGTGCTGGTCCACACATTACCGCGGTGTCGCTGATCCGGTACGCGTGGATACCTCGGAGACGTCGTATACTTCGGCGTTTGATCGGGCGAACTATTCACGAGGAGATCGCTCTCGCGGCTGGGAGGTATAACCTAGCTGCGGGAGTCTGCGGACTTCATCGACATCGGTCAACTTCTCCGCTGCATTGACGTGATCGTCGAAGGTATGATATCGTTATCTACACCTCGATAGTGTTTCTTGGTTTGGTTCGTGCGCGAAAATTTTTTGTTTTGCGTAGCGCGTTCCCCAACATAACTCATCCCCTTCTCAATCCTCTGTCGCTACCCTAGCTATAGCTTTCTCCCTCCCTCCGCCCCCCCTCTCTCCCTCTCCCTTCTCCAAATCCTGTGCATGCCCCTCATCGCATGCCTTGGCCTAACTCACCCCGTGGCCAGAGCAGGCAGCTCATGGCCCTATCGAGGTCGGCGGTCTACCACGAGTCCGGCACCGCCACAGCAACGTCGTAGGCGCCCTCCATGTCAATAGGCAGCTCGCGGACAAAACAGAGGCGATCTAGGGCTAGCTAGAGACGGGAGAGGAGGACAACTGGGAGGTTAGCAGTGGGAGCGAGGGCGGAGGGTCCAGCGCGTGCGCCTCCGGATGTGGCGTAGGACCACGGACATTGAGTGTGCCACCGTCGAGTGCGCCTCCAAATCTAGATCCAGATCCTTGGAGGCCGTGGAGAGTGCGGCAAGGTCGCGGGCAGGAAGGAGGTCGTTCGGGAGCAGGCGGAGCACACCGAGCCCTGCGTCCCGGGAGGTTGGCACGCTGGGCGGCGACGAGGAGGAGGTTCCTGAGCGGCGACCTTGGCGGATGCACCAGAGCTAGCAAGTGACGAATTTCATCGGATCTATTTGTTGTTTTGTTTTTCTCTTTGCCAGCACGGTGTGTTCGGGATCGCAATCTCAGCGATGTCCTGCGTCATCTTCTCAGATGTGTGAGCAGCTACATGACCGTCGGCTTCTCCAATCCGCGCTGCGGTGACCGCGCCCCGTCCTGCCCGCTGGAAGACGCACCAGATTCGGCGGCGCCACCGTACCTCCACGCAAGAAGGTCCTCCTCACTAGGGCATCGAGCTGGTCGGGCGGGACACCAAAGGGGCAGTCAAGCGGGAGCGACGCCCCAAAGGCCGGGAAGGCGACGAGGCAGTGCCGTTGGTCAGTGGTCAGTGCCGACACCCGAGGCCCATCTGGAGATTTTTTTAATTTTTTATTTAGTATCACAGTTGATTGAGTATAATCAACTGGCTTCGGTTTAGAAAAAATTATTAGCTCCTTTTGCTTAGAGTCGGCTCTGATGGCTAATTTAAACCGGTGAAAAAGTCTTTTTTGTGGTAGTGCTCTTTCCGGCCTCCAGCACATATTGTTTCTTTATCTATAGCAGGGTTTATAAGGCGAGAAAATGCACTAATTGTGTATGTAGATATAAGTTTTTAAGTTCATAGTTTCTATGTATTATATTTAAATTAATTGTATTATATTTAAATTAATTGTATTTTCATGTGGCATAGCGAGAGTGGTAGAAAGGTCGAGAATCTCTCTTAGTTTTTCCAATTTGGTTGTATCTTGCATGAAATAAAATTTGAAGAGGCTAAATTTGGATAGGCTAGCTAGCTCTGCTTTTCATTGTAAATTGATGCTAATTAATTAAACTGGAGAGGCTAGCTCTTAAATAGATGCGAAACGTGGAGATGCTCCGAAGCAATATGTAAACAGGCTCATGATAAATCTATGCGCTAGTGATAAGATGTAACAACCAGCACAAGGTTCCACCGGCCGTGCAGTAGTAGTACTGTACTGTGGACGTGAACTTCCCTGAGCAGGTTGAGGCACAGGATTAATAGTTCCTGCATGCATGGAGTATCGATCAGACGATCATGTATAACTTAACTAGGAGAGACCCATCTAGGTTTTCCACGCCGACACCCCTCCTTCGCCGGTAGATCGCCAGCCTCCTCCTCCTCCACCGGTTCCGTCGGTGGGGTGAGTGGGGAGGTTCCGATCAACCGGTAGGAGCTCTAGTTAACCCCGTCTTGGGGCATTAGGTAGGTCTTCGCTTGTCCGTCGCTTCGGTCCTCTCGGCGGCGGTGGTGGCGGTGTTCAATAATTGTTTCTCCGGCTTTTTCTCCGGCCCCGTTGGTGCGTGCGCCATCGGAATCGGCAATGAGATCGGATGGACAGGTAGGTCTTCGCTATCCGTCGCTTCGGCCCTTCCGGCGGTGGCGGCGGTGTGCCAAATAAGGTCCTCTCTGGCCTCTTCTCCGACTTCGGTGGTGCGTGCGCCGTCGGATCTAGCGATGAGATCGGGTGGACAGGTTTGCCTTTCTCTCCGTGGTAGCAGGGGGAGTTGGCTGTGTCTTCATCGGGCCGGTGGTGTGTTGACAGCAGCGGCGCCGATTTGGTTTTTCCGTCGATTCGCGTGTGGAGGATGTGGTCCTCGCAGGGGCGGCGCTCGGCAGATGGTGGCGCTTCATCGTCGAGATGGTCTTCTGGGCTCTGATCCTCCTCGAGTTTGTCCGTCAGGACGGATCCAACGGAGCGCAGGTGTGGCTCTTGGATCTGCGGCTATTCCAGCGGTGACGGGTTCTTCTCCCGGGCGCTGGTCCGGCAGGACTGTGGCCTTGATGACTTCCCGTCCGCGATCAACAACGACAGGCTGGCTCCGGTGGGGGAGCGGCATGCGGCGGCGCGCCATCAGCCCGTTCGGGAGGATGAAGACGGTCGGCCCCCAGGGATTTCGATATAACAATTGTATTTTCCAGGGGTGTTTGTACTGCTGGTTTGGTTAATAGATCTGAGTGCTTTTCCGCGAAAAAAGAAAACTAGTTGCATGCATGCTTTGGTTGCACGGGATTACGATTTGCTCGAGAGTGATGAGTGGTACTGACCAGTACTAGACGGTGCCTGCGTTCCAGCATCCGTCGGAGCATTCGCGTCACGGGAAAAAAACAGGTCCTCCACAATTTCAGGCACAGACCTAGTAGTCCCTGCACGGCGTATGCAACGACATATACATTAATCAGTTGCATACATACATGCATGGGATCATGATATTTGGAGGCTAGCTAGCTCACCGCTCGACATGTAAAATTTAGAGAAGGGGGAAATTTACTCAATTAATCTTTTTCAGTTCTGTTTGAAGGGTAAAAATTTAGAAAATCATTTATTTAAATATGTAATTCAATTTCAATGGACTTCAAAAAATTTGTGGAGTTATGGTGAGCTAGCTATTTAGGGTTCAGAAAAAATTATCGAACTAGAATTTGAAGGATTTTGGTTTCACAATTTCATTTTAAGTCAGTTCTAGGTCAATATTTGAGGGTTTTAACTTAATGTCTTTTGTACTGACCTATTACATGTATGAGATGAGAAAAACCATCTTATTACTCATGAGTCTTATGCAGAGACTGAAAATAATGAGAATTCTTCCTTTATCTCAAACAAATTACTCATGAGTCCTCACTGATCTCATGTTCATTTTTTTTTCTACAAGATGGTCATTGCGCTAACATTTCTTTCCATTCAATCATCATGAATGCTAGAGTGCTTGTATTTCTCAAAAAAAAACCTCATTCTCGTTACATTGTCGCTGTTCACGGGAATCTTAGTATATACCTGACCAAATTGTATCGTCGGTCAGACGAACGATAGATTGTCTAGCCTGGTGCCACACGTGTTTTAAATTAGCCAGTACAAAGAACAAAAGATAACTTCACTCGTTAACATATATATGGTAAACTATCAGGAGAAATGGACAACCGAACATATTCATACAATCCCCAATGTATATAAACTTATTTTTTGCTAGGTATACACCAACTCGATACAATCCCAATATATAAGAGTTCAATGCGTACAATCCCAATATATATGAATTCGATACAATCCGAATATATGAACGTAGGACAGTGTACATATTCACCAGGGCAAGTACAAACTACTAACGTGCAACAGATTGATCACTTCTTATTTGTTTTCCACCTCATAACTACTTAACCACGCTCAGAGTTTACAATAGACGTAATAATTGACAGACAAAGTATGTCAACTGATATTCAGATGGTAGTCCTTCTCCATACGAGAGAATTTATATGTGAATCTTTCACTTCTTGTCTGAGGAAAAAAACAAAATTTTAATATGTCAGTATCTGGCTTTCTGGAGCCCAACATGCACGACATATGCAGATGGGAGTGCCTAGGTTGACTTACCTTCTGCTGCTGACTCTTTTCCTCCATTAGGCTTAGGCACAGGACGTGAGCTCGACACAGCTTGAGGCTCTAAAAGCACAAGAGACAACAGAAGAAAGGGTTCCGTTGAGTAGTTGGTCATGTCAAGAAAGTGCAACAATATCTTTAGAGTCCAGAGCCATTGACAGAGAAAGAAAGCTAGATCCAAATGGTGCAGAACAGAAAGGCAGATGCGACCCTCATGCATGCATGCGCACGCGTACATATGTGTTGATTATTATGCTCGTCATTGCAAACGACTTTGTTTTTACCTCGAGACTAATAAGCTCGAGTGATGAGGGTTAACCAGTAGGAGATGCATGACTCTTTCCCGGCCTCCAGTGCAGATTGTTTCTTTATCCATAGCAGCGTTTATAAGGTGAGAAAATGCACCAATTGTGTATGTGGATACAACTCTTCAAATTCATAGTTTCTACGTATTATATTTAAATTAATTGTATTTTCATATGGCATGACGAGAGTGGTAAAAAGTTCACCAAAATCAATAAACCTCTCTTAATTTTTCTAATTTGGTTTGGAAGCTAGCTATCCCTTCTTTTCATTGTAAATTGATGCTAATTAAACTGGAGAGGCTAGCTCTGCCTTTCGTTTTAAATAGATGCGAAACTTGGAGATGATCCGAAGTAATATGTAATCAGGCTCATGATTAATATATGCGCGAGTGATGAGGTATAACCACGAGCATGAGCAAATTGATCATTCATTGGAGTCACAGGATTAGTACATCCTGCAGTCACAGGATTAGTACATCCTGCATGGAGTATCGATCAGACGATCATACATAACTTAATTAGTTGCATGTGCATGCTTTGCAAGCTTGCACGGGATTACGATCTGCTCGAGTGATGAGAGGTACGTACTAACCAGCGCTTGGTTTCTCTGTTTCTGCACCCTGTGCAGCAGACTCCTGAGCAGGAACGGATTGCTTCGTAGGAGGCACACCCTTAGAACTCCCTGCATGGCGTATGCGACAATATATACGTTAATCAGTTGCACACTTGCATGCATGGGATCATGATATTTGGAGGGGCTAGCTAGCTCACCTCTCGCCGCATTCGTCGACATGTTTTAGGAGTTTGAGTTGGTGCCAAACGCTTGGTAAAGTGTGGCTTCTTATATAACTATACGGACGGGAAAATGGTGAATAAATTACATCCAATTAATTGAACCGATCATGACATCCGTTGAGGAAGTATTTTAATTCATTTGCAGTATTCTACACTGCTGTATATGAGCGCCAATGCCATCAAGTCTTTAATTTGACCAAGTGTGTTTTTCCAAGATTTGGCCAGCCAAGAAAATATGCCAGGAACCGCGTGGCAACCGTGGTGAGCAATTTCAAAGAAAAGAAAAGAAAATATGCCAGGATTTGCAACCATAGTTGATCGTGTAATTTCATTGGTCCTTCCATTCAAATTAGCACAAGTCTTGTGAGAGTTAATTAATGTGGTAGTTCTCGAGGGTCTTAATATTTGCATGAACAGCTACATGTATACGCATGGTACAACTGCCATGGCGCAAATTTTCTTGATTAGCTGATGTATGTATATAGTAGATTTTTCCTTGGTCGTTCGGTCTCCCAATCAATTTTAATTATTTAATACATGCATTGCAATCGTTTTCGTGTAGAATTTGGACCATATATACGTTCCTGATCAATTTTAGGCATTTAGCTAACAAGTACAAATTAACCCCAGTGGACAAATTAATGCTTAGGTTGCGGTAGCTGAACTATGTTGTGCTGAACTTATTTTATAAACTTTTAGAAAAAATAGATATGAAAGTAGGATAAAAATAGTTAACAAACGATAAATAGATAAAAACCGGTTGTACGTACAAAGAGAATTATCATAATCCACGTGAACCCAAACAGAGCCTAAGTCAGTTGGTTTGGCTGTGCACAACGTGTTTGAGTTTGAGCGCTATGAGCCAAAAGAAACACTTGCTTGACTTATTCGTACAGTGAACTTTTATTTTATGTACAAGATAAATCTGATATAACTGAAAGTTGATCGAAAATTTCCTGCAATTTCCAAAATATTTGATTGCACTGTCAGCATATAACAAGGCAAATTATATTCGGATATTTGTTGTACTCACCCTTTTGAGCTGGATTGACAGTAGAAATCCTAAAGAAAACACACTGAAGTAGAATGCAATGGCGTACGTCGGTGCCTAAGGCTCTTTTTTTTAGTTTAGACTTGTGCATAAGCTAACTCAGGTTTAACTATCCACAGAAGTTTTGGTGGGAAGCCTCAATTCCCTTGTTTTTTAGCTTCTGAGATAGGAGTTTATTTCCTATGATGAACTGTTAATGTCTATAATACCCCTAGAATTATTTATGCTTTGTTTAATGGTTAGTGTCATTCTTTTGAACCATCTTAACATATAATTGATAATTATCACTTTTTTGAACTGTCTTCCCTTTTTCTCAAGTTTCAATAGATTAAATATATCTTCCCTTTTTCTCTCCCGTTGTATACAATGCATACTTTTTTGGATCATACAGTTCTTAACTACACTTGATTCTTTTTTCCATATTTTCCTCTTCAGGGTCTTATTGCAATGTTTTTTCTACCTCCTTTTCTTCATCTCCTTTAGTGTCTAGTTTACAGAAGTGCTACTAGGAATTATTGCCTCCACACACACTTATTGCATCAATTAAATTATGAACACTTAATTTGTTCTTGGAGCAACATATGAAGTGCAGCAGTCATTCACTCATTGTGGTGCACTCATTCAACGAACTTTTGGTTTGAGCACCAAATCAACATGGGAAATTTGATGTAGTCTACAGAGTGTTCTAAAATTTCAACTTCAAATTCAAAATGTGTTAGAAGAAACTATAGATTAAAGACAAGTTTCACTCCGAGTAATAGCATTTCTCCTTTTCTTTTCTCTTTTCCTTTTGATTTATCATTTGCTAGATTTTTGCCTCCAAGCAACATAATCGCAAATCACAAAATCTTAGTAAATACATCCATACACATCGAACTTTTGCCTCCAAGCAACACAACCACAAATATCAGTATATCGAACAATATTTTGCATATGTACATATATACATAATCATAAATCTTAGTATATACATATATAGTATGATTTTAGTGAACTGATCAAGCATCCAGTGATAAATGAATCTGTACATATATGCATCACTTGCATCATGATTCATATTGTTACAAATGAATCCATCATAATTAAATGATAAATACATCCCTTTGTTAATTAATATGCGTTTGGAAACATTATACAACATACACATATGAGGTTGCATATCAAAAAATCAGATTACATGAATTACAAATGGCCAAAAAAAAACTTTGCACCTCATGGGGCTTCGGCTAGTGGAAGAAGAACTCGGGGTGGCCGACCGATCGGCGACGGCGGTCGGTGTGGACGGAAAGTGGAGGCTGAGGTCGGTGGTGGCAAACGGCACTGGTAGACGGTGAGTGGTGGCAGATGGCGGTGGAGGACGGCACTGGTGGGAGGTTGGGCGAAGGTGGCAGATCTTAGCACCAATGGGAGGTAGGGGGAGGCGGGCGACCTCAGCACCAGCGGGAGATTGGGCAGAGGTGGCCAGATCTAGGCACCTTGTCAATGGCGGGTGAACTCGGGACAGGCAGCCGGTTGCGCCGGGGAGGAGGAGGGTGGTTGCATGCGGGGACGGAGGCGGGCGCTGGCGGCGGGAGGGTTGGGACGGGGACTAGCGTCTCGGGCAAAGGGAAGACTGGGGTTGCGGCGGGGGAGGAGGAGGAGGGCACCGGGTGTGGGGGCTGGGCGGAGGGACCGACGGTAGGTTGCGGTAGGGGAGGAGGCGGGCAGTTGCGGCGAGGCTGGAGGCGGGCGCCGGGGTGAGGCGCTAGCGGCGGGGGATGGCATCTCGGGAGAGAGAGAGGACAAGGGCACGGAGTGGGTGCGGGATGGGGAGGCTGGGCTCAGGACTATGGGTTAGGGGCAAGGGCACACGGTGGCATCATTTGGTAATTTCTTTCCAAACTCGAAGGGTATTCTCAAATCAAATAGAGCCATAAGCTCGGGAAGCTGGCTCTACCCAGCTTCCTGATACCAACGTGATTTTAGAGGGACTTAAATCTATAGCCATCTCTTCTTTTTATCTTGTGACTTTTTTGGTGCCATAGGCCACCTAAGAAAAAAAAAGAAACACAATCGCCAAGCCGTCAAAGATGTTATACGCAACACCGAGGACATGTTTATTATCTGCATATTCATTTCAAACCCTTGGTATCTTGTTCAAGAACACATCCTAGATATTTCTCTGCACACCAAATATATCACTCCAAACATCCGATTAAACAAACCGAGGCTCTGATGCATTTACAATGTATTTAAGAATACTCAAAAGCACTAAAGTTTTCATGTAAACAAATGTGCTTGCGCCGTAGATATAATCTGCAAGTTAAGCTCTGGCTAGAACGCACTACTATATCCGTGTGTCAATATCTACAAGGCCATGTATACATTACACGTGATGCACACTGCTAAAGAAAGGATCGTATAAGACCTAATTATAGACGGTTCACTAAAAACTGTCTATGTACCTAATTATAGACGGTTCACTAAAAACTGTCTATGTATATCTTATCACATACGGTTTTTATGAAAATTGACATCAATGAAAAAAATCATTTATGATAAAGTTTTATGCAAAAAAAACTATCTATAGTAGAACCAGCCCACTACATAGCCCGTATATAATCAGCACTACCATAACTTTTCCTCTCACCCCCCTTAACCCCACGCTACTATTCTCATCTCCCCTCCTGTCTCCACCTCCATCCATCCCGGCCTCCCTCCATCGGCACGACATCTCCTCCGTCGCTTCATTCCCACTATGTGCCACCAGTAAGCTCCGCTATCACCACTCAAGTACCTAGCCAGGCACCAGGGCCTCACCACTTTCATCGACCTTGACCCCTGACAACCAAATATGTCCTCTCCCCGCACTCCACTCCCAGATCCGGCTATGCCTAGCCTTGTCCACCGCATCTGGCCACTCGAGACAAGAGTGTCGCTGCCTCCGTTGGGCTCTCTCCCACCAACCCATCCCCCTTGGTATGCCCTATCTCCATCTCTGCCTCCGCTAGAGTGTTTGGCTATCTCAAATCCAGCGAACACATTCCCTAGGGGCTACATGGCATCTAGCAGCATAGGGGAGGCAGCGATGGCTAGGAAGGAGGGCGGGGTGCTGTCGGGGTAGTATGAGCCGTTGTTGTTGCTGGGGCAGTATGAGCCACTGTTGTCAGCGCACATGGTGTGCCTCTACATCGCAATGCCTGTGGACCAGCTCTTCCGCCTCGCTGCTAGAGATGACGGCTGTGAGCTCAACTAGTTCATCACCAAAAGGTGTGTGCACATAGGTGAAATCTTGTGCATCGGTGGCAGAAACAGTTATGCGTGTTAGTTCTTAGTTGGCATCTTGTGCATCGGTAGCTACTACGTGAATGGTCTAAGTTGTAAATTTACTGTAAGATGTAATCTGAGATTTTTGATTAGTTTTTGATTCCGTTGATTATAACATGTTATTGTTTAATTTGCCATAAATCTAAAGAATGCATGGCTAGCATTTGATTAGGCTAGCCATGAAACCGTTCTTTTGGGTTGGATAATTGACATCACAAATGGCCCTGAGAATCATCCGTTTGTGATGCTTGCTCATATTATAGACGGTTTATAAAAATGTATGTATTTAGACATGGTCATCACATACCCATGTCTATAGGCATTTTGAAAAACTGTATGTAATGTTGTTTTGAACCGCCTATGATATGGAATTGTATGGTGACAGTTTTTTTTCTAATAAAATACTAGCTAATGCTGAATACCCAGTATACAGAGGAAGACAAATTATCGCAAGAGATTGTGACGCGTGCTGCCGGATGCATGCTCCATGTTTCTTGTTAGTCTGATTCGTGTCTTTATTAGTTCCTGCCTAAACATGCATTTACTTCTGCATTCGTGTCTTCTGACTCTGAGATGACTTTATATATGATACCTAAAATTAATTAAATACGTCCACTTTTCTGTAGTGGTGCTTCGAGGTGGAGGAGGGGTAGAGCTATAAGGATTTGCTGGGTCTCGTGCACCGCAAGCAGAAATTGGCCAAGTGTTTTCCAGAGAGGTCGCGAGAGCTGAGAGGATCAGGGCAAGCAGAGATCTTGGATGTCAGATGGATGGTGACTTCAAGATTTCTTTTAAATGGTCGACAAGATCAATCTTACGGTGTCACATATTTGCAAACATATCCTCAAATGGAAATATCAATAAAATTGATCATATAGATATCACGTTTATATGCTCGACGAGTTATGAATTACAATGTCATATATTTACAAACATAAAATTAAATGGATTTCTGAATAAAATTGTAGAACAGAGCTCCCGTAGTACAAATATTCAATTTGTTCCAAAAACCAGGAAACTGGCACCAGAGTCTAGAGTGACCAACGAGCTGAAGACATGCTTTTTGATAGGTAAAGCTTGAAACCTAGTATTAGGTGAGAGTGCTCTCACAATAAACTTCCCTTCCATTCGTGTTCAACTACCAGTCTTCACCTACTTTGCTCGTTGATGCATGAATGTGGTGAAATGCAAAATTAACATACCAAGGCGACAGCATGCATGACCTCATCACCTACTGACATCATTTCTTAACATGTGGTCCACGCTAATTAACGAATTAAGATGACAGCATACTGGAAGAAAAATGACAGGTGACAAATTAAAACAAGCGGTTACAAGACTTGGTATCCTTTTTGAAGTCTTATTCTATGCAGTCAACTCTTAACCATTGGTCCATACAAATAAGATCAACTAGTGTTTCGATTATCTACAAAATAGTGAAGGTTATTTAAAAAAAATCCAAAGTAGTGAAGCCATGTCTTGATTCAAGTCACAATAGTGAAGGTTATATAACAGAAAAAAAAACAAAATAGTGAAGCCATGTCTTGATTCAAGTCACCAAAGATGGATAAAATTAACAAGACTTGTGTCTGTAAATTTTCATACTACAAGTTGCAACAATGATTTGGTATCTAGAAAAACGAGATGATCTATGTCGTGTTGGCTACTAGACTTGAAGTTATCCACCACTAACTATAAAGCGACACAGGCCATTCCACGAATCAACTCATCGAATGCACAAATTTTGAGTTACTATTGCGTGGTTTTGTCCTATTATTCATCTATCCGTTTGGCCAATAAACACAAGAGCGAAGGGGCGGCATCAAATTTACATCATATGCACATCCATACTCGTGATTAAGTACGTCTAAAGAAAAAATGTTGTTTATATAGGACTACATTTTTTAAAATTTTATAAAAGTTTACAATTGACGAGAGGCTCTATAAACAAGAATTCTACCTCGAATAAATTGTGGTTGTAGGTCACCAGTTATTGAAGCAAACGGACCTTCAAGTAATACTTGAGCTCAGTTAAGCATCTTGATTTAACAAATTGTATCATCCAGTACAGATGCCATCTTGACACCATCTCAAGAGGCATATATATTTCTCTCGGATAACAATATTCACATAAATTTCATCATTTGGTAGCTCAACTCGGATAACAATATTCACTCATAAATTTCATCATTTGGTAGCTCAACTATCTCCATCAATTGCCAGCGATTATTGCAGTTGACTTGAATTTGTAAAGAGACGCTTGAAATATATAAAGCCACCGGCTGGCTAGGTCGATTTCTTTTATCCTGCACCTTCTCCGTCACATCAGCCTCTCAATCCCACGATAACCCATAATAGCCTCGGTGGAATCTCAATTATGGTTAGGTGCAATTGCAAGGCCAAGAGGCTACCAAGATTTGGTGTCCTGCATAAAATCTTCTTATTTATGTTGTCGACTCTAACAATTTTTGGTTGATACAAATAAATTTGGTTGAAAGAAGAAATTGCACGACGAGTCGGCATCTGCACAATGACAACATACATGGTATGGCTGCAAATGACAGAAAACAAATTCAAAAAGGAGTACCAAGACTTGGTGTGTCCTGTATGAAGTCTTTCTAGTTATGCAATCAACTATAATTAACAATTGGTCTATATACAAATAAGAGCAAAAAAATTTAGTTGTCTTCCTAACATTGCAAGATAAGGAGTTCATGCTTAGGAAGTTGAAAGAAGGTTGACAAAGACCTTTATCAAGTTCTATTGGATAATATCCCTACTTCCTTCATTATTCCAGCAGAAGTTAAGGCCTGCATCAATAGAGCCGTGATCAAAGCGGCTAACTGACGATGACTAGTAGATAACTACTGTATGCAATGACTGTATCCGTATACAAATACACCACAACTAAGAAGTATCCATACCCGGGAAGAAATATGTCCCGGAGAAGGACTCTATATCGATAACGAAACCGCCCATAGGTATCCGGGACTCCGCCCATAGGTTTTGCCGGTGGCCTGATTTATGGGTTATCTTACTCGGAACAATCCCTCTATCTCCTTTCTCTCTCCTCCACGAATTCTGTTAGATCGGCAGTTACTGATTGTTGACACTAACAAATGGTGGAAGGAATTCAAGTCTATTCCTCGCCTAGACTTCATCGCAAAGGACGATGAGTCATTTACCGTGCACAAATGAATGGATCATGAGATGTGGGCTCAATTTAAGGAGATAAGGGAAACAGAAGAACCTAAGGCCAAAAGTGCAGTGGCGCAGGCGCTCACGACCAAGAACACCCACCATCACAGATTAGGTACATCTAGGTATGCACCTAAGTTCAGTAATGGATAGACAAGGAGGAGAGGGCACACCTTAATGACTAGCCCTCGCCATTTCCCAACGTAGTTGGATGGCATGCCCGGAATTAGTTGTACGTGAGGAGGAATCTAGTTGCTACGTCTTCTGATGCTAACCCTTCACAAGCCACGCAACCTAGAAAATCTATTCCAAATTGGTAAGATGTCGATTAACTACCTAATCTATAATATACCATAACCCCATTCCAAGGTTTATTAACTTGTTCGGCTCTATTAGGAAGACATTTCCACACAATCCTCCCCTTGCAAATTCCGCAGGGAGAAAGACATACTATCTGTGGCCATTGAGACCAAGGAGCATCTAGGTCACACGAGGGGAACGAGTGTGCACACTACCTGGAAAGATGAATTCCCTGAGGACTTGCATAGATACATGAATAAGAGCATGGCATGTTTTGCAAATGAATTTCGCGAGGTGATATTCATTTGCAAAACAGCCTCCTGCTGACCGAGAGTAGCCAAGCCTCTACCCCCAGCTAGCCTCAAGAACTGTTAACAATGCCCTCTGAAAATAGTTGACTAAGCATGATTCCATCACAGATCACATATTTACACAAACATTCCATCACACATCATAAATCAGCAAACACAAAGTACATCTTACATGTAATTTGAATTTCATTGAATGTTGTTTTCTCAGGAACAAATTCAAACAGACACAATGTATTAAAATAGATGCATTTAAACATTTGGCTGATGATTCCACCGGACTACTGCTGTGTGGAGACCGTAAGGTTCACTGAGATGCATATCCACGAGGAGGATTGGGGCATGGACTTGTTCCCATATTTGGCTGATGATTTCATCGTTCCATTAGCTATAAGCGCTCTATTCGACCCAAGTTAGTCAATCCAGTGTGATGTGTTTTGTCCATCACCTTGCAAAAAAATGCACATAGATTAGGTGAGAAACTCAATATCATCATAAATGAAGTATAGAGGTTTCAAAGGTTTTTACCTGGTCTAGAGCTCAAATCCGCCGATGAGATTAGCATCCACGACATCTGTAGTTGCTGGGGAAAGGGAAACCCATCTTGTGCCCTCGCGGAAGGTGTCGCGTGCATCATCGACTTTTCTTGTGTAGTGTCACTGAAATACTGTTGGGGCATCTTGGTGACACTGCACAAGACACACTTTTGGAAAAAAGTGTCTTGTGCAGTGTACCACAACGTCACAAAGGCGATGGATATGAAGTGTAGTAGACTGGCCCATTCACATCAGATTTCAAATCACAAATAAAATCTCAGATAGATAGATCAAGAATATTGATCACATTTAAAAAATTAAATAACAATATTAATCACACTTCAAGGAATGTTATAGTTTGAAAGATGATGAAAAAGATAGCCTCAGATTATGATCACTAAGATGTAACACTTGTACAATAAAGCAATTTCTTGTAAAATGAGATATGGATTTAAGGTCCATAACAAGTTCTTTAAAAACTACATCACTGCACATTATGCATATTTGGTCATTTTTCATAATTGGATTAAACAATAAACACAAGGCTTTAAACCCTAAAATATGTGAAGTGAATGGCATCAGAATTTGAATAGCAACACATTCAAGTGAAAGCAATTAGCCCTACCAGTATTACATGTGAAAATAGAAAAATATCGACCAAATGCAATGCAGTATACTTCTGCATGCAATATCTGATAGGGCCAATTGCATCTAGATATAGATTCGACATCATTTGCAAGTATGTGGCCTAATATCATCATCCAATGCAACAATTATATCGAACAAAAAACTCTAAGTAAAATAGCTAAGCATAGATAAACCAAAATAGCTTTAGAGTATTAACCATATTTGTGCACATCGATCTACAGGGGTTCAGTAGTGCAGGGTTTAGGGTTGGGGTTAATGCAATTTTAAACTTACCCAAAATCCTGAACCTTGAACCCTTGTGAACCATCACGCATAGTTTATGTCTTATTCATCATCGATATAATCTAAGAGCATACACAAACACAGCATCATCCACTACTGCAGAACGGGCTTCTACTGACGGGCACTTAACCCCCTCTACTGACGGACGGGGGGCCCGTCACCCTGGGAATGTCAGTGGAGGGGTGACCTCCACCGACGGGCACGATGACCGTCAGTGTAAACCATTCACCACTGACGGTCGTATGATACGCGACCGTCAGTGGTAGGACCTCACTACTGACGGTCTATTTATCAGCGACCGTCAGTGATATCATGTTACCACTGACGGGTTATCTATACTCACCCGTCAGTGGTAGGACATCACCACTGACGGTCTATTTATCAGCGACCGTCGGTGGTATCATGTTACCACTGACGGGCTATCTATACTCGCCCGTCAGTGGTAGGACCTGCAGCTTGGCCATACGGGCTTCACCACTGACTGGCGTTTGTTAAGTGCCCGTCAGTAGAGCTTCTGTTGTGCATTTTCATTCAGCACCTATTGCACAAATATATTCACAATTTTCACAAATATGTTCACAAATTTCACAAACATTCACAATTCTCACAAATATAGTCATATATTTCACAAACATCCATAAATTTCACAAATATACACAAATTTTCATAAATTTCAGAAATATTCACAAATATAAAATTTGATAGAACTTATTCGTAAGGACATAACACTTCACGTAACCGTTAATCACAGGTATGAAAGAAAACAAGTATATTTGACGAGCGACATAATAAAGTTTTTTAAACAACTAATCTACTGATTCCCGCTTAAGTTTAGCTTCTGAAACTGGGGGCCGGCGTAGAATTCACCCATTGGATTGATTATTTCAAGATTGATGATTTTGGCAAAGACTCTTTGGATGCGGGCAAAGTCCTGACGCCAATCATATGCTTGATGTCCTAGCTCACTCCAAGCCTTCAGTTCTGTTGGATCGACGGCTTCCGACAGAGGGGGGGGTGAATGTCGGACTCAAAATTTCTTCACAAGATTAGAACACAAAAACTATTGATTAGCTATTGTGATCGAATCAAGGAATGCAGCGGAAAAACAATCGACAAATGGATTGAAAAGGTTACAAAAAAACAGCCAGACCGGATGTTCCGGTGTATATATCGGAAGTTCCGATGTGGCCGGAACTTCCGGTGTTACCCCGATTTCGAACGTTCTGGAAAAAACCGGACCTTCCGACTCCTGGATCGGAACTTCCGATGTGGCCGGAGTTTCCGGTGTTACCCTGATTTTAAATGCTCGGGAAAAACCGGAACATCCGACTGCTGGATCGGAACTTCCGATGTGACCGGAACTTCCGGTGTGAAAATCGGAACTTCCGGTTTTTGCGAAACAGCAGATCGTCGCTCGGTAAAACGTTCGCAGATTTTGATCCACCCAACGGAATTGGATGAAATTTTGCACAGAGATAGACAAACGACTTACGGAGCTGTTCCAATTGGAATCACCTCAAAAGCTCATCTGTGCTGAGAGAAAACTCCAATCTACTAACAGCTGTTCCAAGAGCAAACGAGAGAAAAACTTGCACGAAATCAAATCAATTGATCCTTAGGACCTGTGAGAGATTTTGATATTCAATCAACATTGAAACATCTCACACATCCTAGCAATCTATTCCACCAAACAAACCTCAAGAAACAAATCAATCCATGAGGGAAGGAGAAGAACGAAAATCCAAAGAGCAAAAAGAGAAAAACTCACAATCACACGGGGAGACTCATGGCTTTCATTGGGAATCTTTTTGTATTGATTTTCGTGGATTTTCTAGTGTTTGTACATGCCTCTCATCTTAGGCAAAGCACTCTCTAAGTGCAGCTCTCATAATGTCATCAAAAAGGTCAAAGGGTTAAGAAACCCTAATCACCTATTTATAGTGGGGAGGGACAACCCCCTCTTCCACTCTTGGGCCTCATGCCCTAATGGCCCTAGTTACTTAGCACGCATCTCAAAGCGTCTAAATAGCTTAGCCACCTCTCAATTTTCCTACCACCCTAAGCTACCAACCCTAAACCACTTCCGGCCGCCGCCGCAGTTTCTTGGTTGAGCTTCGGTGGTTTCTGCGTTTTTAGCAAAACGCCCTCGCACTTGACTTGGTCCTCACGTCTCGTCTCCACCCGCTTTCTTGTCGTCCGCGTACATGCTTTTAAGCCGCACGATGTCGTCGCCACCTCCTTGACCGCATCTCAGCCCTCCAAGCTATCATGCCGGTCCATATGACCGAACCATCGCCGCACCCAACTCGCACCTGCACACAATAGACCAAGCAAAAACGTCGCGAGCACAAGTCTTCCACTTGACCCAAGTCAGTCGAGAAAAATCCTTTATCCACTCAAATTTTCCTTGAGACAAATTGAGAAACTCAAACAATCAACCACAAATTCAAAACCGAATTCATGCAACCTCAAGTTCAACGCAACACAAAGTGGCAAGATATTCATCACACAGATGTACACGTCATCACATGACTCACAATCTCCCCCTTGATGAATATATTGCCAACATCTCTCAATCAATCAAGTTTGCATTGGTTTAAAGAATTAAAAGCAATCAGGTTGCAAGAATTCAAACTTGGCCAAAAGAAAGAGAAAGCAAGTACTGGGCCAAGTGAATGTCAACAAGAGTAAGATCAAAAATGAGTAAGATCAAAAATGTGAGTGAAGGCAAAACATAAACCCTGAGACTCCCCCTCACTCCTATACCTCATATATCTATGATCTACTCCAGAACAAAGCAATTTTCAGAAGATACACACCCATGCCTATCTCGTAAACGAATGCCAAGGTATGATTGATACTCCTATTTCTCCCCCTTTGGCACTATAGTCATCAAGGGAAGGCACGCCTCCCCCTTAGACTATGCAATGATGGAATATCAAGGATAAGCATGTATGCGTGGAATTTTGTATTTTTCAGTTGCAGCGAGCATTGAAGATTATCCAGAATGAGACACAAAAAGTGCTAATATGCCACATAGGTGCTCACCAAACCATAAGAAGACATGTAAATCAAGAAGAGTAGCTAGCAAATCAAGTTCTTAGCATATTAAAGAGTTCACTAGTAATGAGCGCCAGACTAGGTAGTCACAATTGCAATGACTCTAAACATGAATGAAGTATGACAACCTAGCGCTAAGCCATGACTAGGAGGACAACCGATCAAGATTAGGACCAAAATGCTCTATCACATGCTGAATTAAGCAATCACATGATTAAATGGATTAGGCACAACCAAAATACAACCCCCTGCACGAGGAAGTATCTGGAGTGATTCATCCTGACTTTTTCACATTGAGTCCACATGATTATTTGGACTAGCCACAACCAAAGTACTACCTCCTGCACGAGCAAGTACCTTGAGTGATTCATCCCTATTTTAGCATTTGTTACATTAGCATATGATAGATTTCAAGCATGTAGAGCAAAAACTAGTGACTTTTGATGACACTAAGCATTCTCCGACCCGAGCCATAAAAGCCTAGGCATGTTAAGTCACTAGCAGTCCTAATCAAGATTACCATGAAGTCCTATCTTTGACCAGTCATACACAAAGATCATAGTTGCAATACTAGAGTCATGAGCAGATTCAAAAGCAAAGGATTCCCTAGCAGGCAACTCATCAGTAGATCAAAGATTTAAATTTAAGTTGTTGTCCAATTAAGCTAGCATTACTGATTCTTGAGAACACATATCAAAATATGGTAAAATGAGCTAGACACTCAGAATATGGCATATAGCGAACTCGTAGAACTCATTGTTTCATCAAGGATATAGACAAAGCTCGTGAACATGCAAAGTGCACATGATATATCACAAATGATGCAAAATGCACTATATTACACTATGATACACAGTGAGAAGACTCCCCCTCAAACCAACCCATGGGGATGAACAATCCCCAACTCCCCTCTAAGGGCACAGAATCGTGTGGGATCTAATGGCTTGGTAAAGATATCCGCGAGCTGATTTTCAGAGTCAACAAACGTAAGCACTACATCACCCTTCTCAACATGGTCTCTCAGGAAATGAAACCGCACATCTATATGCTTAGTCCTAGAGTGCTGCACTGGGTTCTTAACAATATTAATAGCACTAGTGTTATCACAGAACAGTGGAACACTATCAAAAGACAACCCAAAATCCCGCAAAGTCGAAATCATCCAAAGAATCTGACTACAACAACTAGCGGCTGCAACATACTCAGCTTCAGCAGTAGATTGTGCAACAGAAGATTGTTTTCTAGAAGACCATGAAACAAGAGAAGTGCCAAGAAGATGACAAGTGCCAGAAGTACTCTTGCGGTCTATCTTACACCCGGCAAAGTCTGAATCAGAAAAACCCCGAATCCCAAGAACAGAAGAGCATGAATACCAAAGTCCAAATTCAAGGGATGATCGAAGATACCTCATGATGCGCTTCACAGCTTGCCGGTGGGAGTCTCTCGGCGAGGCTTGAAACCTCGCACATAGGCAAACAGCGAACTGGATGTCCGGTCTTGTCGCTGTCAAGTAGAGGAGGGAGCCAATCATGCTCCTGAACTCCTTCTGGTCCACCGCCTCTTCTTCTTCATCAGGACCAAGTGATGTTGCAGTAGACATCGGAGTATTAATTGGCTTGGCATCACTCATCCCGAATTTCTTCAATAGATCCTTGGTGTACTTGGCCTGATGGACAAAGGTGCCCTCCTTCGTCTGCTTGATTTGTAACCCCAAGAAGTATTGGAGCTCACCCATCATAGACATCTCAAATTCCCTGCTCATCATCTCAGAAAACTTGGACACAAGAGCATTAGAGGAGCCACCAAAGATTATATCATCCACATAGATTTGAGCTATCAGAAGGTCATTGCCACGCCTAAGGAGAAACAAGGTTTTGTCTACCCTTCCCATTTCAAAGCCATTTTGAATCAAAAAACTCTTAAGTCTATCATACCAAGCTCTAGGAGCTTGCTTAAGACCATAGAGAGCCTTGGACAGTTTGAATACATGGTTAGGATATTTAGGGTTCTCAAATCCTGGAGGTTGTTTAACATAGACTTCTTCGTTAATGAAACCATTAAGAAATGCACTTTTCACATCCATTTGAAAAAGTTTGAACTTCTTAGAAGCTGAAAATGCAAGCAAAATGCGTATAGCCTCTAAGCGAGCTACAGGTGCAAAAGTCTCATCAAAATCAAAACCCTCTATTTGAGTAAATCCTTGGGCCACAAGTCTAGCCTTGTTGCGAACAACAATGCCATCCTCACTTTGCTTGTTCTTGAACACCCACTTGGTTCCAATGATATTGTGACCAAGTGGAGGTTCTACAAGCGTCTAAACCTTATTTCTCTCAAAATTTTCTAACTCCTCATGCATGGCATTGACCCAACTATCATCAGAAAGTGCATGACATATATCTTTGGGCTCAAAAGATGCAACAAAAGCAGAATGCACAAGCTCTGAGGAGGGAATGGACCTGGAGCGAGTTACACGCTCAGAGATGTCGCCGATGATCTGTGTTGGAGGGTGATCCTTCTGGAGGCGTTGTGGACCCCCGAGCTTATCTGGAACTTGAGTGGAAGTAGCCTCGGCAGCCTCTACCTCAGCTGTAGAAGAGGTAGGAAGCTGAGCTGCCGGTGAAGAAGGTGCCATCGCCGATGATGAAGTTGTCGGTGCTGGACCCTCAGCTACTGTCGAAGAGACAACTGGAGGACCAACAGCTGTCGCCTGAGAAGTGGGGGCACGGCCCACGCCACTCTCAAAGTCATCTTCATCCTGGAAGATCGACTCGGACTCCTGTGAAACACCTGAAAACTCGGGTCTAGCAGAGCTAGCCTCATCAAAAGTCACATCACAGGACTCCACAATGGTGTTAGTCTCAAGATTAAGCACTCGATATCCTTTCGAATGTCCAGGGTATCCAAGCATGATACCATCAGAAGTGCGCGACTCGAACTTGTCGAGAAGGCCCTTCTTCAGGATAAAGCATTTGCAACCAAAAACCCTAAGATGGGACACATTTGGCTTCATCCCAAACATAAGCTCATAAGATGTCACGTGCAGAGAAGAACGCAGAAAAACTCGATTTGACACATAGCAAGCGGTGTTGATGGCCTCGGCCCAAAACCGTCGCGATGTGCCATACTCATCAAGCATCGTTCTTGCCATCTCAACTAAAGTTCTATTCTTCCTCTCCACAACACCATTTTGCTGTGGGGTGCGTGGAGTGGAGAATTGGTGCTCAACACCACGATCAGCAAGAAAATCTGCGAAAGAAGCATTCTTGAATTCTAACCCATTATCACTGCGAATTCCCTTCAAAGAGCCAGGAAAAAGATTCAAAAGCCTCAAAGCCAAATCTCGAAAGAACTCAAATGCCTCAGATTTGTGCTCCATGAAAAACACCCAAGAAAACCGAGAATAGTCATCAACAATGACAAGAACATACCACTTCCCACCCGCCGATCGAACCCGAGCTGGACCTACAGTGTCCATGTGTAAAAACTGAGCGGGTCCATCGGTCTTCACCTGATTGACAGGTGGATGAGGAGCGGCAACTTGTTTGCCATGACGACATGGGGCGCATACCAAATCATTGACTGGTTTGAGTTTGGGCAAACCTCTCAGAAGGTCAAGGCTGCCAACTCTAGTCAAGTGGTCAAAACCAACATGCCCCAAACGTCGGTGCCAAAGTTGAAACACTGAAGAACTAGTTGCAAGAAAACACCTAGACCTCAAACTCAGCAGCAAAAAACTCTACCGGGACGAGAAATACCAAAAGCAAGTGCACCCGAAGAATCAAGAACACGACATCCATTCTTCTTAAAACACACCTCATAATCATCATCAATGAGCTGTGAAACAGAAATGAGATTGTATTTCAGTTTACTCACAAGGGCAACATCTTTGAGAATGTTGTTGTTGTTGACTCGCACTGCGCCCTTGTGTGTCACACGTCCACGGGAGTCATCTCCAAAAGTGATGTACTCATCACCGGACGTCTTGTTGAGAGAGGTGAACCATTTTGAGCTTCTGGTCATGTGACGTGAACACCCGGAATCAACGAGCCACCTGTTCACCAACCCTCGCCGGCCAACCTATACCAAAGACCAAAAACGAGTGGGCTCAGTACTGGGGTTAGTAAGCAAGGATTTTCGAATCCAGTACTGAGTCACTCGCTGAAAAGGAACAAAAGATCGTGAGTGATTAGTATGCAATGCAACACCTTGAGCAACTCTACGACCCTGACCTAGAACACGCCGCGGAGGAATGTCACGCACCGGAGCACGTGAACCACCTCCAAGAGGACGGCGAGAGAACTCTAAGCGACCTAAACCCTGTCGCCTGCTAGAGCTACCAGAAACCTCAACATGTTGAGGCCTCGTGTGTGTCTTAGGAGCACTCAACGCATTGTTGCGTCGTTGAATACCCCTAAGAGCACGAACACGGTCACGACGCTCCTCCTTGAGACGTCGAAAGCAGAACTCAACTAAGTGACCATCCTTATGACAATGAGTGCATTGGTATTTTACCCTTTGCGAGGTAGCACCAACTGAAGCTGAAGCACTCTTGTCCTTAAGAGATGAATCCAGATAGCCACCTGACTTGAACACTGTTCCCCTCTCCCCCTGAGCTATTGCAATCAAACCTCTACCAAGAGAACCAATGGGATGAGGAGGGTGATTCTTATTTTCTTCCACATGATTAAAACCTAGACCTTTGCCTGAGCTAACTCTAGACTTGTCTAAGATCATGTCAAGTTCTTTTCTACCTCCAGAAAATCTCACCAAAGTTTTCTTGAAGTAATCAACTTCCCTAAGCAAAGAAGCACAGGTAAGACAAGCTCCTGAAGCTGACACTCTAACAGCTTTCTCATATTTTTCTTTGTATGCTCCTAGTTTAAGTTTTAGAGACTCACAAGACACACAGGCAATGCTACATGTTTCAGCTACTGTTTTCTTAAACCTCTCTCTAAATGCAGCATGCATAGCAGAAACATCATTCTCAAGCTCATGACAAAATGTGCAAGTAGAGGAAACAGCATGAGAAACATCAACAGGTAACTTAGAAGCAGTAGCATTAGCCAAAGTGAGTTTTCTGTAAAGCTCAGAAATGTGTCTTCCTAGGTCCTGATTTTCTTCAACTAGTTCAGAGCATTTATCACACACTGGTCTTCTCATTTCAAGCACAGATTGATTCAATTCTTTATTTCTATCTTCCAAATACTTGCATCTTAAACATGGGAAAGATTCTTGAGTGCTCTTAGAACTAATGCTAGCAAGTTGATTCTTAGCATTCTTGAGTTCATTAGCATGAAATGAGTGAACAATGCAACCAGCAAGATAAACAGTTTTAAGCTTGGTTAGATTGTCCTTATAGACCATAAGCTCTTGGATGACAGTTATATGCAATGTGAAACCTATAGCAAAGCACAATTTCATCTCATTCAACTCATCCAGAGGTGCTAAGCTAGAGGAACATCCTAGAGATCCACAAGAAGGCAAACTAGCATGTGAAGCCTTAAGCATGTCAATTTCTTTTCTAAGAGAATCTAAGTTGTCATCCTTAGAAACACAAAAGGAGCAGGGGCTCGACTTAAGTTTATCAATTTCAATCATGGCTGACTGAAGCAATTCACTTACACTAGCATGAGCATCTTTAGCTTCGAGAAATTCTTTGTGTAAAACATCACAACTAGCACACTCATCCTCATTACTTTTCAGTTTAGTAATTTCTAGTGTAAGAGAATTAACTTTCTTAGACAGGTCTTTAGATTTCTTGATTGAAGCAAACAAGGCATCATTTTGTACATCAAACATATCAAGCAGTTTATCATGCCTAACACTGAGCTCATCGAAGGTGCAACTTACATCGCTTTCAAGATCTCCGTCGTCGCTCTCTTCTTCGGATCTCGCCATAAAGCACATGCCGGTGAAGCCATGTTCTACCTTCTTCTTCCCTTTCTTCTTGTGCTTGGGCGGCTCCGGTTCATCCTCGCTTGAGGAAGAGGAAGATGAAGAAGAGTTGGAGCTGTTGTCGCTATCTTCAAAAGCGGCGAGAGCTCGACGAAGATTCTTCTCCGCCTCACGCATCTTGGGCCTTGATCCAAAATTGTTCCTTCTCTTGTCCTGAAATTTAGAAGCAAACTTGTTCCTCTCTTTAGGATTGGGACACTCGGATCGGATGTGGCCTTTCTCACCACATCCATAGCAGGTGATGTCCGAGGATTTCCTTCTCCTATTTCTCACATTCTTATATACCCTAGAGAAGCGTTTTGCAAATAACGCAAGCTCATCCTCGGGAAGAGATTCAAGCTGATCATCAGACAAAGAAGACAAGGCTGCAAGAGACAGTCCAGAAGAAGAAATCAAGCAAGTGTCAGAGTTGACACTAGGAGACACTATCCCCGATGGATCCGAGGAAGTGTTCCCAACAAGAGCCAAAGTCTTGGACTTAGAACCATTTCTGTTTTCCGAAGTGATCTCATGAGTAGAGAGCTTGGAGAACAGATGATCAAGTGTGAGAGTGGCAAGATTGGCAGACTCTTGGATGGCAATCTTCCGCACTTCAAAAGCGGGCTCTAATGTGTTCAACACATGCCTAGCCATCTCTGAGTCAGTGTACCTCACTCCCACACTCCTGAGCTTATTCACAATTCTTTCAAATCTCTCAAAAAGTTCAGAAATTGATTCCCCAGAGCGTTGCTCAAAGCGATTGTATTCAACTTTGTATTGATCCGCTCGAGCAATCTTGACTTGGTCGGACCCCTCATGATAGGTGATCAGATCGACCAAATCTTGTGAGCGGTATCAAGATGAGCAACCCGCTCATGCTCCTTCCTATCCAAACCAGAAAGCAAATAGTTGATGGCCTTGCAATTGTTTTCAACATCAGCCTGATTTGCAGCCGTCACTTCGGCAGGAAGAGCAAAGTCCCTTTCGATGATTTGCCAAATAGCAAGTCCCTCTGACTGGATAAAAATTTTCATTCGATTTTTCCAGAACTCCCAGTCCGTCCCATTGAAGACAGGAGAACGAGTCGAGTATCCGTGGGAAGCCATGGCTCGCAAAGCCGGTCAAAGCTTATAGAGAAGCAAGACCGGGCTCTGATACCACTTGTTGGATCGACGGCTTCCGACAGAGGGGGGGGTGAATGTCGGACTCAAAATTTCTTCACAAGATTAGAACACAAAAACTATTGATTAGCTATTGTGATCGAATCAAGGAATGCAGCGGAAAAACAATCGACAAATGGATTGAAAAGGTTACAAAAAAACAGCCAGACCGGATGTTCCGGTGTATATATCGGAAGTTCCGATGTGGCCGGAACTTCCGGTGTTACCCCGATTTCGAACGTTCTGGAAAAACCGGACCTTCCGACTCCTGGATCGGAACTTCCGATGTGGCCGGAGGTTCCGGTGTTACCCTGATTTTAAATGCTCGGGAAAAACCGGAACATCCGACTGCTGGATCGGAACTTCCGATGTGACCGGAACTTCTGGTGTGAAAATCGGAACTTCCGGTTTTTGCGAAACAGCAGATCGTCGCTCGGTAAAACGTTCGCAGATTTTGATCCACCCAACGGAATTGGATGAAATTTTGCACAGAGATAGACAAACGACTTACGGAGCTGTTCCAATTGGAATCACCTCAAAAGCTCATCTGTGCTGAGAGAAAACTCCAATCTACTAACAGCTGTTCCAAGAGCAAACGAGAGAAAAACTTGCACGAAATCAAATCAATTGATCCTTAGGACCTGTGAGGGATTTTGATATTCAATCAACATTGAAACATCTCACACGTCCTAGCAATCTATTCCACCAAACAAACCTCAAGAAACAAATCAATCCATGAGGGAAGGAGAAGAACGAAAATCCAAAGAGCAAAAAGAGAAAAACTCACAATCACACGGGGAGACTCATGGCTTTCATTGGGAATCTTTTTGTATTGATTTTCGTGGATTTTCTAGTGTTTGTACATGCCTCTCATCTTAGGCAAAGCACTCTCTAAGTGCAGCTCTCATAATGTCATCAAAAAGGTCAAAGGGTTAAGAAACCCTAATCACCTATTTATAGTGGGGAGGGACAACCCCCTCTTCCACTCTTGGGCCTCATGCCCTAATGGCCCTAGTTACTTAGCACGCATCTCAAAGCGTCTAAATAGCTTAGCCACCTCTCGATTTTCCTACCACCCTAAGCTACCAACCCTAAACCACTTCCGGCCGCCGCCGCAGTTTCTTGGTTGAGCTTCGGTGGTTTCTGCGTTTTTAGCAAAACGCCCTCGCACTTGACTTGGTCCTCACGTCTCGTCTCCACCCGCTTTCTTGTCGTCCGCGTACATGCTTTTAAGCCGCACGATGTCGTCGCCACCTCCTTGACCGCATCTCAGCCCTCCAAGCTATCATGCCGGTCCATATGACCGAACCATCGCCGCACCCAACTCGCACCTGCACACAATAGACCAAGCAAAAACGTCGCGAGCACAAGTCTTCCACTTGACCCAAGTCAGTCGAGAAAAATCCTTTATCCACTCAAATTTTCCTTGAGACAAATTGAGAAACTCAAACAATCAACCACAAATTCAAAACCGAATTCATGCAACCTCAAGTTCAACGCAACACAAAGTGGCAAGATATTCATCACACAGATGTACACGTCATCACATGACTCACAAGTTCTTTCATATCCTTCCAATGCTTGTTCTTGTACCGGACAAATAGGTCCATATGGGCACAGGTGTAGTACCCACATGTCACGCTACCTTCGGGCTGAACTCTGCAAGGGAACTTGTAATGGTGTACCAATTTTGTTGCTTTTGCAGGTATTTTTCGATGGCCCGAAAACTTGGCTCTGAAAAAGGCTGCATCCAAAATGTCAGCGATATTTTTGAAGTTCAATCTCTTCTGCGCATCGGAGTCGAAGTAGAATGCCTTGGCCCAGCTTGGAACTATCACAATGTGGACCCAGTGGTCGCTGCGTCAATGTGAACAAATGAACGTAAGAAGGCGGAGATACATGCGTAAAAAACAAAAAAATTCATACGGTGCTGAGTTAAAGGACTTACGGAGGGTTGTAGGGGGCTAGTATGTACTCCTTGTCCTTATGCACGATGAAGACACGCGATAGATATTCTTGTAGAAAGTCTCGACCGTCCGTGGTTTCAGCGTAGCCTTCGTTCATGCATATCGGATCGACTATCCCGATATTGGAGTCCTGTAGACGTCTGCACTCTTGGGCTTCATAGAGAGCCCATAGCCTGACCATCGTGGTGTCGAGCCTGTAAAGGTTGAACATATGGAAGAGGTCTTCAAAATTGATGTCGAAGGTGTCCTGGTGGTTCTCCATGAAGAAGCTGTAATCTCCTGGCACCTTGACCTTCCAATATTAGCAGAATGTTTGCGGCTCTCTGGACATCTTGAGGTAATCTTCATGCAGCGCCTTCATGTCCTCCGACAGATTGTCCAACTCGTCCTGCGGGAGCAAGTCCTGACCTGGTTCGTAATGATATCGCTAGAGACCCATGCTCCGTGTAGATAATTTGGATGACGATGCCGATGCTGAGAAGGATAAGGATTTCTTCATCTGCTCCTTTCTTTCCTTCTCGCCGGTGCCGGCCCTTCTCTTCTTGCTTTTCTTCCTCCTATGCAGCGGCTCAGGACTCTTGCCTGCCGCCATCGCCGCTTCCAGTGTTCCGGCAAGTGTGGCGGGAGAGAAAATCTTCCCTCTAGGTTGATCCTCCTCGCGCCTTTTCGGTGGATCAATCATGGGCTCGTCCCTCGCCGCCGGGGACTGCATACCCGTCTCCCTGTACTGGTCCCCGACAAGATGGTCTTCAAGGTCTCTGAACGTCGGAGCTGTCTGGCTGAGGCCCAAGGGAGATCGTCCGACCGATGGAGACGGGTTGGTGGACGAGGGGGCCGTGCGAGGAGATGGAGCCATGCGAGGAGAGGGTGCCGCAGCTAAAATAATTTGGCTCTTCGGCCACTGGATGAAATAGTTCTTGCACTGCCCTAGCCGTGTCATTTCCTCTTCAGGGGGGACAGGGACTAACACATTGTTGTAGTCGTTGAGGACGACGTCCACCTGCACCTTCGCATGGTACTCCCGCATAGGAACACAGTGCAGGATTGCCCCCTCCGGCGTCGGGAAGACCTGGCCGTGCGCAACCTTCACCTCATGCCAGGGATCTGCACCGTCAGTGTGCATCTAGTGGCTTCCTGCAAAACAGGGATAGATGTGTCGTCCTAGCTGAAGTCAGGACAACGATATCAGGATTTACTGTAATGACTCGTTTTAGCATACGGAACTTACGGTGATGCTGTCGATTTGATTCAGCGATTCCGGCCGGCCGTCCGAGGTGGATGCGCAGCTACTCCAACCAGACGGTTGGATATCGGGGACCATCGTCGCACCGCCCTGCGCTGCGTGGACTTGCATACGTACCCACGTCTGCTCAGCGATCTCTTGCATTTGCTCACGGAGATTATCCATGTACTCCTGGTTGTCTCTCCTTGGGCGGCGGTGACCCTCGGGGTTTCAGAGAAACACCTTGTCCCACTTAACGCCATCCCCGACGCCTACTACACGGCCCCGATGCTCCGGTTTCTGTCGAGCCTTCGCCAGATCATCGTTCCACCTCGGGCAGCTCGTGACGGAGTCCTGTGAGCTTGCTGGCTGCTGGCTCAGCTCTGTCTGCAAGTTATATCGCATGATGAGAAGATAGCGTATTTTGATACAACATAACTACGTAAGAAAAGACACTGAGTTGAGATGTTACCAGCCGGTTGGCCACCTCCTGGAGTTCTTCAGACTGTATAATTGGTGACCCCGTCACAGGGTCAGAGCTTGTATGCGCCCTCATATACTCCCTGGCCCGTGGCTCCTTGAGATGCGCAAAAGGAGGCGCTTTCCCAGCCGCGGCTAGTTTGGCGTCCTCTATGGCCCACTTTGGCCTCTTCCCAAGGTATCCACGGCTTCCGAGCTTGTGGTCTAACTTGTTCTTGGCCCGAAGCTCCTTCCCTCAGCGACTCTTCTCTTGGAATTCCGCACTCCTTATTTCAGCAACAAATTGCTCCCAGTCTTCCTTTTCTATCTTCGGCCATCTTGCACTGATCTTCGTATCCCAGTCGTCATCCACGACCTTCTGTGCGTCGTATCGCCAAGTCTTGAGAGCCCTAGCCATGATGCGAAGGGCTGTCGCTTGGATTCTGTCCTTGTCGGCGGCAGGAATCTGGTATTTGTCCCATAGTTTCCTCAATAAAGCTTCACGGGTCGACTCAAACAACTGGCTAAATTCTTTGCATGTGATCTTCACTTGTTCGCGGACTAAGCACCCGCAGGCGTTGCTGAAGGTCTGGGCGGCCTTCTGTGGACTCGCTGGAACATCTTTGACGTCGTCGACTCGAGTGACGACGTACGTCCTGTCCGGCAACTGGTTGCCTTTTCTCCTAGTCTGAGATCTTGTCGGGGCCGGGGGCAGTAGTTGTTCCTGGGGCGCCACGTCCTCTTCAGAGGCTGACTCGGAGCCAGACTCATCACTGGAGGAGGTGGACTCCGAGGCAGGTTGATCTTCGGCAGCTGTGACGGCAGCAACGAGGGCTTGTTCCCTAGGCGGCTCGAACGGTGCCACCACGCCGAGGGCGACCCCCACGGGCTCTATTGCTCGGGTCGGCGCCCCAGCGGGAATACTACAGGAAGCAATGGAAGCGCTCAAGGCATATGCGTTAAAACTGCTTAAATACGGAGGTTAGGAAAGAAAAGAATGTTAGGAAAGAGCAAACGAGAATGTTCTGCACCCAATCATCTCTTTACATGGCATAATAAACCAAGTTTCTTCTAGGACTATGGAGAAAAAAACTCCCCTTTTGATTTTGTTTGGCTTCTGCCAGAAAATTGAGCGCTACACTTATCAATTGAACACTATAATGTTGTTTCTAAATGAGACAACAATGAAGTCACCCTTTTCCCATTCCAAATTCACAACCGTGGCAGGGATTAGCGAGGAATAGAATAATGCCCACAATTCTAGGTCTGCAGAGCACAAAACATCACAATTCTAGGTCTACACAAAGACTTCCCACCATTGCTTGATTGATGTATGTACCATGTCATTTAATAGGAGTATGCACGACCATTTCTTGAGCCACGTAGCACCGGTGCAAAATTGTTTTCTACCTTTGAGCATCGGTGCATGCCACTATAGGGAGCAATGAGGAGTGGTGCCTAACTAAAAACTTCCGGCACCAGTGCAAGCTCATAAAGCAAGAGATGGGCCCACTTGTAAGTAAAATGGTAGAGGGAAAGAGAAAGCTTGCATTAGGAGGAGAAAGTAGAAATTTTACCGAAAGATGATGGCCTAATCATAATCTATAATTCAAAAGCATCAAAGCTGAGCAAAACTTGTATCACATCAGTTGATTATGTCAATTGAGTTCCCCGACCTCTCCTGCACGATATCTAGTTTGCTAGAGCTTCTAGGCTTTGATTGACACAACCACAGAAAATGGTAGAACTTTTACACATAAATTGATGTAAATAGAAGAGTCATATCTACAAAGTATTCCACCACCCGCATATAATAACACTCTTCCATACTGTATACGGGTGTAGAATCCTTTGCATGTAGCACTCCTGAAAGACATTGTCGCTACTTCAATCGAGTCCTTGAAGCAAGCACAACACATGTTCATTTTTTGGGAATTATATTGATTGTAAGCCTTAACTAATGGTAGAAAGATGCCTCAGGATTGCTCAATCACAAGCTCAAAAGCCTAACCCTAGCATGCATAGATTAAGCAATTTGCATATACACAACAAGCACACACATTGACCCTCCACTGATTTATGAGTACCCTGAGATGAATTAAAATACACATGAACCCTAATCGGATCAGCCCTAACAAGCATCAGATCAGCCCTAATTCATTGGATAGCAATTTATAACATATGCATGAACCTAATCGATACGCCATCCCTAATTATTTCTATAATTCACTGAAAAGGAATGGAGGAGAAGGATGTGGAGGAAGGAAAGAACAAGGGAACAAACCTCGCCGGTTTGACAGGGGAAGAGGCGATGGCGGTGCGATCGACGGACGCGGCGGTAGAGGAGACGGCGGCGGTGGCGTCGGCAACAGAGACGGCGGCGGCTTTGGCAACGGCATCGGCAACGGCGATGGCGGCAGGGGAGACGGCGACGGAGACGGCGGCGGCGGCAGGGGAGACGGCGGCGGCGGCTTCGGCGGCGGCATGGCTCGGGGAGGCCATCTCGATGAGTGGACGACGGAGGCGGACCGGGCGGTGCGGGCGTCGGGCGTCGGAGCAGCCTGGCGGCGTCGGGGCTTTGGTTTGCCTCGCTGCTGGTTCAAAACGAACGCGCGGGACTTGGCGAAATTTTCGCCAAGTCCCGCGTGGCTTATATACGATATGGAGTACCACTGACGGGCACATACTAAAGGTCCGTCAGCGGAGAGGAAGGCGTCAGTTGTGGATTAGTTACCACTGACGGGCACACCATAAATGCCCGTCAGTGGTTCTGGGTTCGCTAGGGTTAGGGGAGCCGAGGGTTACCACTGACGGGCGGCCCTTATAGGCCCGTCAGTGGTGGCAGCTAGGGTTAGGGGAGCCGGGGGTTACCACTGACGGGCGCACCATAAATGCCCGTCAGTGGTTCTGGGTTCGCTAGGGTTAGGGGAGCCGGGGGTTACCACTGACGGGCGGCCCTTATAGGCCCATAAATGTCTGTCAGTGGTTCTGGGCGCACCATAAAAATTTTGGACACACCAACTTATCCCGAGCACAGCACCCAGGCCCACGAGCCCAGGCCGCGCAGGGGACCAGCCAGAGGCCTATCCCGAGCACAGCGCCCAGGCCCACGAGCCCAAGCCGCGCAGGGGACCAGCGGTGGCCCATAGTAGCAGTGAGAGTTGTAAGGAATTCGAAAGCCGTGCGCGCAGCTGCCCTTTTAAGCTAGTGCGCGCGCTGCTCGCTCGGCGAGGTGGGACTAAAGATGTGCACTACCAGTGGTGGTAGTGTTACCACTGACGGGCCTTTTAATTCCGCCCATCAGTGCTACTAGGGTTAGGGGAGCCGGGGGTTACCACTGACGGGTGGCCCTTATAGGCCCATCAATGCTGGTAGCTAGGGTTAGGGGAGCCGGGGGTTACCACTGACGGGCGCACCATAAATGCCCGTCAGTGATTCTGGGCGCACCATAAAAAATTTTGGGCACACCAGCTTATCCCGAGCACAGCGCCCAGGCCCACGAGCCCAGGTCGCGCAGGGAACCAGCCAGAGGCCTATCCCGAGCACAGTGCCCAGGCCCACAAGCCCAAGCCGCGCAGGGGACCAGCGGTGGCCCGTAGTAGCAGTGAGAGTTGTAAGGAATTCGAAAGCCGAGCGCGCAGCTGCCCTTTTAAGCTAGTGCGCGCGCTGCTCGCTCGGCGAGGTGGGACTAAAGATGTGCACTACCAGTGGTGGTAGCGTTACCACTGACGGGCCTTTTAATTCCGCCCGTCAGTGCTACTGTGCTACCACTGATGGGCTCTTAACGGACGCCCGTCAGTGATACTGTTCTACGTTAGGGTTAGGAACTTACCACTGACGGTCCTTTTAATGCCGCCCGTCAGTGGTGTCCAGTTTGGTGTATTTGCATTGTTTTAATCTTGGCCTAATGTGTATATTGTTTTTTATTTATTGCTTATTCTTGGCATATTGTATATATATATATTGTTGGTATATTGCATTTTGTTTAGGGTTTTAGATTTTGGGAGATGCATTTTTGTGTCGTCGCGGGTTAGGGTTTTACGATTTTGTCGTTTAGCGCGAGTCCACAATATTACACCATTACACATACACATAATATAATGTCATCCAAACATAGACATTATTATACAAATACACATAGCTCGCTAGGTTTCGTCGTCTTCGACAATCTTTTCATGAATAGTAATCTTCTTGGTGGTATATGTTAGTCCTTCGGCGTGGGTGCGTCTGATGTAGGGCTCGGAATCCTTAGTACCTTTGCTCCTTTTGGTGGGCCGTTTATCAGTATCTTCTAGCTCAGAGTCCGGGTCGTCGAATTGGTCATAGTCCTCTTCGTCAACTACACCATCGACTCCGACAATACTCATTTTCCCTTTTCTGACGACATGGCGCTTCTTTTCCTTCGGGTCTTTTATGTAGAACACTTGCGAGATCTGTTTAGCTAGTACCCAAGGCTCATATTTTGCACTGATTGCTTTCACCTGTGTCGAGTCAATAGATGTCGAGGGAGGTAAAGTCACGGTAGTGAATTTGTCATCGTCCATATGGACATTTTTCGCCCATCTGACACGAAACATGGGGATCTTTGTGACGGTGTAGTCCAGTTCCCAAATCTCTTCGATAATGCCGTAGTATATGTCCTTACGGTTACCGGTTTTAGCCTCTATCGTCACCCCACTGTTCCGATACGTACTTTTCTTGTCTTGAGCCTCCGTATAGAATGTGTATCCGTTGATATCATATGCTTGAAATGTCAAGACCTTGCTCGCAGGCTCTTGTGACAACATTTTGACCGTCTCTTCTTCATCATTTGTCGGAGTCCGTTCATACCAGTAGTTCTTTAGCCAGCTTGCGAACTTCGCGTTGTGCTCTTTCGAGAGCCACGCTTCTCCCTTTTCGGGTTTTCTTTTTTTACCTTCACCATGTGCATCCAGAGATAAGGATGCACCACGGTAAGGTGTTGCAGCACCACGAGATGCGCTCTGTCGTAGTCAGCTGATCTATTCGGTACTGAATTATAAACATGTATCGCCTTCTGTCCGCGTGCATGGCCTTCACCATCGAGCCTACCCATGTGGCGCGAAACAGGAACACCGATAGACTTTTGATTAGCCAAGTAATCCGTGCAGAACTCGACACACTCTTCGGCAACATAACCTTGGATGATGCTACCTTTCGGTTGTGACCTGTTACGAACGTAGCGCTTCACAATCCCATTGTACCTTTCCAAGGGGTACATGTTGTGTAGGAAAACGGGACCTAGGTTCAGTATCTCCGGGACGATATGGATCATGAAATGTACCATGATATCGAAGAATGCTGGAGGGAAGTACATCTCAAGTTCGCATAGTATGACAATGATCTCCTCCTGCAGCTTATGGCAACGTGTAACCGAGATCGACTTATGTGATATCGTGTTGAAAAAGTTACAGAGATTCAAGATTGTCTTGCGGACCCCCGGCTCCATGAGACCTCTGATTGCAACAGGAAGTATCTGCGTGATCATCACATGACAATCATGAGACTTCATACCAATTAGTCGGCGAGTCTTCATGTCAACTAATCTCCCGATGTTTGCCGAGTAACCGGAAGAAACTTTGACACATTGGAGGCACTCCAAGAAACTAACGATCTCTTTTTTGCTCAGGGTGTAACAAGCAATGGGACAGTCCGTCTTGATTCTGATTGCACCCGTGCCCAACTTGGTCGTTTGCTTGGTTGCCCACAGCTTCTTTCTTATACCCAAGTATTCCATGTCAGCTCGTGCCTTTGGTCCATCTTTTGTCTTGTCTAACATGTTTAGCAGGATACCGAGCAGGCTGTCGCACACATTTTTTTCAACATGCATGACATCTACGCTGTGACGTGTGCTTAGGAATCTCCAGTAAGGTAAATCCCAAAACACGGATTTCCTTTTCCAGACGCCGTCCTGCATGGGAACAGGCGGTTGTGTCTTACCCGGCGTAAGGGGGGCATTGTGTTCACGATGTCATAGATTTCTACCCCTGTCTTCTCCCAGGGCGCCGAACGGATCTCAACAGTATTATCAAACAACTCCTTCTCTTGCCTCCGTGGGTCGTTCTGTTTCAGCCACCTTCGGTGGCCCATGAAAACGATTTTTTTAGAGCCCTTTAAGTGTAAACTTGTTGTAAACTCCAAACACTTAACACATCCTTTGTATCCGTGAAACACACTGGCAGGATTGATATCCGTACGCGGGATAGTCTCGGACCGTCGTGAACAGCAGCGCCTTCAGATTGAAATATTCTTCTTGGAAAGCGTCCCAGACCTGGGCCCCTGGTTCCCATAGTGTAGCGAGTTCTTCGAACAACAACTGATGGTACACGTTCAGATCGTTCCCAGGTTGCTTCGGCCCTTGAATGAGAATAGAGAGGTGTATGTACTTTCGCTTCATGCAGAGCCACGGAGGAAGGTTGTACATCCATAGAACCACGGGCCATGTGCTGTGTCTGCGGCTCATGTTGCCAAACGGGTTGATTCCGTCCGTACTCATACCGAACCTGATGTTCCTCGGATCTTTTCCGAAATCATCGTATTGGGCGTCGATTGCCCGCCACTGCGAAGCATCGGCAGGGTGCCTCATCACGCCATCATCAATTTTTTGGCCCTCCGCGTGCCAATGTATCAGCTTTGCCTCCTTCTTGTTAGCGAATAAACGCTTCAAACGGGGAAGGACTGGAAGATACCAAACAACCTTTGCGGGAGCGCCACTCGTCACTGGGTCCTCATCATCGGCTTGGTTTCTACCCCGCTTGAATCTGGATGTGTTGCACGTAGGACACTTGTACAGCTTCTCGTGCTCCGTGCGGTAAATGAAGCAGTCATTCGGGCACGCGTGGAACCTCTGCACGTCCAATCCAAGAGGGCAGACAACCTTCTTGGCTTCATCGGTGCTAGTAGGCAGCAAGTTGTTTTTGGGAAAAACTTTTGCAAGATAAGCCAGTGTCTCGCCGAAGCCTTCGTCCAGACAATTATGGGCTGCCTTGATCCTTAGAAGTTCCAGCGTGACCGACAGACGCGTGTGCTCTGGATCGGAACCGGTATACAACGGGGTTTGTGAGTCTTCAACTAGTCTCGTGAACTTAGCAGCCTCTTTTTCATCCTCGGGATCTATCACCACCTGCTCCACCATGTGAACATCCTGCACCATATCGGCCAAATTGTTTCCCGTTTCTCCTTCGGCGTCAGGTTCGATACTCCCCTCGTCTTCTTCGTCATCTCTGTGTTCGGCATCTTGCTGTAACACCTGATCTTCCTCCTCCTCGCCGTGACATGTCCAACGTGTATAGCCTGACATGAAACCCTTAAGCGCCAGGTGTACCGTCACCCTCCCTCTCGTATCGAACATTACCAAATTTTTGCAATCGCGACATGGACAGCAAATCTTCGTGCCACCTTTTGTCCTCATATCTCGTTCGGCGACATCAAGAAACTCGTTCAAAGCCATAGCCCAACTCTCTGTCGCCCGGTTGTCGTACATCCAACTGCGATCCATTGATCAACACCTACGACACGAAACTAATCAGTTCGATAACTGAAAATCACATCAAATACATATACGAAATGAAAAGAACACTAGCGAGCATTATTACCAAGCGCTAGCGATCTTTTCGGTGATAAATGATAATGGAGAGAGTGGGAGTGAGAGGAGGAGGGAGAGAATATGAAGTCACCTCTCCACTGACGGGCAGGATTTACGAGCCCGTCAGTTATATGGCACGTCATATGTTCACCTTTTCACTGACGGGCCACGTAGGCGCCCGTCAGTGGAGTTGTCATCTTCACTGACGGGCGCTTAACAAGAGCCCGTCAGTGAAAATGACGCGTCATCTATCTCTCCTCATGTTCATCTCCACTGACGGGCTATTTTGGAGCCCGTCAGTGGTGCTCCTCACCATCTGCTTTGCTGCGTTCTCCGCTGATGGGCTATTTTCCGTCCGTCGGTGGAGTTCCCCTCCAGCGACGGACCTTTTTATGCCCGTCAGTGGAGAGGGTTCAGGAGAGGGTCTATCTGCAGTAGTGATCCATGATTGCATCACATCACCAAATTATTCCGGTGTGTACACGACAGAGCTGGATACCCGAGGACACTGGAGCGAGGGCTTAGTTTCGGCAATAGCACACTTGGAGATGTTGTATCCCAGCCACGGCACATCCAGTGGAACCTGACTGGGGAGCGGAGGAGCACACAAAGGGACATGGAAGCGAGACACTCAAATCTGGCAGCAGGATGACTAGGGACTCCTGATCGAGGAGATTGGGCGTGGTCACCCTTGCATGGAGGACTCACCGTCGGAGGCCACGCGGCATCAGCGTTGCCACCGTCGAGGCCGAGCCAAACGCTGGAGGGATGGAGCGGGTAGGGGTTACTGGTTGCTTTTATAGAGGGAGCTAGGCGGCCGGTTGGGTTTGGGGCTATTGGGCCTCAACCCAGTTCTTCAAACGGGGATAAGAAATGACCCACCCTTGATAGTTTTCATCGTTGATGAGTCAGCCGCAGTGTAGTGCAGAGACTGACCGAACTAACTGAAAATGCACTCAATTCAGATTCCCATGCATTCAAATTTTTACATGAACTTCAAACACATAATTCAAGATATATATAGATGCTGGAATTAAAAGAGTAACAAAAGGAAATTACCATAGTTCTTACAATATAGTTTTTTACTACTAAAAAATAACTAAAAGTTCTCGAGCGGGAGATCTTTACGATGAAACCGCCGAAGTAGCATACGAGGTCAACGTAGGCACAGAGGAGGGTGCCATCCCTGTCCCCATGGTCACACTCCATGGCTTGTACCATCTCATAGAAGATGGCCTGTGCCAAGTCATCGGAGGAGCTTGATGGCTTGATTAGTGACTATAACATCCTGATTTTCAGAGCTTTCCAAAATCTTTTATTCGAAAATCAGAGTTAGAAAATTTTGTTGTTTATTCTCGAATTAATTAAAGCTTAATTGGAGTTTCACAAATTGGGCCGGAGTTAATTTGAATTAATCCAACTTGAACTTGATTTGCTTCAATTTGGAATATGTTTCCTGCAATTTTCTCAGAATTTTCAGAGTTCGTTTGGTATTTAATCTCGCTTATTGTTCTTTCACTTTTATTCCGGTTTGCTAAAAAGAAAGTTTCCCTTTCTTTTTCTCCTTCCCTTTTTTGGTCGAGCCGTCCTGATGCATCTCTACCCAGCGCCCCGCCGCCTCATGCCTGTCTTGAGCAGCCACCCCGACGAATGCTGCGTAGTGCAGCATGCGTCGCCACCTCTTTTCTAATAGGACTTGAGTTAAAACTCTTTCCCTCACCCTCTTATAAATACCCCCACACCCCTCCACCCTTTTCCCACTCCCTCTCACCTCTTTTCCATGAAACCCTAGCCCCCAAACTCTCCAAACAGCCGTCACCCCACTTTTCTTCCCGTGTAGTTTCCAAATAGCACATACTTCCTCAGTATTTTCCTAATTTCTGTTTCCTCAAACATCTTTTGGAAGATCCCTTTAGTGAGATTGTGTGTAACCTTTCTCTCTACCTCTCTGCAAAATTTGGTGAAGACCCAATAGTGCAATCACTGGGAAACCTCCAAATACTAATGAGCTATTTGCACCCAGCTTTTCTGTGCGTGCATCTAGATTGGAACAGCTTCTTTGTCACGTCAGACCTCCTTTTTAAGATCCATTCAGTGGGATCATGGCACATCTTGTCAAGATCACCTCCAAAAAAATTTGAAGTCAATCCAACGGTCCAATCTCTGGAAAATAAAGTTTCTTCGTGCTGCTATTCATGTGTAGATGTGACTGCACGAACGATACAGCAGCATTATCACCTCCTTTCCCATTGATCCGATGAGTGTTTCAAGAATCCCTTTAGTCAATTTGAGTCTTAGGTTCCTATGAACACCTCTGTAAATTTTCACCTTGATCCATGTAGCAGTTTGTCAGGAATTCATCTATCTCCAACGTGCTGTCCGCAGACGTCCAGATCCAATTTGCACAATGTCTAACTTGTCTGACCTTTTTCCGTTGATTCGGTAAGAATTTTCCAAAACCCTTTGGTAGGATTGTATCTCCGTATGTCTGGTTTCTAACCCAATTGGTGGATCGCAATTTCGTTAAGCGAGTATCGTGCATAGTCCAAAACTCTTTGGTCTGTCCAGAACCGATCTATGTCCTGTTTCGATTGTTTCACGTTGCAGACGTTGCCACCACCCATATACTTAGTCTCCTATCATCTTGTGGTATATTGTGGCCTTATTTTTTGTCATTAGTATTATCTAAAAGCACTAGCATCATCATATGTTCATCTCTAATAATTTTGATAATTGTTTGATCACCCAAATAATAGTATTTCATCGTATTGATTACGATAGACTATAAGTTTGTTTAAATCGGAGCCTAAACAATTTTGTAGAATCTAATCGATATAGACTGTGGGATTTTACTTATCTCCTAACCCACCTCAATTTTAGGAAAAAAATAAAACCCACCCCAACCCGTGCTCTCTCTCCTCTCATCTCACCCTCCTCCCAAGCCGCCATCACGCCTTTCTGTGCCGCCACTGCCATGCGCCGCTGTAGAGCTATAGCTATACCTAAGCCTCTCAACAAAGCCATAAATCAAGCTTTTCGATAAAGTTTGGGTCACTTATCTTTTCTAATCTCTCGCTATTATTGTTTTGTCTTTAGTTCCATATATCCAAATCAAGTAAATGAATACATTAAAAATATCTAGAAAAAATTCTAACAACTTTGTTGTTGAGCCTAGATTTTAATTATACCATTAAGACCACTTAATCAAACTCGACAAGTATTAGCCCTAGAAAAATAGCATAACAATAACAGAATTTTGGCCGTAACTTTTGAACCACAACTCCGATTTGGGCAAACTCGATGCTGTTGGAAAGCTTATGATTAAGCATATAGCTTCCCAATTGTGTCAATTTAGAATTACACACAGTTTGTTCACATTTTTTAATTAAGCTCGCTGTTCTGAATTTTAAAAACCCTAGATCAAATATCGGGCATGATTTCTTCTAATTTCATCTATCAGTTCTTATATACAGATTAATTAGAGACTACCTTTGCAATACAAACCTCAAATTTTACACGAGTTCGTTAAATTTGAACAAAATCCAGAAATTTCCCTTCTTCATCCCTTCTTCTTCTTCCTTCTTCTTCCTTCTCATTCATCTTTCCCTCCTCCCCTTTCATTCTCTTCTCCTTCTCCCAACCGAGCTCCTTTTCCTCCCCCGCTAAGAGGGGAGGCGACTCGACCGGGGCGGCGGCACATGGCGGTGGCTATGCGGCAAGGGGCGACGCCAACTTCTTCCTCCCTTCTTCTTCTTATTCCTTCTTCATTCTCCTCCTCCTCCTCCTCCTTCACCTCCTTCCCTCCCCTTCTCTTCTCCTTCCCCAAACCAAGCTCCTCTTCCTCCCCTTAGTCAATGGCTAGGGCAACCCACCTAGGAGGGGAGGCGGGTGAGGTGAGAGGAGAGAGAGCACGGGTTGGGGTAGATTTTATTTTTTTATAAAATTGAGTTGGATCTGGAGTTAGTTAGAGAAGAGATATTTGTGTGAGTAAGTAGAGAAAAAAGGGGGATGTACCACACCATCAGCACCAACTGTCCACTACGAGGGGAGATGGCTCAGCCGGGCGGCAGCGCACGGTGGTGACGACACAGAAAGGGGTGCGGTGGCTTCTTCCTCCCTTCTTCTTCTTGTTCCTTGTTCCTTCTCCTTCTCCTTCCCCTCCTTCCCTTCCCTTCTCTTCTCCTTTTCCCTAGCATAGCTCCTTTTCCTCCCCTTGGCCGGTGGCTAGGGCAGCATGGCTACGAGGGGAGGCGGCGACCGGTGGTGGCCCACGAAGGTCACAGCGGTGGCTTCGTCCTCCCTTTTTCTTCTACTTCCTTCTCCTCCTCCTCCATCCCCTCCTTTCCTTCCCCCGACTAAGCTCCTCTTCCTCCCCTTGGCCGGTAGTTAGGGTAGTGTGGCTACGAGGGGAGGCGGGTGAGACGAGAGGAGAGAGATTGAGCACGGGTTGGGGTGGGTTTTTTTAATTGAGTTGGATTAGGAGTTAGTTAGAGAAGATATTAGTTAAGAAAATTTGTGTGAGTTAGTTGAGAAAAATGGGGAGTTAGTTAGAGAAGATATTAGAGAAGAAAAATTTGTATGATTTAGTTGAGAAAAACGGGAGACTTTAGGAGTTAGTTAGAGAAGAGAGATTTGTGCGAGTTAGTTGAGAAAACGGGCGAAGTTAGGAGTTAGTTAGAGCATAGATTAGAGAAGAGAGATTTGTGTGAGTTAGTTGAGAAAAATGGGGGACGTTAGGAGTTAGTTAGAGGAGATTAAAGAAGAGATTTGTGAGAGTTAGTTGAGAAAAATAGGGAAAGTTATTAGTCAGTTAGAGAAGAGAGATTTGTGCGAGTTAGTTGAGAAAAATGAGGGACGTTAGGAGTTAGTTAGAGAAAAGAGATTTATGCGAGTTAGTTAAGTAGGGACTTGTATTACAAAAATACCACCGCCTCAATCCTGACAATTGACAAGCGATCGGACGATTTGCAGGATAATGACGTACCATCACCAACACCACCAACTCACATTTAATATATAGTAATAGATCATTAGTACAAGACCTCAATGTCTTAGGATAGCCTTACCCAAATTTTCAAATCAAGGGAATTAAATTACCTATTTTGATAAATATCTTTCCATTTTGGGACTGTTTTGCAAAGATACTAATATGCTAAAGTAAAAGTAATTGATTTAATCTACAAAAACTTACGGAGGATATATATATATATATATGACCATTTAAAAAATTTTACAAATTTTTAAAAGCTCTTTTTGAACCATTTTTGTTCAAACCTTAAACCTAAAACAAAAACATAAAATGAAAAAGAAAAATAAAAAAATTCCCCACCCCTGCCGAATGGGCCGCTCGGCCCATTACTTCCCTTCGCCGCTTGATTGGGCCGCAGCCCAGCTCCTCCCCGCCCACGTCCCTGCTCCATTTCCGCCTCCACACTTGGGAAGCACCGACGGGTGTGGCGCCTTTGCTACTCCACGCAACTGCTCCGCCACTGCTGACCGGGACATGCGTCGCGCATGCCAGTGACCTGTGTGGCTCGCCGCCCTTCCTCCTTATCTCTCTGCTCGACCTTTAACCCGAACCTCACCCTCCTTCTCTTCTCTTCCCCCATCTACATCCCCAAGAAGCCCTAGACCCCCATCTCCATCTTGGGCCACCCGCAAGGCGAGCTTCCCATGCCCTAGCTTCCCCTCAGAGCCTGCTTCTCTCCTCCCTAACTCGTCTTCTTCCTCTGCTAGTCCCAAGTAACTAAGGCATCTCCAGCACGCACTGCTCCTTCTCCAACTCCGGTGTTCACCGCAATCCACCCCACAATCAATGGCCTCAAGTGCAACCACACCTTTGACCTCGCTGGCTACTTCACCGGTATGCGCCGCCATCACCGCGGTGAGCTACACCCCTGCTCGGCCACCCATAGGATAAACCCTAATGCGTTCTGACACAATTAATAAGCATCATTAATAAATGGCTAATCATTGTGGAAACCTGATAATTAATGCTAATCATTATGATGATTAGCTAATTAAATTACTCTTGGACATAATTAATACACTTAATGACCTATGATTAATGATTTCCGACATCCTTATTGCATTAGTAATTAATGTTCAGACATATTTAATGTGTATTCAGTATGATGATTAATTAATTACTAATGCACACTCAATGATAGATGGGACCCACATGTAAGGATTTAAAGAAATAAAGAAAAAGAAGAACAGAGAAAGTTATGACAGTGGGCCCCACTGTCAGTTTGACTAGTCAATGTTGACCAATCAACATTGAATGAGACCCACATGTCAGTCAATATGACTGGAAATATCTGAGTACTAAAAATATATATTCTGATTTATCTACTAAGAAAAGACAAAAAAGGATTAAAATGATTTAAACTTGAAAAATTCATGGAAAATTCAAATCAATTCCAAATGAGTTGATTATTTTTGTAAATTCATATGTTTAAATATATAACCTAATGGTATGGCATGCATCCATGGTACTGTGTTCAAGTTTTTGAAATTAACAGATCTATTTCAAATTTGGAGATCTAAATGTCAATCTTGCAAAAAGTTCATAACTAATTCAATACAAATCCAAAAATTGTGCACTTTATATCAAAATGATTAGCATAACATATAGTATTTACTAAAAATAATTGCACCCCAAAAAATAATTAAATAAATGTATAAAATTATCAATTCACCCCAAAATTCATAACTTCCATTTAAAAATTCTAAACGGCTTGAACCCAGTGAAAAAAATCTTTAAATTTAAACTTTTATCCCCTGTTATGCATTTCATGCTCATTCATTTCATTGCATCTTGAATTCTTATTGATGTTTATCGTTTCTCTAGTTGCGATATCGTTTTTGACATTGTGTAGAATCCGTTGACAAGAATTGGGATCCATCCTCCCCTAATTATCAACAAGAACAGAAACCTACCAATCTAGGAAAGTCGAGCTTGCTCACATTGCCATGTTGTATTTGTTTTCTCGTCATTGATACTCTGCTTCTCTGGATGTTTGCAGCTAGCATGATTAGGCTATTGCCATTATTCAATACGTGATATGATTTGGAAATGATGTTTAATTAAACTTGAATAAGTGAGTAGGGGGTAGTGATGGTGCAACCGGGGGTGAAATTGGTCTGTCAACACCATTACCACTCGTCGCGGTTACTGCCTGACACTCGATTACCCCATTGCAAGTGATGAAACCGTGGCCCGATCTTTTGATGAGACAAAGATAACTATCGATTTGGTGGATTTTGACCTTGACAATCCAACTATACCGTACGCGACGATACGACTTAGCAATCGCTAAACCAAGCTTCGATGGTTATTGACCTTATCGTAGGCACGATCAACCTGAACAACGAAGTTCGAGTTCCTATAAGCAACTGAAGAACTAGCAAAAACTATGATAAATTACAATACAAAATTACGAGTATTAAATTGGCACAAGAGGTAGAAGAAATATATTGGGATTCCACTGACGATCTAAAAAAGCCGGTAGTCCTACATGACTTGTAGATGCGATAATGTAGCAGTAGCTAAATAACTCAATGAAACCCGAAAACTAAAGAGAGAATCCTAAGGGGTATATAAAGAGAAGATGTGATCTGTTTCAGAAATAGTCCCAGACTGTTTTGGCTATTGTGGTGTGCTCGTGAGGAATTTGGAGGTGGAGCTAGACAGATTGGAAACAGCATGAGATAAGCTTTTCAAAGAGTGCAAGATCACCAAAATTGGAATTTGTATGTCCGAGATGTAGACGTTTGAAGTTAGTACGAGAGGATTTATGACGGCGAACTTGGATAAGGATATAGTGCGGAGATACTGGAAAGTTTAATTTGTGTCGTAACTTGAATCCTTTGCCTCTCCTTCGACGAGCAGCATACTCGGTGAATGCCTTGTCAAGTATTCCTCGGGTAGGCTTCTACGGCGACCCACATACTACCCTGGCGGATAATATGCTAGTCTTTGACATGTCGTAGACGAAGTGTCTTCTCGTCCACAACACATCACACAGAGTAGCACGACAGAAGCATTGCAACAGTCCATTTATTATGAACTTAATTTACAAACTTGAAGAACAAGGTACAATTATACAACTTATTCCAAAAGTACGGGAATTGAAAATCGTTCCAGTCGGCTATAGCAAAGTCTTATACTACAATTCTCTCCCCTCACTTATACTATACTTCTACTCAGTATTGTTCTTGTCGTGGTAGTTGAAGTAGTAGCCAACTCCTTCTACTCCTTCGCCGGTGTCTGCTCTTTGGGAATCTTGTCTCCGACCTGGACATGGACAGTGTCTTGATACATCGTCAACTCATAAGCTAGTCAAAGGAATTAGAATAGAGAGATGAGTACAAAAGATACTCAACAAGTCTAAGAATAGTAAAGAGGTTTGAGATGAGTACAAAAGATACTCAACAAGTCCAAGAATAGTAAAGAGGTTTGATGCATTATCTACTGAGAATAGCAATGTTCTCCAAAGCAATACATTTTGTAAAGTAAGAGAGCCAAGTTTTAATTAAGAGACTATGATCTCATGTCTCAAAGCTGCTAGGATCCCCAATGGATCCCTTTCCTGCCAGGTTCGCAGTTCCAACCAGGAACATGGAGTGACACTGCCACACTTTATTACACTCTACAGAGGTACGTAACTGTACCCACAAAAGACTACAGTCATGTATCTAAGGTGGCTAAACGTCATCTACACTCCTGAGGTCATAGAGCCGTTTTACCGCCCGCTCAGTCATACCCCGCATCGTACTCCCGCACAATAGGCCAGGGACTACCGGTCTCACGTTGATACTACAGATCCAACATTTTGTGGTTAGCGCAAAGGACTAACGCCACCTTCCCAACAATTGATACTACAGATCCAACTATTGAGGTCTTCCCTTCCCGGGGGAGTATAACCTATGACAAATGTACTTTAGCTTAGCCCCACCCATACAAGGTATGTGGTATGCGCGATCACTACAGCCCTTGAACACAATCAATCATTGGTTATGTTAACCTTATATGAAATGAACCCGTGTGATAAAACCTGCCTTCCAATGTGCCATCGGCACCTTTCTAAGGTTTCACCACCCACCATGATTACGCCCAAAAACTGATGATTAGAAATTCACAATTGATTCATCTTTAAAAAATAGGTTTTCGTTTTATGCATGCTATAGACAAGAAGGAAAGTTTTGTCAAACGTTCTCAACGAATATAAACAAAAAACTGAACTTGCCTGGTATCGGATTAGAAATGGAGTTCAACAAATATGTTGGTTGAACTCCAGCTTCTGGCAGAGAAATCTATAAAATTCCGATAAGGGCTTATTCAAGAAAATAATTCAACATGAATGCAAGGTTATGATTATGCATGCATGAGAATGTATTTAAAAATGCAATAATTTCTACTCATAATTTTTTTTGAACATTTTATGAGTATCAATTATTTATGTGAATAAACAAGCTCCAAACATTTTTAGGATTAGTATGAAATATTACATGCAATAGTTAACTAACTAACTTTGTTCTACTTTGATTGAGACTCAATATTTTTTTAATCATCACTTTTTAGTTTATTTTAATGATTAACTTAAGATCCAAATCAATTCTTGTGAATCAACATTTATTTTAATTTCTTTATCTCTTTTAGAGAAAATAAAAACTATATTTCAATTTGAACCAAAATTACAAAGTTCATTTATGCCTTATCTTTGTTTTGTTTCTAGCTAGAGATTAAAAACCATCGTACATCACATTTTCAATTTCCTTAAGTAATATTTAGAACTAATCTAAGGATTGTGAGTTTACTCTTTATCTTAATCACCTTTTTCCTTATTCAAGAAAAGAAGAACATATTTTTAGCCCATGTTATTAGATTTGAGATTTATTCAAAATTTAAGATTGAAAATAGGTATCTTAACATTACTTTTTATCTTTAGGGAAAGTAAAATGAAATATTTCAATTGTTGTAGTTAATCTTACAATTTGAACTGTTCTCAATTTATAGATTCATTTAACTCTTATCTTTCTTTAAAAGAGAACGGAATTACTTTAAGTTGGACTCGATTTCCTGTTTTGTAAAGAAAATAATTTGAATTTGGGCCGGACCCATTGATTTTCGGCCTAGCTGGCTTCCTTAACGGGCCCTAGGTCCACTCGATCTCTCTCTCTCCCACCTCTTTTTCTTTTTCTTTCTCTAATTTTTTTCTTCCTTCTTTCTCCCACACCCGCACGCACCGGTTCTTCTGTGTTTCTCTTCTCCTCGCGTCCGCCGCCGCCTGTGCTAATACTCGCCGCCCTTCTCCTTCTCCATGAGCACCGCCGCCAAGCTTCTCGGACGTCGCCGCCCCTCAGATGTCTACGCCACCGCTACCTCCGCGAGGTCCACAAGCCTCACCACCGAGGCCCACGCTGCTGCGTCGCCCCGCTCGGCGCATAGCCACCGGCCCCATTCTGCTCGGCCTTGGGTCTCGCCGCCGTCTAGACATCGGCCTCCTTGAGCCGCCCCGCCGGGTCCGTTTGGGTGTCGCCTCCGCCTCGGGTGCCGCCCCCGCCGCCGGATGCACCCTCGACGCCGGTCGGGCTGGTGCTTGCTCCCAGTCGTCAGCCACCCCGTCGCTCTGCTCAGCGCCGCCGTCGCCGGACGGCACAGATTTGACCGCCGTCGCAACCACACCGGTGGCGCCACCCTAAGGTAGGTATTTCCCCTAATCACTCTTCACATCTATACTGGTCCGATTTAAGGTTTGTTATGTTTGATTTGAGGTTTCACTTGTTCATGTGATTTCGGTTATGGTATGATGATGATTTTGGAGCCTGGTAGTGGCGCTTGTGCTTGTTCTAGTGCTTACTCGTGATGCAACGGTGATTGTTATGCCCATGTCGATATATCTGCTCCTGCCTTCCCTGGTTGGTCTAAATCTCCTAAGTTACATATTAGGATTGATGCTTTAAGCATGCTTCAGAATGATTAGCCATTTGGTTGGTCCAATCCAATGCATTGGGTTTAATGACATGAACCTATTATGCTCTAATAAGGGCTTGTTGTTGCACTTGGCTTTAATCATAAGCTATATTGATTAATTTGGTCACTTGCTGTTATTGATCGAGTGACTTAGCCAGGATGTTGTTATGGTTAACTCGATTATTCTGATGCTATTATGCTGAGTAACAGGGATTTGCTGGGTGTGCGATGCTTCTGTCTTATCTGTTATTTAGCTGAACTCTCATGTTATACTAATCTTCTAATAGAGATACTGATGGTGTGGTTACAATTTACATGGTTAAGGTCGCACTGTTAATTGAAGCTCTAAAGTGACTTTGACTTATTGGTGGCATACTATATGTATGAATTTTGAAGATCTGGTATAAATAATTTCATGGGATAGCTAGTATGTCCTTTAGAGTCTTTAATCTTTTCCTGGTCTTTTATCACTATCTTGCAGTTTAATCCTTGCTCTAGTATATGGATATATGTACTGTAATTATGGCGGTGCACTTGATATTATGACTTGATCTTTTGGTGTTATGTATTTGTATAAGCATGATTTATCTCTAGCAACAATCTCTTTGTCATTGTGTTCATTATTCTGGCTACCTATTTCAAGTGTATAGCTGGTTAATATTTTGGTAGATGAGAACTGATGCTATTCTTGATTCAGATTTACTTTACTACCTATTAATTATCTCTAGCCCATGTGCTTTCACCTTTTGATATGTTCAGCAATTCTCAGAACAGATGCTATACTTGGCCTTAGTTAAGCATATCAGGATGTTTACATGTTGGCCTGTGTGATTTCCAATTGGTATACTGCAATTGACTCTTTATTAGTTGGTAAAAAGGATTTCAAGTGATATACTTGTATGATTTGGTATGCTTTACTAACTGGTAATCACAGATACCATTTCTTGATTCTTTGCTAAGCTATAATGATGTTTAACATTTAAGAAAGGTAGAAACTTTGGTAAGAACAGATGCTATGTTTGGTCTCGGCTAACCTACGACGATGCCCAGCATCTGAGGTAAATATATATAGTGCATTTTGGTGAATGGTAAGAACAGATGCTAGTCACTGTTGCCTCTAACACCCTATGATGAATTTATATTTTGAGGGTCCCTTATGATACCAAGTTTCATCCACATGCATATCTAAGTTGTGATGACCTAGATGGAAATTTTACCTTCTTTCTAAGCTGGACAAGGACTTGGCTTCCTAAGCTTGCTGATAGCTTGCTCTTCTCTTCTCGGCTGGTCCTTCTTCCACCTTATTGTCCTTCGCTTGTTGGTGATCTGCTCCTCCTAATTGCTCCTTGCTATTCTTGAGGCCTTGCTGTCCTTCCTCCTAATCTTGGTGGCCTTCTCCTCTTCTTGGTGGTCTTGGTCTCCTGGGACTTGACTCCTAAAGTTCTGGTGATCCTCTTCTTCCTACTCCTTAAGCTTCCCTAGTCCTTGTAGTCTCCTGGAGTGGTTTCTTGCGAGAGCTCTGATGATGGCTGGCTGGTGGTATTGTGATGGCTACTACTATGCTCTGTTGTTCACTTGGTTGCCTCTACCTTAGGTTCTACAGAAGCCTCTATATGAGCTTTTCTCTGCTCTACGGTAAAACAGCCACCTCCTGCTTCTTTACTTTGCTACGTGGTGCTGGATATGGTCTGGTCAAATTTTTGCATTGGTTGCCTTATGAGCTAAGAAACTTGACTTTGGTCAACATATGTGGGATGATTGATTTCCATTAGGATGGATGATGCCTATCTGATCTAAGATGTTGGCTTGGTGAATATATGTGGCTGCTGGACATCTCTCCGATGGCTTGCCTATCTTTTTATTGGTTTTGTAAAAATCATTTTCTTTCCAAACAAAGTTCATGGAGGCAATTTAGTGTAGGAAAATAAAGATATATTTTTATCCTCTGACCTCTATTCTCCCTATATACGAATATAGTGAATTTGTCCGATAAGGGTCTTAGTCATGTGGCCCTTGGACATTTTGAAAACAAAAACATTTTTCAAACTTATTTTGAATATTAAAAAGTATCGAGGTCCACCTTGGTATTCTTTTGCCCCCGTAGCTAACCCTGCTAGTTTAGGCGAAAATGTGCCGATGAACCACATATATTTTAAAACAATATTTTCAAAACTCTCAATGTTTTCAAAACTCTTTTTGTCTCCTACAGAAATCTGCGAGGCCCTAATGATCCTGAGTTCATATACTCGGTGGTCTCGGACACCGCAAATATTTCCGAAGGCTACCTCCCCCTGACATCCGGTGTTCTTCCTTGGCTCGACACTCGAAGGCTAGGTGTAGAGATCTGTATAGGTAGAATAATTATCTTAATGTAATTTTTTTCGTACGTTCTATCATCTCTTATACATTTCAACTATATGTCTTATCTTAATTGAATAAAGTTCCAGTTTCAATTGTATATGCATATGTATGAAATACTTATGACGAGTGACATGTATGGGATGAACGTGCACACAATTTCCCCTCTAACCTAGTCAGCACACGACTCAACTGGAATTGCTCAACTCAGCAACGTACATTGAGTCTTCTTCCTTTGCCTCATGTTTTTGCCGACTAGGTGTAAAAAGTAGGGTTCTCACAGCTTCAAGTTGCAAAGAGGACTTACAAAGAAATTAAGGTGTATCATCTTGTTCCATTTTGGTATAACGACTACCAAAACCAAATGAAAACTACATATAGAGGCATGACGCCATGGTCATTTAACATATTTCATTCTCATAAAGTTTGGAACTAATAGTAAGTGCAAAACTTACCCCAGATTGTAGGTAAAGATGATGTATTCCTTATCCTTTTGAGCCACCAATGCTTGTGTGATGTACTCTAAAACGGATTCTGAATTGTCGCAGATGACACTATCGGTGACCCTGGCTGGGTCAATAAAACTGACCGGTTCCCTATGAAGTTTGGCTTTATTGTATATGTATCTATACGAAATGAAGGACAATATTATATATTATCTTATATATAGGTATTATAAATTGAGTGAGCAAACTTACAATGTCCAGCATCTCTAAATGTTCGTTTCCAGGGCATCAAGGTGAAAGAGCTTGAACAAGTCCTGGAAGTATACATAGAAGTAGCCCCTGAGGTCTTGGTGGAATAAGTGCTCCTCCTTGAAGCTAACAAAGATGCATTTCGGCCTTTCCTCTCCAGGTTGAAATTTGTTGCTTTATTCCATGTACCACTGATGCAGTCTCTGTTGGGCTATTAACAAGGTTGCAATTTCATCTACCATCATCATTGGCTCTCCATTAGTGAATTGCCGAGCCAATGAGTTGCGAGATTATCAACATCTGTGGGGAACCCAGGATATGTAGGATTGGCACTCTTGCGGCTCTTCGAACTCTTGCTGCTCTTGCTCTTCACGCTCTTACTTTTCTTCACCTGAGAAGGGTTCGCTATTGGCATTGTTGCCTTAGTCATCATTTCCTTATGAATGACCATGGTGTCAGGTTGCTCTAGTGGCACTGCCAGCTTGGTCGTCATTTGGTCATGAATTTGTGGCTTAGTTGTCCTTGGCACAAGAACAGCCAAGGTGTCAGCATGCTGCGGTTCCTTTATAAGCTCCATGGGGGTTGGGTTCTTCTCCCCTGCTTGTGATGCCGACTACAACGAAGGCTAATCGACTAGGATGGCGTCCCTCTTTGGCCACTGGATGAATGAGCCAATCTCCTCTGCTAGGTTTGTGATCTTGTCTTCTACGGGGATGGGCACCGGGAAGAGCTTGAAACAAACCATCAACCACATAGTCTATCAAAACCCTTTTGTAGTTAGGCTGAAGGGGGCAACTGTGCACTGAAGACCCCGTCTCCGATGGATATGCCATCCCAAAAGCAGCATCTTGGGGAGTATCACCCATTACCGTGGCCATGAGATTGCATTGGGTAGCTTCCTCGATGAGTTTGCAAGTAAATGGTTGGCTTCCTTCTCCTCCGGTCGGACTACCGGATGCACACCTACTTCTGGGGTTTTCAGGGCTCGCCGCAACAACACTGAGGCGAGTTGAGCCTTCAACTCTTGCTTAATCATCGCTACTTGCCTCGCTACCTCCACTATGATACATTCATTTATGGCAGCTTGGTTTGTCTAAGTTGTGTATAACTGGCTCCTCTTGGCTCTCTTCATCAGCTTGTACATCTCCTTGGACTCAGGAAATCCCTCACTCCATGGAACACCACTTCATATGCCTCATGTGCGATCGGGGTGCTTTGGGTTTCCCGAGGCCATAGTGAGGAGGACTTGGGTCCTAGATGTGCGAAGCTCATCACCTTGGTAGCATTAAGAACACTTTTTTCTTTATAAACTCATTGAGGACTCAATTCTTATAAGTGGTTTCGATTCAATATGTACAAACAAAAACAAATGAGATGTATGATGCGTTGGGCGACTTCATTGTCTGTGGGGTTTGAAAATCTAGGGATGCCCATCGCTGGGTTTGACTTTGTCCAAGCTCTTAACCAGGACTTTGCCTATCCTTGTAAATCTACAAATGGAGGGGTTACATATTTCTCCCTTGCCATCTGGTCCTCCTCCTCCCATTTCTCCTAGGCTGCCTCATATCCGGCGAGTCTGTGTGGATGCTTGTTTTTAGCTTGTAGGGCCTTCTACTGGGCACTTATATGCTCAAATTCAGGCATAGACTTCAACTCTACAAATCGTTCATACACTTTGGGTCCAAGAAACGGTAATGATGGAACATACTCTGACCCTTCCTCATAAAATTTTATAACATCCTAGTTTTTAAAATCTAGATTATTGTTTATGTTAATAAAATTGTCGTAGCTACGGGGCTAGACAGTGTACTTTAGGCACTCCCGATCGGTTACATCGACCTCCAGGAGTACCAGAGGAGTACGAGCAAGTATGGTGTCCGTCGAGGTGAAGCGCGTGGGAGCGATGTCCGACGGGGCGTGAATTAAAGCACTCCCGTCGGGGCTAAATAGAAATTCTCGTGTCGGGGCAAAGTGAAAACTCTCCTATTGATTTTAGGGATTATAGTTTATATCTAAAAAATAGATCCCCCTCTCTCTACCGCCGCCGCCGCGATTCTAGCGCCACGCCGGCCGCTGTAGCTGCCCCTCGCCGCCGCCGGTTGCCACGTGCGCTACCGCCTCCGCCTCCCATAGCTCGCGGGCCGACCTTCGGCGTGGGCCCGCGCTCTTGTCCCTGCTGGCTCCAGTTGCTGCGCTCCTCCGCACGCCGCCTCCCGCAACTCGCGGGCCGACCTCCGGCGTGGGCCCGCGCGCTTGCCCCCACCGGCTCCAGTTGCCGCGTTCCTCCGCACGCCACCTCCCGCAGCTTGCAGGCCGACCTCTGGCGCGGTTCTCGGCTGCCGCCTCCGCACGTCGCCTCCCGCAGCTCACGAGCCGACCTCCGGTGTGGGCCCCGCGCGCTCACCCCCGTCGGCTCCGGTCACCGCAGCTCTCAGTCGCTGCCTTCGCTGCCTCCGGGTCGGCCTTGCCTCCCGCGGCCGCCATCACTGTGCCAGGTCGCCTGGCCTCCCGCGGCTGCCGCTGTGCCGGGTCGTGTTGCCGCCGCCTCCGGATCAGGGGCGACCTCCACTCGAGCCCCCGAGGACGACAGCGGCCGCGTATATCGTGGCCCGGCTGCAACCACTCTTGCAGCTACGGCTGCCACTGCCATAGCCATTGCTGCAAAAGACACAGTGCTCGCCATTCCATCCACGCGCGACCAACACCGCCGGTCTCCAAGGTGACCATTCTCGCCCGTTCCAGCACTTATACAAATGCTCATATGTATTTCATGTGTCTGCGACTGCTTGTGCGTGTGATGTGGCAGACTGTTTATTGTAATATTTGTCGTTGGGTAAAACTGCTATGCGCGTGGATGAGGTACACGTACGGTGATTGCAGGTCCCGCGCATGAATAACGTTGTGTTGTGGCGGCGGACGAGTAGAGAGAGGATAGCTATCGTGTTTTTAACCGTCGATCGCCGAGTGTTTATTTCGTACGAACTAATGCCATCTATCCTTCACACGAACGTGTCGTTGCTATTACTTCTCGTTACGCCGTGGTGCACTTAGGCGCGTAGAGATACGATTCCTTGAATGGTTGCGGGCATGCTCGAGGAGCCTCGCCGGACGTGCTGTCTCCACTAGCGCCCCCGAAAACCCCCTAACTCGGGGCGGGCGGGCTCTTGGAGCCGCGTCGAGTGCGCTGCCGTGACCCAGCGACTGCTTCGACGAGGTCCGCTGACTTGGTAGGTTCGAGGAGCCTCGCTGGGCGCATCGTCTCTACTACTTCCCGAACACCCCCGAACTCGGGGTGGGCGGGCTCTTGAAGCCGTGCCGAGCGCGCTGCCGCGATGCCACGACCGCTTCAACGACGTCCGTAGATTTGGTAGGTTCGAGGCGCGCGCCGGACGCGTAGTCTCCACTAGCTCCCCTAAACACCCCCGAACTCAGGGCGAGCAGTTTTTTGGAGCCACGCCGAGCGCGTTGCCGCGATACCATGACCGCTTCGACGAGGTTCGCAGACTTGGTAGGTTTGAGGAGCCTCGCCGGGCGCATCATCTCCACTAGCTCCCCCGAACACCCCCGAACTCGAGGCGGGTGAGCTCTTGGAGCAGCGCCGGGCGCGCTGTCGCGACTGCTTCGACAAGGTCCGCAAACTTGGTAGGTTCGAGGCGCCACGCCGGGCGCGTCGTCTCCACTAGCTTCCCCGAACAACCCGAACTCGGGGCGGGCGGGTTCTTGGAGCCGCGCCAGGCGCGCTGCCGCAACACCACGACCGCTTCGACGACGTCCGTGGTCTTGGTAGGTTCGACGAGCCTTGCCGGGCGCGTCGTCTCCACTAGCTCCCCCGAACACCCTCGAACTCGGGGCGGGCTGGTTCTTGGAGCCGCGCTGAGCGCGTTACCGCGACGCCACGACCGCTTCGACGAGATCCGTAGACTTGGTAGGTTCGTGGAGCCTCGCCGGGCGCGTCGTCTCTACTAGCTCCCCCGAACACCTCCGAACTCGGGGTGGATGGGTTCTTGGAGCCGCACCGGGCGTGCTGCCGTGACACCGCGACCGCTTCGACAAGGTCTATGGTCTTGGTCGGTTCGAGGAGTCTCGCCGGGCGCGTCGTCTCCGCTAGCTCGCTCGAACACCCCCGAGCTCGGGGCGGGCGGGTTCTTGGAGCCGCGCTGGGCGCGCTGCCGTGACACCACAACTGCTTTGACGAGGTCTGTGGTCTTGGTACGTTCGAGGAGTCTTGCCAGGCGCTTCGTCTCCACTAGCTCCCCCGAAAACCCCTGAACTCGGGGCGGGCAGGTTCTTGGAGCCGCGCCGGGCGTGCTGTCGTGACACCGTGACCGCTTCGACGAGGGCTAGGTCTTGGTCGGTTCAAGGAGCCTCACTGGGTGCATCGTCTTTCCTAGCTCCCCGAACACCCCCGAAATTGGGGCGGGCGGGTTACTGGAGCCTCGCCGGATGGGCTATGACGACACCGCGACCGCTTCGATGAGGGCGTGGTCTTGGTAAGTTCGAGAAGCCTTGCTGGGCGCGTCGTCTCTACTAGCTCCCCCGAACACCCCCGAATTCGGAGTGGGTGGGCTCTTGGAGCCGCGCCGGGCGTGTTGCCGTGACACCACGACCTCTTCGACGAGGTCCGTGGTCTTCGGTTGAGAGATGAGGCATCTGTCTTCTTACACCATTTTGTGCCGTACTTCCTATGTCTTTTGCTTTGCCGTTGTTATTTGACAAACTGTTATCTGCAGGGCTGAAGCGCGGAATCCCGGGATCAGGTGCGGAGAAAACGTGATCGAGGAGAGGGGCAAGACGACGGCCCCAGTGACGCACACTGGTTACCTCGGCCGCTCTTCTGCAGATGCGAGGCTCTTCTGACGGCTTGCCGAGGCGGGCAAGATTCCCGACCCTGGCCACGTTACGGGCCCGGAGCCCCCCGGTCGTTCTGACGTGAGGGGCTTGCCTGGCCAGGGGTGGATTGTCATCTTCGCTGCCCAGTTCGACGCCGGGTTGTACCTCCCGCTGTCCGACCTCTTACAGGGGATACTGCAGTTTTTGAGTGACGCTGTCAGACCTCCACCCTTCGGCTTTCGTCTTGATTGCTGCTTTCGAGTGGGTGGCCCAAAGCATGGGAGATGGTGAGCTCGCCCGCGCTCTTTGCTTGGATGTACGTGCCAACAGAGGCGACGCTGCGGGTTTGGAAGCACCAAGGTCTTCTTTCGGTCTATGGGACGGTCAGCTTTGGCCGGCGCCGCGGGCGCAGCGTTGGGGACTACCCTGTGTTTCCCCTGAAGAAGGTTTGGAGGGACTGCAGAGGGCGTGGTTTTACTACCGCGATCCCTCCTTGCAGTGACTGAGAGGTGTGGTAGCACCGTTCTTCAGGCAAGCTCGCCTCGGCGGGCGGGACGACGAGGGTGTGACCATGCTTCGACGCATGGCTCGCGAGCTGAGCATGCGTGACTTGGTGGAGTACTGTTTGCTGGGCATTGCGCCGCTCACTCAGGGTTGGACTCTGTCTCTGGCCTCGCTGAGCTCGTCACGCTCCCTGTGTGTCCCACGAGGGTACACGCCCATGACGTGTGAGTGCCTCTTACTTTTACCCGCAGTTCATTTGTCCTGACCTTAGCTCTTATTGAACCTCGTATGCTCTCATGTTGCAGGCTCCACGCTGGAGGACGGGGAATTGTGTGCTCATGAGTTGTTGGGCCGCTTCACCCTTGTGGAGCCCAAGGAAGCGAGTCGATTGATCAAGAGGGCCCGACGCAATCGAGTTTGCGAGGACTTCGAGTGGGAGGTGCCTGCCCGGCCGTTCCCTATGGTTGCTAAGGCCCTTATCGTGAGCAAGCAGAGTCGGTCACCTTCTCCGTCCTCGCCAGAGCAAATGATTCGATGGGTTGGAGCCTCTGGGGGCGTTTCTTCCAGCACGACCCCGGAGGTGCCGCGGCATCGCCCCGGGGCTGGGAAGGGCCCGATGTCAGCATCGTTCGTGCGGGATGTTAAATCGCGCTCACGGGACTACGAGGATGACATCGAGGTGTCCGCTGAGGCAAACTCGCTAGCGCAGCGTGACCTCGGGCCGATGGAGTTGCTAAACTTGTCGTTGTCTTCGAGTGAGTTTGACCTACGGGTCATTGGGGACGACGAGGTTGCTTCCCGTTCTCTTGTGATAGCTCCCGCGGCGAGCCCTGAGGCAGTGGCCCTGTTGTCTCCTAGAGGACACCCAGCGCCGACTCCTGTGGCATTTGCCGATGACGGTGTCGAGAGGGTAAGGCCGGTGGGCTGTACCCTTTCTCAGTTGCAGGCCGGTTGCTTTCGGCTCAATTTGTCGACCCTGAGGCTGAGGCGGGCTTTTACCGGGACGCCGCCACGCAGCTTTCTATGGCCGACCTTGACACGGCATTCGAGGGTTTGTCCTTGCGATAGATCCGCACCGCCTCTAAGTCTGCCATGCTGAAGGTTGGTTAGTGTTTTACTTATACGAGGTTTTGTGATGTGATCTTCGCGGTTGTGCCTTTACTATGTCTCTTCCCCACATGCTTTCTTTGTAGTGGAACAAGCGTGGGAGATGCGCGATGATCTGGCCGAGTCCCAGCGGGCTCACCTCCATGAGGAGAACAAAAAGGTTTCGGAGGCCCAGGCGGAGGCTTCCTCTGCCAAGGAGGGGTTGGGCCAGCATGAGGAGGTGACCTCTCAGCTTCGTGCTACCCTCCATGCCGCACAGACTCTGCAGGAACAACATGAGGGAGAGCTCTCTCAGCTTCGCGCTACTCTCCATGCCGCACAGACTCAGCAGGGGAGGCTAGCCACTCTGGCGGACACGGTGTGTGCGGCTGCTCGCGAGCTCAGAGGGGTGCTTGGCGTTGAGCTCGACCTTCACACCGGTGCTGATGAGGACAAGGTTGCAGGCCAGCTCCAGTGGATGGTAGCAGTTTGTACTGACCTGCGTGAGGCGGTGCAGACATCCAGCCTTTGTGGGCCTCTCTTGAGCTGTCTCTCGCTTGCCTTTGCTTGGCTGGCTACAACCCCGTGGGCAAATTTCGGAAAGAGGGCTACGAGATACCAAGCCGGGTCGACATCCAGCGAGCCCAGGCTCCCTTGAGGTCTGATGCAGAGGCCTTTGTGGATGTCGGGTAGAATTAAGACAAGAGCAGTGGTCAATCTCTTCTTTAATTCTTGGAAACTTTCTTCACACTTAGGAGTCTATTTATACTTCTAGTCTTTCTTAAGGAGTTCGGTCATTAGTTTGGCAAGAGAAGATAACCCTTCAATGAAACGACGATAATATCCCGCTAAGCCGAGAAAACTCCAGATTTGAGTTGCTGACTTAGGTTGTTTCCACTCCTGAACGGCACAAACTTTACTTGGGTCCACAGCAATACCATTTGCCGAAAGTACATGGCCCAAAAATTCCACTTGCTTCTTCCAAAATTCACATTTTGAGAATTTGGCATAGAGTTGATGCTCGCGGAGTCGTTCGAGCACCAATTGCAAGTGTTTGCCGTGTTTTTCTTCGAAAGGGGAATAGATAAGTATGTCATCAATAAAGATGACCACAAATTTATCTAAGTATTCCATGAACACTGAGTTCATGAGTTGCATAAAGGTTGAAGGGGCATTAGTAAGGCCGGAAGACATGACCGTGTACTCGTACGAACCGTAGCGAGTAGTGAAGGCTATCTTGGGAATATCTTCAGATCCGATTTTTATTTGATGATAGCCCAATCTGAGATCAATCTTGGAGAATACTGTTGCACCGGTTAGTACATCAAAGAGGTCATTTATCCGAGGAAGAGAGTACTTATTCTTGATGGTAACCTTGTTTATCGGACGATACTCTAGTACCATACGAAGAGAGCCATCGTTCTTCTTTACAAACATGACCGGACAGCCCCAAGGAGATGAGCTTGGCCAGATATAACCCTTATCTTCTAATTCCTTTAATTGCTTCCTCATTTCAGCTAGCTCATTTGGAGGAATTTGATATGGTCCTTTAGAGATTGGAGTAGTTCCAGGTGGAAGTTCAATAACAAACTCCACACTGCGGTCGGGTGGCATGCCCGGCAATTCCTCGGGGAAGACATCCAGGAAATTGCAAACCACTGGAACTTCTTCAATTGATGGACCTTGGGCGCATTTAAGAGTATAAAGTTGAGGTTGACAAAGCTACGGAGCAACTTCGAGATTTCTGCCGTTAGAACTTGTAAGAAATATAGTCCTGCGGGTGCAATCAATCTTTGCACCATGTTTGGACAACCAATTTGTGCCAAGAATAACATCAATCCTCACTGATCCAAGGACGATGAGGGTTGCCGAAAACTCTACTCTATTTATATCAATTTTAACATCTTCGCATTCATGCTCGGTCCTCTTTTCCGAGCCAGTGGAGTGAATTATAAGAGGAGTATGCATGGTTTTGAAAGGAATGCCATGATGATCAGCAAACTCACTAGATATAAAAGAATGCGATGCTCCGGAATCGAAGAGTACACTAGCAGGGCTTGAGTTAACAAGAAATGTACCGATCACGACTTCCGGAGCTTCTTGAGCTTCCTCGGCAGTGACATGATTAACACGGCCACGATCAGCGCTAGGAGGCTTGTTGGTGGGTTGCTTCTGGACTGGAGGAGCATTCTTTGGTGGTCCTCGAGGTGGATTCGAAGCATGAAGGCCACCGGTTTTCGGATGAGGGCACTTGTTGGAATAGTGGCCCCGATTGCCGCAGTCATAGCAAGTCACATTACTAATATTCGGAGGAGCCCGTGGCTAGTCACCCGGGTTCTTTGGCTGCGGCTTCGGAGTAGGAGGACAAGGAGGATACATTGGGTATCTTGGTGGTGGTGGCGCTTGAAAACAAGGCGCAGGAGGCGACAAAAAGCGGGGTTTCTAGAAACTGCCGCTTGCTGATTGTGTAGCTTCTCTCTCGCACTTACGAGAGAGCTCAAGAGACTTAAGCTTTCCCCCTTGATGAGAGCCTTATTGACCAGGTACTCGAAGTCGAGGCAATCTAACATTTTGCATCTCCTCGGTCAGACCCTTCATGAACTTTCTTCGATGAGCTTCATCGGTAGAAACCTCATCGGTGGCATATCGTGCCAGGTGATTGAAATGGTGATGGTACTCGGTGTCAGAGCTCTTGTTTTGCTTCAGGGCCAAGAATTCATCCCTCTTATTGTCCATGAGACCTTCAGGTATATGAGCACGACGAAAAGCTTTGGTGAACTCTTCCCAAGTCATTGCCTTAGCAGATGGTTGGGTGATGAGGAGGTTGTCCCACCAAGCACTCGCTGCTCCTTCTAACTGGTATGATGCAGAAAGAACCTTATCGCGATTGGAGCACTGAGCGAGAGTGAATTTCTTCTCGAAGCTACGAAGCCAATCATCCGCTTCAAGAGGGTCTACTGCCTTCGAGAAAGTTGGAGGAGAGATCCGTTGGAATTCTGAGAATCCTCCTTTAGTTTGGCTTTTGGCAGGGGACTTCTCCATATGCTAGACAAGCTTCTCGAGAATTCTGTTTTGGTCTTGCCGGTTGCGCTCCATCTGGAGGAGCACATCAGCCAAAGACGGAGTGGGAGGGGGCGGAGGAGCATCATGGGCGGCTCCATGCTCCTCACCTGACCTATTTCTAGACATCCTACAGAATATGGAACAAAATTGCAGCAGGATGAATTGTGCGAAGATTTTAAACATGTAGGACGGCAATGGACACATGTTTAATTCTATCCCAATTCAGTAATGTAGTCATCATGAAGACATATTGAAATGGTGGCATCAGGGCTAACAACTAACACATTTCTCAAATGTAGCATACAGAAGGTTTAAAAATGGCTGCAAATTACATCGCGATAGCGGAATTTTACAACACATAATGCATCCCAAAACATCGCAGCCATTGGTAAATATGAGAGTGTTTTAGTACATTAGCCAATTTACAAGGATAACGATCTAGCTCTCGTCACAAGGACATCAACGAGCTCCTAAGACAAAAGCAAAACAGCACACATACGTGCTGAATTTACTGAGATTCGCCGCTTGAATCGGGAACATGGGCAAAGTACCAGCCTACTTCCTGAGGAATGGGCACTGGAGCTCTGAAGTTGGTTGGCACCTCACTTGGAAGGGGGCCAAGGCTGCCTCAAGAAGGTCCAGGGACAGCCAAGGTGATACGGTGACGGGGAGCATACCGAGGTCCTGTGACTCTGGTGAACATGAGGGAAGGAGGACGGTTTGGACCGTTAGGTCGCTCAAAGTCTCTTCGTGCCATCATGAAGTCTGAAGGGAGGTTGTGAGCCCCGATGTGTCTGTCGATGATGGAAAGGGCTTCACACAGACGGTGGTGGTAAGCATCTCGTTCATACATAGCGGAGCGGTACAACATGTGAGTGAGGATCAACATCGGTGCCGTCTCCACCAAGGTAGGATCTTCTTCGAAGATATACTCCTGCCACACGTTGGCAGTGTAGAGACGACATTAACCAACATAGAATTGGAATGGGGAGATATTGAGGATCCCATGCCACTCACGGAGACCGCAAATGGCATTATATGCTGCTGCCTAGACTGCCCCATCGTAGCAACCATCTCGCCCCTCAAACAGAAATGGGCGAGGCGTGGGAGTGCGCCCAGGATGAGGTCGGATGAAGACAGAAGCGGTGTAGTCCGTGAATCCATAGTCACGGTTGTGCCGGTAGATGGTGTACTCCGACATATAAGTATACCCGAGATAAGCGAGCATCCGTACAAGGAGAGGGGGAGCACCACCCACGTGAAATCCATGGGAGGTACACGCCAAAGTCACATAAGAGTCAGCCATCCTGAAGAGGAAGAGAGATAGCTTAGATCAGCGCCAAATCATAAAACAAATGCAATAGGTCAGGAAATTCAGATGTAAGATGGATGGGGAAAAGAAGAAAATGGGATATCTACTTATGATTTTTGTAATTAGGTTTTTAGTTTTCACAAATACTTTTCTTGGAGACTCCAAGTCCTACAACTAACGACCACCTGCAAGGGTTATCCTACGGTCAGTTCGGCTCTGATACCAAGCTGTCAGGATCCTGAGCTTAGAACCTACTCCCACTGCGATATGAGGTCCGAATACCCGAGAAATCACCTAGCACACCATACGCTCACCAGATGTCATATGCCTTCACTGCTGGATGATCCGACACCTAACCAATCCATCACACGCTTACCAGACGTCATATGCAGTCATGATTGGTTAAGCCGGGCAAGGACGTATTATCGCGAGAAGGGGTTGACAATGAATCCAAGGTCCGGTAAAGAATTAATGCTGCTCTTAAGCTCACTAAGCAAAATGAAATTAGAGGAGCCCGACAGTCGCACCCACACCAAACCTAGCCCGTAGGCTAGTGGGTCGCTTGGAAGCCCGGTACGATTGTCCACACCCTGCCTAGCTAACACTGCATCTCAGCTAGCGGGTCACTCAACCGAAAATACTTCACAGAGTGAACACTAAGAGGAGGCATCACTTCTTTTATACACACACTGTATATTGAACGATCACAATTAACAACTTCATATCACAGTTCAAACTCTACTGAGAGGGAGTTAAAAGACACATAAATTACCGTTTACCCGAAAGGGGTTCCATACCACATAACTTTCAATTCGAAGGCTGAATATAGGTCTTCGAATTTCAAAAACAGCAGTGAACACAAAAGGTAAAACCCTGAGATGACAGCCCCGCCATCTCCATAAACATCTGCACAACCCACATTATTACGACTAAAAAGCATAACACGAACTAAGCATCCGAATCAGCATTTCCCACGTCTTAGTACTCACCGATACTGGGCTCACTTGCAACAGTTTTCGGAATTGAATTCCGTAAGTACTTTCATACTTGCAAGCTACATTTGTAGGTTCATCCCAACTCAATTTCAGTATAGCATATGATAAAGAGAAACACTTAACAATTCATGGTGACATTGATCAATTGGCATGGAATGAGCATGAATGATACAACAATATCATCAAGATGCATACCAACCATCCCATACTAAGATTTAAAGCAATAAATCTCAGGTGTAGTCGGACAAGGCAAGCAAGACTTGTCCAACGTGAGGAAGAATTGAGAATGTGTAAGTACAGGGTTGGCCGACTGTGACTCCCCACCAATCTCAATTCAACCCCACCGTGGGTGACGGGTAAAGCCCTATGACACTGGTATCAATTAGGTTTGCAGCCTGTCGATCCATCAGTAGGTGATGGTACCCCGGCTCTCACAACTCTCAATTAGGGTTTCATATTTTGTTCATCCATTTAAGAGATCACCGCTGATCTTGCAATCAATTAATCCTACCATGCTATTGATTCGCCATCACATAACATAGCATCATCATAAAAATTTCAACCAAGTATTTCACTTCAATCACAAGCATAGCATAAAATGAATTAGGGAATCTTAACAAGCTTTTGCATACTTGCCTTGTTGGGTTTGCTCGGGATCATAGTAGTATTCACCTCGGAATATTCCTCGTTGCTCGGTTCTACCCAAAATCAAATCCCCAAATACCGAACAAAGCAATAAAGAGAATTTAATTCAAAACCAGCAAGTATACGAAATCCAAAAATGAATGATATGCAGTCTAACATGTAGAGAATGACCATATGTGTGAGGGACCCGGTATTTTACTTCGATTCAAAGAATTCACAACAAGTGAAGACGGTGACCATAGCCGCTACCTGCGACGGACTATGGCCCACCCCCGCCCCGTGCGACATGCATACGACACAATGCGTATGTCTCACCACGGCCTGATTGAGGGATCACGATTCCAAAAACATACGCCTCACACGTATGACTCATTTTGGCAATGGACCGTACATTCACTTTGCACTTCACTTGAATCGAAATAGAATATCAAGTGCCTCCATATGCAACTAGCCACACTCCCCATTTCAACATATATGCATGACAGACGGGAGGTGGGGGCATATGTTGGACAGCAAGCATATCATCACACGAACCACTATGATATGATAATACAACTAGCTGTCCACACGGTGGACTATAAAGATTACATCATTCGGTGATAACCGAAAGTTTAGTCAAATCTGAAATAAACGTGCAACAGCAGATAAAGAGAATAAATTCCACAGCGGTGCATCAACCGCTGCCCAAAATCCAAGGAGATCCCACTAATTGAACGCCAACCAAGCAAACCACCCAACTTAGGCATCATCAAAATAGTCCTCAACCACGGGCTCACCTGCAAGATCTAGGAATATCCTAGGTGAGTACAAAGGTACTTGCAAGACTTATTCGTGTTTGATTAGATGTCCTACACATGCTTTACTACAGCAGCAAATAAACATGATGCATTCCAAATCAACAAGTACAAGTAAACAACATGGCATTGGTAACAATATAGAAGGAAACATAAAATTCAACTTGCAGTTCAGATTTCATACAGGTTAAAGTATGATCATGAAAGCATCCATCTTGTTACTTCGGATTTATTTGGGGCAGCCCTGTCACGGACCCGGAATCCGCATATGATTAGGGGAACGCGAAGTCGCCAAGGACCGAAGGACTCGTCCGCCCGATGGCACGGTACCTGCGCCGTACGCACCAAGGTAGAGCGATCCGACACCCGCCACGTGCGAGCCGGCCGGAAGCGACCAATCTTCCCAAAACCACATACGATTCCGTAATCCGGTGAAGAGTCAGAGTCGTTCCCGAATCCTACCACGACAAACAAGGTCGGAGGAGCCCGACGATTCTACCCACACCCTAACCTAGCTCGGAAAAGCTAGTGGGTCGCTCGAAAGCCTGGTAGAACGCCCACACCCTGCCTGGCCGGCACTGCATCTCAGCCAGCGGGTCACTCAACCAACACCTGCTCGACTTAGTAGAAAATGGTACGGCCTCGGTCCTTCACGGCATACCCATACACTTCATATCATTCACGCATTGTGCAGGGGCAGCCTGGATTAACAACTCGGATATCATCACAAAGCTCTACAATATGATATTACTAATAACTGTCCACGATGGGACAACACATTACATCAGTCGGTTAAATCCGAAAACATATCCGAGTACGGAGAAGTTAACAACAGCAGAAGCAAAATAAATGAGACCCACAGCGGCACAGTGACCGCTGACCAAAATCCACATCTATCCCATGAGTCGAACACTACCGAGGAAACCGGAAACTAGGCAGTATTGAAGTATTCCTTGACCACCGGCTCACCTGCAATGATCTAGGAATATCCTAGGTGAGTACGAAGTACTCGCAAGACTTATTCGTGCTTGATTAGATGTCCTACACATACTAGTAAAACGGTAATTAAACATGGCATAATTTCAGCTGAAAGGTACAACATTCAAGAACTTCATTGACAGAACAAGGTTCCCCATGGGAAACAACTCACAGATCAAAATTCACACGTATCCACGAAGGGACATGGTGGCACTCACTTGCCGTATCTTAATACATGGGTATAGAGGCACTCACTTGCCCACTATACACCTTAATACATGGGTATAGGGGCACTCACTTGCCCACTATACACCTTAATGAATAAGCAGGCACTCACTTGCCTTTTCCCACTCACTTGGGATATCACACCTCACCACATTGACACACATTCACATAATCTCTCGGATCGTTACCGGCAAATACATCCCCATGGAAATAACCAGTGCTCTTCACTCGGAGGTAGCTAATCTCCAAGTGACCGAGGCTCATCATGCGAAACGTCCATGGCAGAGATTTCCGCTAACGTCCACGCGGTGATAAGGGAAATGCTACGACCGGAATCACCTCAGGATGGTAGACCCTACCAACCGTATCCGTCGAACGGAATCACCTCAGGATGGCGGAGCCAACCGTATCCGTCGAGCGGAATCACCTCAGGATGGTAGAACCTACCAACCGTATCCGTCGAACACACCCTCGGCTCTCACATCTCACTTCAGCAGGTTCAAGTTATTAGAGGAACCAGATTAACTCCCAGCCATCGCTGGACACCACTAGCAACACATCCTAACATGCTAGTTTCACCGAACTGAACCACACATTCCAAGCAACAATCCATACATCAACATATAATCCAATAAAGTATATAAATAACGATGCAAGGATGCAACAAGCTCTGCTTGCCTTAGTCGTAGGATTCCTGATCTTGAGTTGGAGCGTGAGCCGGGTGGTCTCCTGCTTCAGGTTCTTTTGTAAACGATACGTAGAACCGGAAAGAAACGATAAAGCAAGGTATTAAAATCCAGCATGTATGCATGATGAAGGACGGTAAGCATATGCATGACTAAAACAAGACGACGCAGGAAAACTAGGGTTTTGGTGTAACGACGACGTCTTAGATGACATGGGTAAAGCCTAAAGGGTTGCCCTAGCGGTGCATGTGAGCATGTGAGATAATAAAATGCTAGGAAAGGACTCTTAACAGGTTTTATAGGTGGTTGGGGTTTCAGGTTAGCGAGCATTACTCTAGATAGCTTTTATTGTGATGACGCATAATCCTAACTATATGCATGATGAATGATACTATATGCTATTTATGAAATGACCTATTGGCGTGAAATGGTTAGAGCAGCGAGTATGACTCACTTTAATCTTGTGAACCTAAATCGTAACCTAACCATGCATGCATGTTCGATTAGGTTGAAGGTCATCTAGGATTAACAAATTACTATTATCAGCAATTGGTCATGTCATGAAGTGTGAATAGTACGGAAGTGCTCTGCTATACATTCCTAGCGTAACTGAACCCACTTAATTGGGAGCTATGAACCAAAGCGTATGAATACTCGAAGAATAATACGCGAGTAGGCTGGTGTATAAACTTAGTGCAACTGGAACCGTCAAAAGAGGAGTCATTTTCGTGGGTTTAGGATTTTTCGACGAACATCGATCAGAGGGGCTCAACTTGGACCCAACGAGGTTATGACATGCATGTGACCCTACAGGGATCCTAGTTGCTCCAAGTCGTAGGCAATCTCACGAGGTTTCTGAAAATATAAAACTCGTAAAAATTGGAGCTGCCGTCGCGGCCCTAGGGTTTACGGACTCTCGACGGTAGTAAAACTTCAACCCTTGATAACATACTGTACATGTGCTCAAACTAGAATTTTGATTCAGCCAAAGTGTAGAGAATCTCGAGAGCTTTCCAGACATATAAAATTCGTCGAAATCGGACTTACGGTTGGAAAGTTATGTGCATTTGAATCTTAACGGATTTTAAACATCTAACCCTAAACCTGCGGAGACCTAATTGCTACGCGTACCCGAAGCACTGCCCTAATGGCTACCCGCACCAAACCGAGATTCACCCCAAAATCCCTACCCATCAGCGCACCCGGCTGACAGGTGGGGCCCGAGTGGCAGGGCTGACTGGGCATGCCCAGCCAACCGGGGCTTGCCACCTCGTCCGCCCTCCCCACTCCTTCTCTGCCTTGCTGGCTCGGCCGGAAAAAGGGGCTCGGTGGCGGCGTTCGGATGGGATCTCGCCGGAGTAGCCACTGGGGGCGGTCTAGGGCACGGCAGCTTGAGGGGGAAGGGGGCGGAGCGACCGGAGCTCACCTTGGGGAGAATGGAGGAGGCGGGGGAGCTGCGGGGACCGGGGAGGGGGCCGGCGACGTGTGGAAGGGCAGCGCGACTGGAGCGGCGTTGGGAGGAGCTCTCGGCACCGAGCTGAAAAAGGGGGAGGAGGGAGCGAGTTAGGGGAAGGCATGGGGAGCTCGACGAGCAAGAAAAGGGGCTCGGGGAAGGCCTAGGTGGCGCACGAGCTCGTCGGAGGCGCCACCGGAGGCGGAGAAGACGCGGCGGCGGGGGCTCCGGTAGCACAGGATGGAGGTGGGGGCCCTAGGGTTGGGGAGAAGGAGGGTTAGGGAGGCGCGGCGCGGTCCGAAGGCCCCCTTTAATAGGGCGGCGCTGTCGGAGTTGCGGCCGGTCGGGACGGGCCACCGCCCACCGCAGCAAACCGGCGGCGGAGGCGTGGCGCAACGCTGCTGACGGGTGGGGCCACGCGCACAGGAGAGAGGGAGGGGAGGAGCTGGCGGTTGGGCCCCGCGCGCAGAGAGAGAAGGGGCAGCTGGGAGGATGACGCGTGGGACCCGAGTGCAGGAGAGAGGGGGGTTTAGGCGGGCCGATTGCGGGCTGGCCGAGTGGGCCTCAGCCCGAAGTCCTTTTTAATTTTCTTTTTCTTTTCTTTATCTGTTTTCTTATCAACAGCACACTAATTGCGTTATTTTATGCGTGATTTTGACTCTAAAAATTCTGAAATTTTGAGGGGATACTCAAGACACTATAAGGGACCTACTGTAGAGACTTGAAATGTTTTGGAGGTGATTTGACCTGGTTGCTAGTTCAAACCCTAGTTTTGACCTAACGATGTATTTGAGCCGCAACTAGGTCCTGTGGGCCTCCAATACTTTAATATTTTTGCATATGACTAGAATTTACATATTCAAAGCTAAATATAACCTTTTGGCAACCTTTCATCCACCGAGATACCACCCTCTGTGCTTATTTGCTTAATTCTGATTTCGCCCTTCTTCTCCAGGTCGCTTTCTAACCCTGAGTTGAGTTATTGGTGCAAGGGGCCTCGGGAGGAGTACTCCGGGGAGAAGAGAGGGAAGTTAGCCTGGTGATTCATCGAAGGGGGACCACTGATCCTTCCACCTGCTAGCGTTAGAGTTGTTATCCGAGACTTCGAATAAGTTGATTGGTGTTTGCAATAACCTCCACCGAGGATGAGATATGTACATATTCTATAAAGTTTCATATTATTGTATTTTAGTTTTAATAAGGTGTATGTGTGCGGGCGTTTATGTGGGAAGGTGATGCCATGTATGCATGAATGCAGAGCAAAAACCTAGTCGTCTAATTTGGGTATTACAAAACCTACCCCCCTTAAAAAGATCTCGACCCGAGATCTCTAACGTTCGGCAAACAAGGATGGGAGCATCGTCTTGAGTCAATCTTCTATTCCCACTTCGCTTCAGCGGCGGTGTGGTTGCTCCATTCTGTCAAGAGATCTTCCTGTAGTTCTTTCATCGTGGGGGTCAAGGAGGGTTACAACACGTCTGCTGGATACCAAGCTTGACCAGGTGACCTATCCGCTTTGTTTGGGTCCAGTAGGAACAATGGCGAAGGAACGGCCTTGTGCTACCGAGATGGATGGATATCAATGGTTTGAATGTTTCAGGGAAGTTTAAGTTCTTGCGTTGCTGATACCAAGATTACCAAGATCATGATACCAAGCTGTCACTTTTGACTTCTACACCAGTTCTGGAAAGAGAAAACCAGATCAAGTTATTATTTTCAACAATAACCGGATTCTGGGAGAAGAGGAGCGCAAAGACCTTGTCAGTCTTGCAAATTCAGAATTCAAGATCGTTGGTTTGAGTGAGAGGGGCTATTACGACCAGCTATCTCTGCTTCAGCAAGGCTGATGAAAATAGTGAGGGTAGTGACTTCGAAGCAATCGAAGTATCTGTTTATGATTACTTGAGGAGAAGGATCGGAAGTAGGATTGGGGCGTCTGAAAGGCTTTCCAGATTGTATATTCTATTCCTCAGGACTCCAACTAGGGTACCCGCAAGGTTTTGGGTAGTGTTCCCTAGGTCTTCGAAACTTGACACTGCATCGACGGGTTGGTGCTATTATGCACATTTATCTGTTTTCTTGGCTGTTGATCTCTCTCCTCCATTTGATTCTTTTATTCAACTTCCTTACCTCCACTTTCTCTATACCATTCTTCGTACGGGGTTTAGGGCGAATTGCGATGCGAATTATTCTTGATTTGGCTGTTAAGCTAGATTCTCTAGAATCTTTGTTGTATTTTTCTCAGTAAAAACAAGGAGGTGATATCCTTGTAATTAACTGGGTGGTGGGGGTTGGGGGATGACAGCGGGCACCATACTCAAAAGTCTTCGCGCTCCGGTTCATACTTGGAACGGGTGAGGACGTGATCCCTAGGGATGACCACTAATGATCGGATTACCCATGGATAGGAGATCCATGAGGTGGAGGAATACGGCAAGAGGGGGAGTGTCCTGACGAGGGCTAAGTCATGTTCGTTACTTCTCTGCCGGAGCTGGCGATAAGGAATACTGGTCTTCAGGTGCTGCCTACCTTAACCTGGAGCTTGGTCAACCATTGCAGGTCTATTATAGCACTTGGGTTTTCTTACTTCGGGTACCATTTCATGGGTTAAAAGCAAGTTCTTACCCTCCTGGTCTTAACATCGTCATATACTAATTTGGTTCCTAACTCCGGATCGAGGATTGCAACAAAGCGGGAATAATGCAATGCGGTTAATGGAACCTAGTTATCCTGTGCAAGCTTGCTTAATGGGAAGGGATGGGATGCTCCGGAATCAAAGAGAGCGGTGGCAGGAGTTAACTTAACAGTGAACGTACCCAACACTTCCTCCGATGCATCCATCGCTTCTTCGACAGTGATGTAGTTCACCCTGCTACTGCGGGTGGATTGAGGCTTGTTGGGAGTTGATCCCTTAGCTTGAGGCCCTCCACTAGCTTGTCCTTGTTGCCCCTTGGGAGCAAAGGCAAAATTTGTGCGCGGCGAGGTGCAGCGATCAGCAAAGTGCCCCATATTTCCGCAGTTATAGCACCTGACCTTACTCCGATCAAATACGGGTTGCGGCTGTCCGTTCTGGGGATGAGGCTGATGTCCTTGTTGCTGAGGGCGAGGAGCATAATCTTGTGGCCTTGGTGGATACTGTCCAGTGGGACGGGGTGGTTTTGGCTGCCACACCCGTGGCCTCTGCGAACTGCTTGCAGCAGCCTTTAGTGCTTCTCTTTCACGCTTACGAGTCTTGTCGAGGGCTAATTCTTTGGCCTCCACGTTGATGGCCTTATCCACCAGGTGCTGAAAGTTTCGCACATCAACCGTGGCTAACTTAGCTTGCATTTCTTCACTTAATTTCCCCATGAACTTCTCCACCTTGTCCTCGTCAGAGGAGACTTCTCGAGGTGCATATCGCGCCAAATGGTTGAACTCACGGAGAAACTCCATGATGGGCTTCTTGCCTTGACGAAGGTCTCGGAACTCTTCCTTCTTCAATGCCATGATACCGGCAGGGATGTGGAAATCACGGAAGCCGGTTCGGAACTCGGCCCAAGTGATCACATGGCCGGGGGCTTGCAGGGCCAAAAAGTTCTCCCACCAGTCCGCGGCGGCTCCTTCTAGATAGTGGGAGGCGAAGTTGACCTTGTCCTCTTCAGCACACTGAGCCAGCTGAAGTTTCCTTTCAATCGTGTGGATCCAATTGTCGGCTTCAAGAGGGTCATCGGTCCGATCAAAAGTAGCTGGTTGAGTTCTCTGAAATTCAGACAGACTGCCCCTGCCCTGACCACCTGCTGCGCCTTGATTACGCACTATCTGCTCTAAGATCCGGTTCTGGGTGAGCAAAATTTCGGCGATGTTGGGCTGTTGGGGAGGGGGTGGCATTTCTTCTCCTTCACGCTCACGACGCCCGCGAGCGGCTCCACGGGTTCCAGATGCCATGCTGCTGAAGTAAAAAGGCACCGGATGAGATAAAGAAGTTGGACACTTGGAAGATCAAGGATATTTCCACCAGGGTATAACAAGGTGGTCCAACATGCGGCACATCATTTCATACGCACTTTCACGAGAAAATGAGGCACAAAACAATTGCAAGGAACGTTGACGCTAACACACGAGTGCATTAATACGATCAACGGAGTTTCATACAAAGGCTGCGGTTTAGATCACTCTTTTAGTGAAATAAACGGGGGTAATGTTCCAAAATTGCAGCCATGGATACCCAATTACAACTCTCCAAGAGATGCCCTAAGACCTAACATTATGAGTTCATCTTACATTCCAGAATGCAAATCACACTAAGGACTATATGGAGCTCCCACATTACGACGACTGATCTCATAAGCTTCCAACTCAGTGGGGAGAGGAACCATGGAGTGGAACAAGGGAATGCTGTGTCCAAACTGAGGGATCACAGAGGGAATACGACGAACGCTGCCCACCGCCATTTGTGGACGCAACGAATCGGGTGGGAAACCAATCTCCATTCCGCCCACCGACGGATAGTGGTACACCCATGGACCTCTTCCATAGACCGAGTAGATGCCCTCACCGGTCCAGAAGTGAGGGGGTGCAGCGAAGTCTCTCCGTTGTTGATGTGCAAGCTCAAGAGAGGTGATGAGGCGATGGCGATACCGCCTCATCTCGAATCCACGGGCACGATATGCCCTGTCCAGGGATCGGGTGAGACGGCCCAAATGGGCTAGTGCCACGTTACTCTCCTGGGTGAAGTCTTCAGATGGCGCCACATCCTCCATGGGAGTTCGCGACGGAAAGTAGGTGAAGGGGCCTCCAACGAGACCCGGAAGCTCATGCCGAAGATGGCACATAGCTGAATAAGCTGCGTCTTGGACCGCGGACTCCAGTTCTGCTCCATAGCCATTGAAGAAGCATGGCTGGTGGGGAGGGTCCTGCGCACGCGAGTGAATGAACACACGCGCTTGATACTCGTACATGCCAAACCCTAGGTCGGCTTTATGCACAAGGTACTCCGGGAGATAGGGGAATCCGAGTTCCCGAAGCATGTACAAAAGCACCTCTGGAAACCCGTCGACATCCAAGGCGTGGGTAGCATGCACCAGCTGAAGAAATTCCATCTAACATGACAAGGATAAGTCAGGGTCAGCCACACCAGGAAAAACAAAAGCAATAGAGAAGAAAATCAGAACTAAGAGCGACGAGGGTAAGGAATAAAAAGCAACCTACTTATTAATTTTAAACATAGGGTTTACTTTTTAAATAGTTTTGCTGGCCTATCGGTGAGGCGCAGCGGAAGCTCCTAACTAACGACCACCTGCAATTGGCTTCCTATGGTCAGCTCGGCTCTGATACCAAGCTGTCACGGACCCGGAATCCGCATATGATTAGGGGAACGCGAAGTCGCCAAGGACCGAAGGACTCGTCCGCCCGGTGGCACGGTACCTGCGCCGTACGCACCAAGGTAGAGCGATCCGACACCCGCCACGTGCGAGCCGGCCGGAAGCGACCAATCTTCCCAAAACCACATACGATTCCGTAATCCGGTGAAGAGTCAGAGTCGTTCCCGAATCCTACCACGACAAACAAGGTCGGAGGAGCCCGACGATTCTACCCACACCCTAACCTAGCTCGGAAAAGCTAGTGGGTCGCTCGAAAGCCCGGTAGAACGCCCACACCCTGCCTGGCCGGCACTGCATCTCAGCCAGCGGGTCACTCAACCAACACCTGCTCGACTTAGTAGAAAATGGTACGGCCTCGGTCCTTCACGGCATACCCATACACTTCATATCATTCACGCATTGTGCAGGGGCAGCCTGGATTAACAACTCGGATATCATCACAAAGCTCTACAATATGATATTACTAATAACTGTCCACGATGGGACAACACATTACATCAGTCGGTTAAATCCGAAAACATATCCGAGTACGGAGAAGTTAACAACAGCAGAAGCAAAATAAATGAGACCCACAGCGGCACAGTGACCGCTGACCAAAATCCACATCTATCCCATGAGTCGAACACTACCGAGGAAACCGGAAACTAGGCAGTATTGAAGTATTCCTTGACCACCGGCTCACCTGCAATGATCTAGGAATATCCTAGGTGAGTACGAAGTACTCGCAAGACTTATTCGTGCTTGATTAGATGTCCTACACATACTAGTAAAACGGTAATTAAACATGGCATAATTTCAGCTGAAAGGTACAACATTCAAGAACTTCATTGACAGAACAAGGTTCCCCATGGGAAACAACTCACAGATCAAAATTCACACGTATCCACGAAGGGACATGGTGGCACTCACTTGCCGTATCTTAATACATGGGTATAGAGGCACTCACTTGCCCACTATACACCTTAATACATGGGTATAGGGGCACTCACTTGCCCACTATACACCTTAATGAATAAGCAGGCACTCACTTGCCTTTTCCCACTCACTTGGGATATCACACCTCACCACATTGACACACATTCACATAATCTCTCGGATCGTTACCGGCAAATACATCCCCATGGAAATAACCAGTGCTCTTCACTCGGAGGTAGCTAATCTCCAAGTGACCGAGGCTCATCATGCGAAACGTCCATGGCAGAGATTTCCGCTAACGTCCACGCGGTGATAAGGGAAATGCTACGACCGGAATCACCTCAGGATGGTAGACCCTACCAACCGTATCCGTCGAACGGAATCACCTCAAGATGGCGGAGCCAACCGTATCCGTCGAGCGGAATCACCTCAGGATGGTAGAACCTACCAACCGTATCCGTCGAACACACCCTCGGCTCTCACATCTCACTTCAGCAGGTTCAAGTTATTAGAGGAACCAGATTAACTCCCAGCCATCGCTGGACACCACTAGCAACACATCCTAACATGCTAGTTTCACCGAACTGAACCACACATTCCAAGCAACAATCCATACATCAACATATAATCCAATAAAGTATATAAATAACGATGCAAGGATGCAACAAGCTCTGCTTGCCTTAGTCGTAGGATTCCTGATCTTGAGTTGGAGCGTGAGCCGGGTGGTCTCCTGCTTCAGGTTCTTTTGTAAACGATACGTAGAACCGGAAAGAAACGATAAAGCAAGGTATTAAAATCCAGCATGTATGCATGATGAAGGACGGTAAGCATATGCATGACTAAAACAAGACGACGCAGGAAAACTAGGGTTTTGGTGTAACGACGACGTCTTAGATGACATGGGTAAAGCCTAAAGGGTTGCCCTAGCGGTGCATGTGAGCATGTGAGATAATAAAATGCTAGGAAAGGACTCTTAACAGGTTTTATAGGTGGTTGGGGTTTCAGGTTAGCGAGCATTACTCTAGATAGCTTTTATTGTGATGACGCATAATCCTAACTATATGCATGATGAATGATACTATATGCTATTTATGAAATGACCTATTGGCGTGAAATGGTTAGAGCAGCGAGTATGACTCACTTTAATCTTGTGAACCTAAATCGTAACCTAACCATGCATGCATGTTCGATTAGGTTGAAGGTCATCTAGGATTAACAAATTACTATTATCAGCAATTGGTCATGTCATGAAGTGTGAATAGTACGGAAGTGCTCTGCTATACATTCCTAGCGTAACTGAACCCACTTAATTGGGAGCTATGAACCAAAGCGTATGAATACTCGAAGAATAATACGCGAGTAGGCTGGTGTATAAACTTAGTGCAACTGGAACCGTCAAAAGAGGAGTCATTTTCGTGGGTTTAGGATTTTTCGACGAACATCGATCAGAGGGGCTCAACTTGGACCCAACGAGGTTATGACATGCATGTGACCCTACAGGGATCCTAGTTGCTCCAAGTCGTAGGCAATCTCACGAGGTTTCTGAAAATATAAAACTCGTAAAAATTGGAGCTGCCGTCGCGGCCCTAGGGTTTACGGACTCTCGACGGTAGTAAAACTTCAACCCTTGATAACATACTGTACATGTGCTCAAACTAGAATTTTGATTCAGCCAAAGTGTAGAGAATCTCGAGAGCTTTCCAGACATATAAAATTCGTCGAAATCGGACTTACGGTTGGAAAGTTATGTGCATTTGAATCTTAACGGATTTTAAACATCTAACCCTAAACCTGCGGAGACCTAATTGCTACGCGTACCCGAAGCACTGCCCTAATGGCTACCCGCACCAAACCGAGATTCACCCCAAAATCCCTACCCATCAGCGCACCCGGCTGACAGGTGGGGCCCGAGTGGCAGGGCTGACTGGGCATGCCCAGCCAACCGGGGCTTGCCACCTCGTCCGCCCTCCCCACTCCTTCTCTGCCTTGCTGGCTCGGCCGGAAAAAGGGGCTCGGTGGCGGCGTTCGGATGGGATCTCGCCGGAGTAGCCACTGGGGGCGGTCTAGGGCACGGCAGCTTGAGGGGGAAGGGGGCGGAGCGACCGGAGCTCACCTTGGGGAGAATGGAGGAGGCGGGGGAGCTGCGGGGACCGGGGAGGGGGCCGGCGACGTGTGGAAGGGCAGCGCGACTGGAGCGGCGTTGGGAGGAGCTCTCGGCACCGAGCTGAAAAAGGGGGAGGAGGGAGCGAGTTAGGGGAAGGCATGGGGAGCTCGACGAGCAAGAAAAGGGGCTCGGGGAAGGCCTAGGTGGCGCACGAGCTCGTCGGAGGCGCCACCGGAGGCGGAGAAGACGCGGCGGCGGGGGCTCCGGTAGCACAGGATGGAGGTGGGGGCCCTAGGGTTGGGGAGAAGGAGGGTTAGGGAGGCGCGGCGCGGTCCGAAGGCCCCCTTTAATAGGGCGGCGCTGTCGGAGTTGCGGCCGGTCGGGACGGGCCACCGCCCACCGCAGCAAACCGGCGGCGGAGGCGTGGCGCAACGCTGCTGACGGGTGGGGCCACGCGCACAGGAGAGAGGGAGGGGAGGAGCTGGCGGTTGGGCCCCGCGCGCAGAGAGAGAAGGGGCAGCTGGGAGGATGACGCGTGGGACCCGAGTGCAGGAGAGAGGGGGGTTTAGGCGGGCCGATTGCGGGCTGGCCGAGTGGGCCTCAGCCCGAAGTCCTTTTTAATTTTCTTTTTCTTTTCTTTATCTGTTTTCTTATCAACAGCACACTAATTGCGTTATTTTATGCGTGATTTTGACTCTAAAAATTCTGAAATTTTGAGGGGATACTCAAGACACTATAAGGGACCTACTGTAGAGACTTGAAATGTTTTGGAGGTGATTTGACCTGGTTGCTAGTTCAAACCCTAGTTTTGACCTAACGATGTATTTGAGCCGCAACTAGGTCCTGTGGGCCTCCAATACTTTAATATTTTTGCATATGACTAGAATTTACATATTCAAAGCTAAATATAACCTTTTGGCAACCTTTCATCCACCGAGATACCACCCTCTGTGCTTATTTGCTTAATTCTGATTTCGCCCTTCTTCTCCAGGTCGCTTTCTAACCCTGAGTTGAGTTATTGGTGCAAGGGGCCTCGGGAGGAGAACTCCGGGGAGAAGAGAGGGAAGTTAGCCTGGTGATTCATCGAAGGGGGACCACTGATCCTTCCACCTGCTAGCGTTAGAGTTGTTATCCGAGACTTCGAATAAGTTGATTGGTGTTTGCAATAACCTCCACCGAGGATGAGATATGTACATATTCTATAAAGTTTCATATTATTGTATTTTAGTTTTAATAAGGTGTATGTGTGCGGGCGTTTATGTGGGAAGGTGATGCCATGTATGCATGAATGCAGAGCAAAAACCTAGTCGTCTAATTTGGGTATTACAAGCCCACACCCCCAACTTAATCATTGACCCATCACACTACAATTTCAATCATCTCTCGGACCGTTACCGGCAATGCAACCACCATGGGTATAACGAATGCTCTTCACTCGGAGGTTGCAAAGCTCCCAGTGATCGAGAGTTGCCATTAGATATACCCCTAGCGGCGATTCTGGTGACATCCACGTAGTGATAAGGGAAACAACACGATGAAGTCACCTCAGATTGGTATAGCGACAAAAACACTTCTAAACAACGGGGGTTGCATCCATGCATCTAATAAATACCAACCGTATTCATCGTGTGTACCCTCGGCTCTCACATCTCGCTATAGCAAGTTCAAGTTAATAGGGCAACCATTGATGTTCTCAACGTGACGATACCTCCTACATATGCTAGTTTGCCCCATTCCAAACCATTATTCAAGCAAGCATTTTCTCACGCAAACACATTTAGGTAAGACACATAAATAACAATTAAAAGTATATGCAACAAGCTTTGCTTGCCTTGGTCACAAAGCTCTGGGTCTTGATCTGAATTAAAAGATTGTTGTGCTCCTTCTTGGGCTCTATTGCAAGCAACACGAAATACCGGAAAACGAAACGATAACGAAAGCAATAAGTCCCAGCATGAATGCATGATGAACAATGCTAGGTATGCATTTTCAATGTGGCTTATGGATATTAGAAACCCACTACAACAAAAATTTCTCAATTTGAATTTGTAGAATTTAAGTTGTTGTCCTAACAAGGCATGCATGTCAAATTACATTCGATTGCAAGTTAGGGTTGAAAATTACTACTCACAGTAGATGGCAGTGCCCTAAGGTGTTCATAGTGAAGAAGTACTCTGAAATATGAGTCTAACGCAACTGGAATTATTCAATTTGGAGCTATGGACAATTAGTTATGAACTTTTGAAAAATAACACGCGAGGGGAAGTGAACTAATGCATATTCAAAATTAGACAGGATTTTAATTTTGAATTTTGAATTTGTGTTTGAACCAGGTTGTAGATAATTTCACGAGGATTGTAGAAATATAAAGTTGTCGAATTTGGACCTACGAGCACAAAGTTACGGCGTTTTTAATCTTATCAGAAAATTGGGCAAAACCCTAACCCTAGAATTCATTTTCGGGGTTTTTTTGCGAAAAGGAAATTGCTACGTGCACTCGAGCTAATCTACCCTAACCCTAATCTTGGCCCAACTGACAAGTGGGCCCCCTTGACAGTGCTGACTGGATCTTGGGTAGCCCATGGGAGGCTGCCACGTCTCTCTCACTCTCCCTCACTCTTTCTCTCTCTCTCTCTCACATTCTCTCTCTCTCTCTCTCTCTCTCTCTCTCTCAGGACCGGCGGCTTCGGGTGGTGGCGCCCCCGCCGGAGCTTCGTCGGAGAAGGTCTGGTGGCGCTAAGGGGTCGGCGAGACTGGGAGAAGGCGGCGCATGGACCGGTGGCTCACCCCGAGGACAATGCGCAGGTGTGGGGAGGCTACGGAGGCCGGGACGGAGCTCGCAACGACGATGGGCGGGGGGAGCTTCGGTCGTCGTCGGCGAGGTCGCTCCGGTGATGGATCTGCGAAGGGGAGGAGATGAGGAGGTGAGGGGTGAAGAGGGGAAGCTCAGGAGCAAAGTGGGGAAGGCCAGGGCTCACCGAATGCGACGGAATGGCTCGCCGGAGCGTCGGCCGGACGCGAAGGAGACGGCGGCGCGGCGAGAAATGGGCACCAAGAACGGGGGCTAGGGTTAGGGTTTGAGCGTGGGGAAGAAAAGAGGAGGAGGGACGGTGGCCAATTGGTTAAATAGGGTGGCCGGAGCTTGCTGCGGTGGCGGCACCGCCCACCAACGTCAACCGGCGTCGGCGGCGTGGAAGCCAAACCCTGACGAGCGGGCCCCACCGGCCAGGAGGAGGGAGGAGGCGTAAAGGGGGCCGGGGCGCTTTCCTGAGAGGAAAATGGGAAGACAAGGGGAGAGGCGGGTTTTAGGTTGATGGGCTGGGCCGGATGCGGCCCAAGAGCCTTGGCCCAAACCGAAGCCCTTTTCCCTTTCCTTTTTATTTTTATTTTTCCTCTTTTTCCAAACAGAACAATTTGTTATTTGCATTAGAGCACCCAAACGAGCTCAGAAAAAATTGAACATTTTACACAACTTATAAAGTGGTATGTTGAGCCTACAATAAAATTTTGAGTCTATTTGGAAAATTTTTGACCTAATTTTAAATTCAAATTCAATTTTGCCCTAAAAATGGGTTTGAACTGTATCTAGGTCATAAAATATTCCAAAAATTCTAAAAATTTATATGTAACCAGGGTTCTCATATTCATGGCAGTTTATAAATTTTCATGACTTTTCATCCACAGGAATATTACCTAAACACTATTCTTCAGTTCTGCCATTTACGGTATTTGAATTCAAATTGCTTCATTTGAGCTAGCCAAGCCTTATATTTTAGGATGAAATTTTGGGAAAGGGACATTGGTATGGTGATCCAGCTAAGATATCATTGATCTTCTTCACCTCTTACTTTTGATGTTGGTGTTGGTTAATCAAATAAGTTGATTGGTGTTTGCTAGAGTTTAGGTACAAAAGATGAGATATGCACGTATTCTATAAAACATAATTTATACACATTTGAGTTTATGCAAGAGTTGATGCAGGGATGATGACGTGAATGCGGGATGAATGCATGACCTAATTTGTGAAATAGAAATGGGTATTACAATATGCAACTAACGCAATTGGTTTCGTCGAAATCGGAGTTCTACGGTCAACGTTATGATTTTTGGAAGATGTATATATATTGGAATTAGGGTTCTATTGGATCATGCATCGGATTAAATAACATGAGTGAAAGATCATCTAGGCCCCTAATTGGTTTTGATGGTTAATGGCAACTCAAACTGGAATCTAATGTTTACAATGAATGTAAGCCGATTTAGTAGATTCCAGGAAGAAGGGTCATCCAGGAAAGGATGACCACCCAAAAAGTATAAAGGTGGTTTCCAGGACAAGGAGATGGCTGTGCTAGTCAGCTGTGCCACAGCTGTGAAGAAGCCGGTGCTGTGCAAAGAGTTACAAGCAAGGTGATGGTGGCTTAATGCGTCAAGGACCGTGACTACAGTTAGTGGCAGGTAAAGCCTAGATTTGTTAGTTTCTTTGTGTCCATAGGAAACACCCGTACTATTAAGATGGATGAAGCAGTGATGATCTTTGGAGGTTTCTTTTGCTCAATGCTCAGAGTGTTGGATAGTGGCACTGATGCTTTGAGGTCAGTGGCCCTGTATCAACAGTTTTGCACAAGTGTGAAACTGGTTTGTGCTAACACTCTGCAATGCTAGCGGTAGAAAAACCCTAGAGCCTATAGTCACCTGTGCGACATAGCTATGTCACAGGTGGGCTTCTGCTCTGTGACTCAGGTATATCTCTGTACCAGGGGAGAGCTTGTAAATGCTAAGGTACCTGCACTGCAATAGGTTGTCTGCTGTGTCAGAAGCCTATTGGAGGTTCTCTCCTTATTAGGGAACAGAGGTAGTTGTATGCTGAGGGCATGTAGTGTGCCAAGACAGTGCTGAGTAGTTAGGCTGCGTCAGCTAAGGGTTCACCTGTGTCAGCCTCCGGTAACACAGGTGTCGGTCTGTCTGAGCCGGTTATAGTTGGGTGTTGTGATTGGCTGTGTCACCGATGTCTGTCACCGGTGACTCACTTAATCCTCCGTGGCAACAGTGTAACGGTCAGGTACCTGTGAACCCTATAAATAGGGAACCAGGGGAGGACTTCGTCCTCAATCTTGCTCAGCCCAGTGAATCACATTCAACCGTTGCGAGCTTCTCACCCTCTGAACAAAAGTCAAACTTACTAAGAGTTAGTTCAAAAGAGTTAGAGCTTTGAGCAAAGAGCATTGGTTCCTCCAAGAGTTATTGCTGCATCATCTGTTACTCTTGGAGTGTCTACTCCTAGATGGGCGTAGGAGTTGCTGGTATCACCTAAGCTTGTGTGGGCTGAACTAGTAGTCTATGAAGGTGATCTGAAGTCTACCTACTGCAAAGCTAAAGGACTTCCACAAGCAAAGCAAGAGACCTGATCACTCAGGTACTCGGAGAACAAGCACGATTCAGTGTTGGTCATCTCTTCGGAGTAGCCTCTCCAACGGAGACGTACCTCTCTGAAAAGAGTAGGGAACTTCGGTGAAAAACACCTTGTCTCTCTGAGTACTTCATACATTGCTTTTAGCTACTCATTATATCTGTATGCTTGTGTGATCTTAGATATACACTGCTTATCTGTGATAGATCACTTTACACCTGTGTTGTTTTAGCTGTGCCTCAGTTGCTATAGATCATATATCTTACCTGTGTCACCTACCTGTTTCTCAGCTATCTGTCTTAGCTTACCTATGTTAGGTTATTGGATCACCTGTGTTACATACCTGTGTGACAGCCATGTGTATAACATATTCTGCCTGTGCTATTCACTGTCACACAGCTAGCTTATCCTTACAATCTGTTAAGATAAATTTGATAAACTAAGCTAATCGGAAGCGAATTTAATTAGCCTCCTATTCACCCCCCCTCTATTCGTCACCTTCGGTCCTTTCAATTGGTATTAGACCGAGGTTGCTCTTTGATTTGGCCTAACAGCCAGAGTTTTAAAGGATGTCGGGCTATGAAGGTAAAATACCTGTCTTTAATGGAACTAACTATGCATTCTAGAAAAGAAAGATGCAAATGCATCTGATTGCCATTGACACAGATGTATGGGAAGTTGTGTGTACAGGTTACAGGTTAGAGGACACCATTATCCCTAGCATAAATGACATGAGAAATATTCAGAACAATGCTAGGGCTGCCACAACCATCTTAATGGGTTTACAGGAGCATGACTTCAATAGATCAGCACCATGGACTCTGCCAAGTATATCTGGGATACCCTAGAGCAAACATATGAGGGCAGCAACACTCTGAAGAAGTCCAAGAGAAGCCTGCTAGAATCAACTCTAGAGAGGTTTGAGTATGAGTATGGTGAGGACATCAACTCCTTGTTATCAAGACTCACCATCATCACCAATCAGCTGAAGGCTCTAGGCTCCAACAGAGTAGATGATGAAGATGTGATCAAGAAGTTTCTGTCAGTACTTCTTAAGCCCTACAGAACTCTTATTCTTATGCTGAAGGAGAAAGATGGGTTCGACTAGATGAAGCTCACTGAAGTGGTAGGAAGGATACTAACACATGAAATGGAAATCAGCAAAGAGGCAAGTACAACTCTTCCCCATCTGCCAAGAAGAACATTGCTTTGAAGACCACTGCTTCTACTTCTAAACTTGAGAGTGATAGCAGTGAAGAACTAAATGAGGAGATGACTAGTGGAGAAGAGAGTGAGCTTATCCTTCTCACTAGGAACTTCAGGAAGTTCTACAAGAAGAAGAAGCAGTTTGGATCAAATGATAGATTCAAGGGAAAAAGACTGTCCGGAGACAACAAATGCTTCGAGTGTGGCAAGGAATGCCACTTTGCAGCTGATTATCCAAGCAAGAAGAAGAACAACAGCCAATACAAGAAGAAGAATGACTTCAGTAGGAAGAAGAAGACCTTCAACAGCAAGCACCCAACTTACTCCAAGAACAAGGCCACTGTTAGAGCTTATGTGGGACAAGCTTGGGTATCAAATGATTCAGGCTCAGAGGAAGAGTCTGAAGATGAAGGACATGTTGCTGGGATTACTATCAGCATGGCTAATGAACCCAGCTGTGACATAGCCAGGTCACACAGCTCCATGATCAACACCAAGGCTGATCAGACTTCATCCACTTCTATTCCTTTGTGCCTCATGGCCAAAGACTCTAAGGTACTTACTGAAGATGATTTTCCTGATTATGCTGAACTAATGGGCATTTTGGAAAGAACAGAAAAGGGCAAAGGTAGGGAGAGGATGGAGAACATATCCCTTAGGGATAAACTCAGGGAGCTGAGAGAAACCTGTGATGAGGTTACAGATGATAGAGAAAATCTCAGGCTAGACCAGGAAAATCTAAAAATAGCTCATGAGAAGCTCAGAGCAGCTCATGAGCTTCTCCTTAAGGAGCATGAGGAGCTGAAGGCAAAACATGTTATATGCACTCATAATTCTTCTATTATATCTGATGTTATACCTTTGCCTGCTCATGCTGTTATTGAATCATGCCTGAACTATGCTAGTCGTATAAATGTTCTAACGTCCATAGGTGGAGTGATTGACAATTCAAAAGAGGCCTCAACCTCTACTGTTACTAACTCTATGGATACAGCTGAGCATAACAAGCTCAAGGAGGAGCTAGAAGAGCTTAAAAGGCTCATGAGGAAAGGCCTATGCACTGTCAACATTGGCATGCAAAATTATCAGCTGATTAGAGCTGAAATGCTCAGGAAGAATGATGGCCGAAAAGGCTTGGGTTACACCTCTCCTGCAAAATAAAGATAAACTGCCTGCTGTCACTAACTCTAATTTTGCAGCAAAATTTGTGAGACAAGCAAGTACAAATGACAACAACTTTGTTGGTCATGTGCAGAGGAATAGGAATGCGGTAAACATTCCATTTAACCCATCCTATGTCCTGCAAAAGGACAGGAAAGGGAAAATTGTGGCCAATTATGTAGGTCGCAAGCACTTGACATAGTGGTTACCTGCCATCTGGGTTCCAAAGGTAACAGTTTCATGTGTCACTGGTATCTTACACAGCTGCGTACCTACCAGTGTCACCGGTAATTCACACAGGCCACTGACCTCTTTGTCTAAGGTTGCAGGTGATAGTGAGCCTAAGCGGATTCATATCATATCATCTGTTGCTAAGGCTATGATTACTAGGAACAAATTATCTAACCCTATTACTGATGTTTTTGCATACAATAAAATTGCTAAGAGAACCAAACAAGTTTGGATCCCAAGTGTCATAACTAATCTTGTAGGACACTGTCTCCAGTGGGACTGATTGGGTTGTGGACAGTGGATGTACACAACATATGACTGGAGGCAGGGAGGAGTTTGTAGAGATCACCCATGAGAACTTACCAAGCAAATATGTGATCTATGCAGACAACTCTATGGGAAAGATAAATGGCATTGGTAAGGTTGCCATATCTGAACATCATTCCTTATCTAATGTAATGCTTGTGGATCAGATAGACAATAGTCTGATGTCTGTGTTACAGCTGTGTGACACAGGTATGAAAGTTATTTTCTATCCTGATGAGGTTATAGCCTCTAAATTATCTGATGATTCTCAAGTATTCAAAGGATGCAGGTCTGGAAAACTGTACATTGTCAATTTCAATGAACAGCCTGCAGCAGCTCCATGGTGTCTCATGACCAAGACCAGTGTTGACTGGCGGTGGCACAGACGGCTAGGACATGCAGGGATGAAGCTTCTCAACAAACTGAGCAAACATGACTATGTTATAGGCTTAGAAAAGGTGAAGTTTGAGAAGGACAAGCTTTGCGGTGCATGTCAAGCCGGCAAACAAGTTGGAGCTGCCCATCGTCCCAAGACCATCATGGTTATCACCACTCCTTTTGAGCTCATTCAGATTGACCTCTTTGGTCCTACTACATATGAGAGCTTGGGAGGTAACAAGTATGCACTACGAGAAATTGGTTGATCTATGATGTTTTCCTCGTGACGTTGTTCAAATTCGTCATAAATAGTGCCATATCTATGACGAAAATATCCGAATCGTCATGGATGTCAGGTGATGGACCACAACCCCCTAAAATCTATGACAAAAGAAAATTTTTCGTCATGGAACGACTACACAAATCGTCATAGATCTTATCCGGCCTACATGGACATGTTTGTATGACGTTTTCCGCCATATTTGTGACGACGAGCCGATCGTCATAAATCGTCGCCACACCTATGATGAAGCCCGTTCGTCATAAATATCTTTGACCATGTTGGCCTAGTGGACAGAACCAGTGCGTAAAAAAAGTTTGTACTCCGTGGAGTTCGAACCTGTTACCACAAGCATCTGCGCTACTTGCCTTACCAATGTGCCCCTCAAAGTCTAATGATATCTAGTCACAATTTATTCTTTTAAATACATGCTGCATGGATCCGGAGATAGGAAAATAGCCACAAAAATTGTGGTCTCTAGAGCTCGAACCCAGACCTTCAGAGTGTGGACTCCTCACCTTGCCACTAGGCTAGTGAAAGGATGTTGTACGAGTTAGAGAGTTTACGTATAATATGTGAGAAAAATATTTTTATTCTCCTTTTCTAAAGTTCCTGGGCCGAAGCCCGCTTTCCCCTCCCTCTCGGGCCTCGCCTAGGCTGTCGGCGCAGCCCATCCCGGCCTCCCTCCTCTCCACTTGGGCTCAGGCCGCCCGCCAGCCCACCCAGCCGGTGCCACCTACCTCCTCTCCTGGGCCGGCCTGCCAGGCCGGCTGCTCTCCCCTCCGCCTTGGGCCGCCTCTCAGCAAGTGGGCCCACGCGTGGTTGAGAGGCCCACAAAATAATATCAGAAAAAATTATGCCCTCTTGTGAGAACCCGTATTTTCGTACATCTAAGATATGAGGCTTAGGAGATTTGAATTCGTTTATAGCATTTATGCATATCAAAATTTGAGAGAAATTTAAAATTTTTATTCATATCACATACATATATGCAAAAGTAATTCAATTCACATATATATACATATATGTACAAGAGTCAAACAATTTCAGTATAAATCTATATACATGAGTAATATGAATTAATTCAAAGAGACATATGAATATACTCAGATAATTCGATTACAAGTATAGGAGTTCAAAGAAAAAAAATTGATTTACAAAGGATTCAATATTACAAACTATGAGTATCACAAAAACATCTATAATAAAAACCTAGCTAATGTTTTCATTCTTCTCTCAAGTCTTTTCTCATCTTCTCTAATTCTTGATCTTTAACCTGCACATAAAACAAAAGCAAAACACTACAAAAGAGTGTGGGTTAAGGATTAAAATGTTGTATTTCCAAAATGGAAATGCATCTGTTTTGGAGGCTAGCATTGTGAATCCAGAGAACTGGTTCTGGATTCTAAAAGGATTAAACTGACTTAGAGATTTAAATTCCAATTAGGCAACCAGCAGCAAATCTTAAAGGCAGCAAGTATTATTCCTGTGGCCACATATCATGAGGCAGCAAGTGATTAGGCATCCCAATTCAATTAGGCAACAAGGCAACAGATTAAACTCCTTAAGTCAGTTTTGAATTAGAATAACCTCCATTAGCATTAGGCAATCGATTATGTTTTAAACATGGTTTAGGGTCTGCTTTCAAGTATAAATCCAGCAGCCCTAAGCACTCAAAAATGCTAGATAACTTGATCTTAGCAACAGCCAACGTACAACAGCAATAGCCAACCCAATCCATATCTTCAACCTGTCCAAGAGGAGTGAATCATGACTTAAGCTGCTGGTGGCAGCAACATGGCCACCTCAAGCTTAAGAGGAAGATAAGGATCAATATGGGGCTGCCATGGAAGCAGCTTATTCACCAAAACAAGAGAGGAGTCACTCAATAGGTGTCAATCTTAGGTATTTTCGAAATTCCAGCACACCAGCCCTCAATCACCTATAAATAGGGCCTTGTGAGCTCCAATTTCATTCCACCACCAACCAAAACAGCATCACATGCATAGTAAGGAGCTGATAAGTAAATCAAGGCAGCAAGGAGGAGGAGGCAAAGCCTGAAGAAGAAGGGTTCAGAAATACCCCAAGACAAGCTTCAGCTTGCTTAAGGTAAAAATAGTGGAGATAGAGGAGATAGAAGCATTTAGAAAAAAAGAAGAAGAGAAGTGTTAAAATTCTGCAGAAAATAATCTGCGCCTACTAGATTAAGAGAAAGTAATCTGTTCTTATCAGTTCAAAGAAATAGATAAGTCAAGAGTAGTGTCTGTTCTTTAAGTAAGGAAGAGAGGGGGGAGTAAGAATCATAGAAAAGAAATGGACCGGACTAAGAAAAGTGTAGTATCTGTTCTTATTCCAATCCATTGGAAAAAGACTAAAACAAGCATAGCATCTGCTCTTATCAATTTTTATAGGATCACACAGAGACATATATGGGAGAAACAAAAGATAACTAAGTTCACTTAAGCATCTGTCCTTAACAGCTTGGGCAAGCAGTCATGCATATATTATAGAAACAGAGAGCAGTCAGTTAAAACCGAGTCAGCATATGTTTATCTAAATCAACACCACTTCTCAAGTTCTTTCTCAGAGATCATCCCAATGCATCAAGGCAACAACTAGGCAACCTAGTAGTAATCTGTTCTCCCAGTTTAATAGCTAAATTAAGCATACATATAGAAATCAAAGAACAACCAGTATCAAGTAAATCCTCTGCTCCTCAGCTTAACAACCAATATACAAGAAGAAATAAGATAAGTTGAGACTAAAGTAGCATCTGTTCTCCACATTCCTAAGCATGTCCATATACCATAACTAGAGTTCTGAACCGAGCCCACTCATAGGTGCACAATATTAAGCGTAATTTCTACTCCTCAGTTCAATAAACTGATATTGATGCATGTGTTCATGTAAAGGCAAAGAATAGCTAAGATCAAGCGTTCCTGTCTTATCAGTTAAGAGGGGCTCAAACACACACACATACATTTCAACATCAGTAGGCAAAAGCCAAGTGTAGATCTGTTCTTAGCAGTCTAATTAGCAAAAGGTATTTGGAAGCCTGTAAATCAAGCATAATTCTGTTCTCTCAGGTTAATAATCGATTTCGATATATACTTAAATCAGGAAACAAAGATATGACCAAAAATCAAGCAAAACAGTATCTGTTCCTTTGATTTAACCCAAAATCAAGCATCAACCGGACCGCAGTGAGTAGAACCCTAGAATCAATGGGGTTAATAGAAGAAAAGAAGAAGGAGGTAGAGGAGGTTTATCGGAGGCACGGCGCGCCACTGCGGTTGCGGTGCGGCCAACTCACCACCGTCCAGCGGTGGCGGCCGGTGGTGGAGGCGCATCAGCAAGGGCGGCAGCCGAGGCGGAGGCAGCCGGAGAGGAGGCAGCCGAGGCGGAGGCGGCCGGAGAGGGGGCAGCCGGGTGTGGAGGTGGCACTGAACCAAGAGGCCGGCGGCGGTTGGAGGGATTCCAGGAGAAAAAAAGAGGGAGGGAGTTGAGGGAGGCGGCGGCGTGTGTGAGGTGAGAGGGAGACCGGGGCCGGTTAGGGTTATTCTAACCGGGTTACCGAGTGGGCCAAATGGGCCAGAAGGAGGCCGATCGGGCCATGGGCCAAGGCGGGATTTCGGCCGGCCCAATTTATTTTTAACAGACTCTATATTTGTTTTATGTTCCTTTCTCATTAGAAATTCCTCCTCCAATTTTAAACCTTTAGCAAAAGATCCACATTTCAACTCAAATTGAGTAAGTTATAATTCGACTTAAACAACTTATGAAAAACCCTTTTATAACAGTGATAAGTTTATACACCTATTCCTCCAACGGAAACCTAACATTTTTCCTATAAATCCCGGCAAATTCAGATTCAAGGTTTTGCATGAATAGTTTGAAATTTTTTGATAATTTCATCACACCCGTAAAGATGGCGGAAAGGAACCTATGCCGTCGTCTAGGTATAGTTGAGGGAGATGAGCAGGTCACCGAGAGTGCGATCGAGGATTTCGTCACTCTTTTCAAGCAGAAGCTCCCATCGGCCGCTGTTGCTGCGCTGTGTGCTCTATTTTGGCTAGACTGCGAGCTCGCGTGCGCAGTTGAGGATTCCCTACTGCGACACGGAGGGCAGGAAGCTCTGGACCTGGAAGTGCATGGAGACAACGAGGTGAACTAATGTGTACAACAATCAAGATGTGAGGGGAGTTCTTTTGGTTACCTATGTTAGCGCAAATTATCATGCATGTGTTGGGGAAATGGGGTTCTGGGACTACTGCTATGAGCTCAGAACCATGCAGGATGTCCTTTACTTCATTAATCATGTTGAGTAATACAATGTTTCCTAAATGAGTGCACAAGATTAGACGATTATGAACTGGAATGTACGTGGGCTAAATTGCCCAGATAGGAAATCAACAATGCATGAGACAATTACGGCTTCAGCTTGCAACATCGCTTGTCTCCAGGAGACCAAGTTATAGCAGATCGATTCATCTACTGTTGCTTTTCTTGGGGGGTACAGGATGAGAGGTTTTGCACAGAAGCCAGCTACTGGCACTCGGGCCGGAATTATCACCCTCTGGAATGAGGGTTTGTTTCAAGCTACTGACATCAACGTCGGTGAATTTTGCCTTTCGCTAACTTTAAACCTCCCTAGTGAAGATTGTTCCTTCTGGTTCACATCTGTCTATGGCCCAACGGCAAGCAATAGGAAAGAAGAGTTCTTTGCCAAGCTTCTTGCAAACAAACCGGGGCCTGGGGTCATGTGGCTTGTGATGGAGACTTCAACCAAATATACCGAGCTAGAGACAAAAGCAACCGCAATGCCAATCATAGGTGGATCAACCGCTTCCGAGCTACTCTGCACGATTGCGAGCTCAGTGAGGTTCACCTCCAAAACCGGCTTGGCTATACAGGAACGGGCTAGGAAAAGACAGAGTGCACACATTAGAAACCTAAAATGCATTCAAATTAATTCCAAAAATGCATTCAAATTAATTCTAAAAATTATGAGAAAATTCACATAAAAATTTTGAAGTATGAAGAATCCATTTTGCTATAGAGAATTGCTTCGAAATAAATTAATTCACATAATCAGCGGCTGTTGCTTCAGAGTTGTTTGCCTAATTGCCTCGATAATGTTCCATTTGCCTCGGTCCTATGTGAAGATTGGAAAAAAGAGGTCACACTGGATTTTTTTTCTGTGATTTTCCTGTAAAACTGGTAACAAAGGAAAATATCCTCCATTTTTCCTATGGGCTATTCCTATGAATCAAATGCATGAGCAGTGACATCAAAGGAAAATTTTGTATTCCTGTGGATTTCCTCCATTTTTCATGTGAATCAAAGAGGCCTGAAATTTTTCGACCGCGCGCCGAAACCTCCCGTGCCCAACAAATTTTTTCGGATGTGCGCCAAAAACTCCCTCGCCCAGTCGTTATCCACATATTCCCCTCCCACGCCGGCTCCCCCTACTCCACCCTCACCGCCGCTGCCTCCCCAACTGCCCCTCACCGCCGCCGCCTCCCCCACGGCCCCTACGTCCCCTCACCCCAGTCACCACTGCCCCCTCCTTCTCCCCTCCGGATCCGGTGAAAGATCATCTAGGCCCTAATATGGTTTTGATGGTTAATGGCAACCTAAACTAGAATCTAATGTTTACATTGAGTGTAAGCAGAGTTTACAGGTTCCATGAAGAAGGGTTATCCAGAGAAGGATGGCCACCAAAAAGGGTACAAGGTGGTTTCATGGACAAAGAGATGGCTGTGCTAGGTAGCTGTGTCACAGCTGAGAAGAAGCCGGTGCTGTGCAGGGAGATGCAAGCAAGGTGATGGTGGCTTGATGCGTCAAGGGCCGTGATTTCAGTTGGTGGCAGGTAAAGCCTAGATTTGCTAGTTTCTTTGAGTTCATAGGAATCACCCGTACTATCAAGAGGGATGAAACAGTAGCAGTTGTCTAAGGGAACCTTGCTCATTGCTCAGAGTGTTGGTCAAGGGGATTGGTGCTTTGAGGCCAATTGCCCTGCGTCAATAGCTTTGCACAAAGTATGAAGCTGTTTTGTGTTAGTGCTCTGCAGTACTAACGAGTGAAAACCCTAGAGCTTTAGGCACCTGTGTGACACAACTGTGTCACAGGTGGTCTTCCGCTCTATGACGTC
>JAGXJF010005391.1:0-7500 GCA_019208055.1 Stipa capillata
TTTTATTTATTATTTTTTTTTTTTTAATTTATATTATTTAATTGTTTTTTGTTATTATATTTTTTTTTTTTTTTTTTTGTTAATATTATTTGATTTTTATTATTTATTAATGTTTATTTTATTTTTTTTAGTTTTTAAATTTATTTAGATTTTTTATTTAATTTTTGTTATATTTTTATTATTTTATATATAATAATTTATTATATTATTTTTATTTTTTTATTTGGTTATTTTTATTATTATAAATTATTAATATATTATTTTTTTGTTTTTTATTATTTATGTATTGTTTTATTTATTAGTTTTTATTTATATTTTATTTTGTTGTATTTTTTTATTATTAATGAATTTTATTATATATGTTTTTATTTATTTTTTTTTTTATTTTTTTTTTTTTTATTTTATATTATTTTTATATTTTTTTTTATATATCTTATATGTTTATTTTTTTGTCATATTAGTTATATTTTGTTTAAATTTATTTTTATTTTATTGTTAATTTTTTTATATTAGTTTTTTTATTGTTTGTATGTTTTTAGTATTTTTTTGGGTTTTTCGTTTTTTTTTTATCTATTTTAAATTTACCATATATTCATTTTTTTTGTGATATATTAGATTTTTGTTTTAGTTTTATTTTTTTTTAGGTATAATAATGATTTTTTTTTGTTATTATGTTAAATTTTTATAGTTTTTTTATTTTTTGTTTTTTTTGTTTTTTGTTTTTTATTATTTATTTTTAAATTTTTAGATTTTTTATAGTATTTTTTCTGATTATTTTAGTTTTATTATTTTTTTTTTTTTTGATGGTTTTTTTATTTTTTTTATTTTTCATTTATTATTTATATTTTTTTATTTTTTTTATTATTTTTTTAAATTTTTTTTTAAAATTAGATTAATTTTAAATATTTATTTATTAGTATTTTGTTTATTTTGTTTTTTATATTTTTTTTTTTTAATGATTGTTTTTTTTTTTTTTATTTTATTTATTTTTAATGTTTTTTAGTTTTTTTTTTTTTTATTATTATTGTATTTTTTATTAAATTTTTTATATTTTTTTTTTTTCATTTTTTATTTTTTTATATGTTTTTTTTTTTAATTTATTCTTGTTTAAATATTCTAATAAATATATATGTATTTGTTTTTTTTTTTATTATTTGTTTATATGTTTATTTAATCAGTTTTTTGTTTTTTGTTTTTTGTTTCTTATTATTATATGTAAATAATTATGTATTTGTTTATAGTTATTTTTTTTGGTTTGATTTTTAATAATTTTTATTATTACTATTCTATTTGTTATAATTTATTGTTTTTGTTTTATTTTATTGGTTATTTTCTTTTCAAATTTTTATGTGTTTATTTAAATTTTTTTTTTATTATTTTTTTTAGTATAATGAATTTCCTTTTTATTTATTTTTAGTTTTTAGATTGATAATGTTTTTATTATTATATTGGTTTATTTTTTGGTATTTGTTTTATGTTTATTTAAGTATGGTTATTTTTTTATTTATTTTTTTTGTTTTTTTTTGTTTTTGGTGATTGGATTTATATTATTATTTTTTTAAATATTATTTATATTTATTTGTTAAGTTAATTATATTTATATATTTTTATAGAGATTGAATTATATTATTATTTTTTATTTTTATTTTTATTTTTAGTTCTTTTTTTTATTCATTTAACATTATTTTTTTATTTTTTTAAAATTTTTTTTAATATTTTTTATTTTATTTTTTTTATATTATTTATATAATTAATTTTTTTATTTAAATTTTTTTTATTTTTATTTTTTATTTTTTTTATGTTTTATTTTTTTTTTTTATTATTTATTTATTTATTTTTTTTTTTTTTTTTTTTTTATAATTTTATTTTTTTATATTATATTTTTTTTTTTTTTTTTTTTATAAATTATCTTTTTTTTATTTTTTTTTATTTTTTTTATTTTTATTTTTTATTTTGTTATATTATTTGGTTTTTTTTTTCTTTATTTTATAGTATTTGTAGTTTTTTTTTTATTTTTTTTTTTTTATTTTATAATTATTTTATTTAATTATTATTTTTTTTTTTTTTTTTGTTTTTTTTTAACATTTTTTTATTTTTTATTTTTTATATTTTTAATTTATATTATTTATATTTTTTTTTATATTAATTTATTATATTTTTTTTTTCTATTTATTTTTTAATTTTTATATTATTTTTTTATTTTGTTTATATTTTTATTTGTATTATTATATAAATTTATTATTTAATTATTTATTATTATTTTTTTTTTTTTTTTTTTAGTTTATTTTTTATTTTTTTTATGATTATTATTATTATTAAATTTTTATTATTTATAATTTAATATCTATATTTTTTTATTTTTATTTAATTTTTTTTTATCTTTTATTATTTTTATTATATTTAATATTTTTATTTTATATTTAATCTTATAATTTCATATTTTTTATAATTATATATATATTTAAATTTTATTTTTTTTAAATAAGGTTATTTTTATTTTTATATTAATATTTTTTATTTTTTTATTATATATTTTATTTTTTTTTAATTATATTGTTTATTTATTTGATATTATTTTAAAATTATTAGTTTTTTTATAATTATTTATTATATTTTTTATTTTATTATTATTAATATTTAGTATTTTTTTTAAATTATTTTTTATTATTTATTATTTTTATATGATATTTATTATATTTTATTTTTATTTTATTTTTTTTTATTATTTTTTTATTTTTTTTTTTTATTTTTTATAAATTAATTATTGTTTATTTTATATTTTTTATTCATTATATTTTAAGTAATTAAATAATTAATTTTTTTTTCTTTTTTTTATTTTTAATTTTATTTTTTTTTTGTTTATTATATTATTATTTATTTTTTAATTATTTACTTGATCTTTAATTTTTTTATTTTATTTTTTTATATATATTTTTTTTTATTATTTTTATTTTTATTTTTATTTTTTATTTTTTATATTTATTATTTTTTTTTATCCTATGTTTTATTTTATTTTTTATTTATTTATTAATTTTTTTTTATGTTATTATTTTTTTTTGATTAGTATATTGTTTATTTATTTTTGGTATATATTATTTTAATTAAATTTTTATTTATATTTGTTATTATGTTTAATATTTATTATAATTTTAGATTTTTTTTTTTTGTGAATTTTTTTAATTAATTTTTATTTATTAATTTTTTTTATTGTTTTTGATTATTTTTTTGAACTTTTTTTTCGTTATAAGTATTTTTTTTTGAGTGTAATAATATTTTTTTTTATATTTTATCATGTTTTTATGTTTTTTTATTTATTTATTTTTTTATTTTTTTTTTAATATGTATTTTTTTTATATAAATTTATTTCGTATTTATGATTTTTTATATAATTTTTATTCTTTTAATAATATTTTTTTATTTTAATTTATTTTTATAGATATTGTTTTTTGTTTATATTTTATAATGTTTATGTTTTAATTATTTATATTTTTTTCTTTAATTTTTTTAATGTTGTTTATTAGTATTTAATTTTGTATTATTTATTTTTTATTATTTAGTTATTGTGTATATTTTAATATAATTATCATGGAGGTTTTTTTTTAATTTAGATTTTTTTGTATATTTTTAATTTAATGTAATAGTTGTGTTTATATTTTATTTGTTGTATTTTATTTTTTTTATTTTTTTTGTTATTATGTTTTTGAGATTATATTATTATTAAAATACGTGATTTTTTTTTTATAAATTTATGTATATTATAATATTAGATTTTTGAATTTTTTAATTATTTTCTTTTTAATTTTTTTTATTATTTCAATTAACATTTTTTTTTTTATTTTTTTATTAATAGGTGATTTTAATTATTACTTTTTTTTATTTTAATATTTTTTTATTTTATTTTCTTGTTGTGTTTTTATGTTTTTTTTTTATTTTGTTTAATTTTTTTATTATTTATGATTGTTGTTTTTAATTTTTATTTTATAGTTTATTTTTTTTTATATTTTTAGTTTTATTTATTTTGAACATATATTTTTTATTTTTAGTATTTTGTTTTTTAATTGATTTTTTTTGTTTTTTTAATTTTTTTTTTTTGTGTTTATATTAATTTTAATTTATTTTTATGAGGTTTTTTTTTTATTTTTGTTTTTTTCTATGATTTTGATGTTTTTTTTTATTTTTTTTTTTAATAATATTTTTGTTTTTATGATTGTTAAATTTTTATTATTCTTTAAGTTTTTTATATTTTATTTTATTATATAAATTTTATTTTTTTTGGTTTTTTTATTATTTATTTTTTTATTTATTATTTTAAATTTATATTTAATGTTTTTTTAAATTGTTATTATTTTTTATTTTATTTGTACTTAAATGTTTTATTTTAAATTATTAATTTTATTGTTTTAGATTTTTGTTTTATTGTTATTTTTTGATATTTTTTGACTTTTTTTTATAAATTTTTGTTTAGTATATTTTTATTTTTTTTATTATTTTTTGGGATTTCTTTATATATTAGAATTTTTTTCAGTTCCTATTTTTTATTTAGATTTATGTTTTTTTTTATTAATTTAATTTTAAAGTATTTATTGTTTTTATTATTTTGTTTATATAGTAATAATAATATTTTTATTTATTTATGTTTTATTTTTTTATTTTCTTTTTTTTTATTCATTTTAATATATAATTTTTTTTTTTTTTTTTATTGTAGTTTTTTTTTTTTCATTGTTTTTTTTTTTATTAATTATTAATTTTTTTTTTTTTTTTTTTTTAATTATTTTATTTTTTGTTTTTTATACATTTTTTATTTATCTTATTTAGAATAGTTGATTTTTTTTTATTTTAGTTTTTATTATTTCTTTTTGGTTATTATTATTTTTTTATTATTTGTAGTTTTATGATTTATATTATGTTTAATGTTTTTTATTTTATTTTTTTATTTTTTATTTTTTTAGTTTTGTATTTTTTATTTTGTTTTTTTTTTTTATATACTTTGGTTGTTTTGTTTATACTTTTATTTTTTTTTTATTATTTATATATGAATATGATATATTTAAATCTTTTTAAGGTTTATTTTATTTTTTAAAATTTTTATATTTTATATTTTTTTAAATATTTTTATTTTATTATTATTTTTTTTTTTTTATTTTTATTTAATATGCTAGATTGTACTATTTTTTGCTGGAATTATTTATATTTTTATTTTATTAAATTTTTATTTTTGCGTTTTTTTAGTATTTAAAATTTTATTATTAATGTATTTGTTTATTTTATTTTAATAAATTTTTTATTTTTATTAATTTATTTGATACTTTTATAAATATTATTAATTTTTAAATTAAATTTTGTTTTATTTTTTTTTGTTGTTGTATTAATTCTTATAAATTTTATTTTTTTATATTTCTTTATTTTATTAATTTTTAATTTTTTTAAATATATTTATTTATTTTTTTTTTTTTTTTATTATTTTTTTTAGATTTTTTATTATTTATATTTTATTGTATATTATTAATTTATTTTTTTATTTATTTTATTAATTTTCTTTATTTATTTTTATTATTATATTTATTTTTGTTTTTATTTATTTTATTTTCTATATTATTTGTTAATTTTTATATTTTTATTTTTTTTTTGTTATTTAATTTTTTTTTTATTTAATTTTTATTGTTTTTTTTAATTTTTGAGTGTTTTGTTGTATATTTTATACGTTTGTTTTTTTTTAATCATTATTTTTTATGTATTTTTTTATTGTTTTTTTTTTTTTTTTTTTATAATTATTATATTCATTTTTTAATAATATTTTTTTTTTTTTTTTATGTTATATTTGTTTATTATAAAAATATTTTTTTTTTAGATATTGTCTATATTTATTTATTTTATATTTTTTTTATTATTTGTTTTTTTTTGATTAGTAATTTAATAAATTTTTATTATATATTTTTTTATTATATTTATTTTTTTTTGTTATATTTATTTTTACATGTTTTTAATATTTTATTATTTTATTCATATTCTAATTTTTTTTTATATTTATTTTATTTTTTGCATATTATTTTTATATTTTTTTAATTTTTTAAATTTTATTTTTTATTATTTTAATATTTAATTTATTTTATTTTTTTTTTTTTTTTTGTTTAGTTCTTTTTTATTTTTATAAAATTTTATTTTTTAATTGTTTTTTATATTTAATTAGTTTATTTTTTATATTTTTATTTGTTATTTATTATTTTATATTTTTTATTTTTTTAATATTTGTTTATTATTTATAATTATTTTAATTTATTAATATCTATTTTTTTTTATTTTTATTTTTTTTTTATTATTATTGTATTTTTTATTTTTTTTTTTTTCAATTTTATTATTTTTTTTTATTAAATTTTTGTAGTTAATTTGTTTGTTTTTTTATAAACTGTTTATTTTTTATTTTTTAATATGTATATTTTTATTAGTGGTTAATTTTTATTTTATGTGTATTTGGTTATGATGTTAAATAATTATTTTTATTTAATGTAGTTTATTTTTGTTATATATATTTTATTATGATTGTTGATATATTTCTTTTATTTTTTTTTGGAGTTTTGTTTGTTGTTTATTTGATTATTGTTGTTGATTTTTTTTTGATATTTGTGTGTGGTTTATTTGTTTTGTGTGTGGGTTGTGTTATTTATTGGTATTGTTTGGTGTGTTTTTATGTGTTTTTATTGGTATGGAAATTTTTTTTGTTATTTATATTTATTTTTTTTATTTGAAATTTGTGTTTTTTATGGGTTAATTTAGTTTTTATTAAATTTTTTATTTTTGTTGTTTATTAAAATGTTTTAGTTTTATATTTATTTAAATATTTTATTTTTTTTTTTATTTATATATATTTTATTATTTTATTTTATTTTTATATGTATTTTTTTTTAACTATTATTTATATTAATATTCTGTTTTAGTATTTGGTTTTTTTATATTTCTATTTTAAGTTAAATTTTTATTTTATTTTTTGTATTTTTTTTTATGATTTTTTATGTTATATTTTAATTTTATGTTTTTAAATTTTATTTATGATTTTTTTTTGATTTTTTTTTGATTTGTTTTTTTTTTTATATAATTATGTTTTTTATTTTATTTGTTTTGAAAATTTGTTTTTATTTTAATATTTTTAATTTATTATTTTAATACTCGTTGATAGTTTTTTTTATTTTTTTTTTTTGTTTATTTTGTTAAAATCTTTAATCATAAGTTATTTTTTTTTTTTTTTTTGTATTTATAATTTAATATTTATTTCTTATTTTATTAGTTGATCTGAACTTAATTGTTAATTTTTTTGATTTATTTTTTTTATGTTTATATTTTATATAGGTATTTTAAAGTAACTTTTATTATTTATTTTTGGTTTGTTTTTTTATTTTTATTATTTTATTTAAAAGTGTTTTGTTTGATATATATTGTTTATTACTAGTTTTTTAATTATTTTTATATAATTATTTTGTTATTAGTATATTTAGTGAAATGATTTAT
>JAGXJF010005391.1:12500-234827 GCA_019208055.1 Stipa capillata
TAAACATTGAAGTATGTGATTCTTGGCAGCAGCGAACTCTTAATTCTGAATGGTGTGAGACATTTGTAGCTAGCAATTGTGAATATATCTAGCTACCAATTGTGAATGTATAAATACGTGATTGTTTTTAGTATGTGATTGTTTCAGTATCACTGTCTGTGAATGTATAAATATGTCTATGCAATATAAATGTGCTATTTCAGTGGGCATGGCTAGCAATTCCTGAGGCTAGCCACAAAACAGGCAGTTTCATGCCCTCTGAACACACCCATCCCAGACTGGTCAACAGGTGAAACCATCTGTGATATCAGTCATCCGAGACGGGTGATTTAACGGCCCGTCTGTGATAGCAGTCATCGCAGACGGGTTATTTATTAGGCCCATCTGGGATGAGTCGTCATCGCAGACGGATGGTTTCTTAGGCCCGTCTGGGATGATCCGTCATCGCAGACGGGTATCCCACCCGTCTGCGATGAACTGTATCATCACAGACCACCGATTTTAGATAGAGCGGCCAACCGTCTAGGATGCTTGTTTCAGCCCGTCTCGGATGGCCCATTCTGTAGTAGTGAGATTAACATACTGATAGCCAAATCCGCATTACGTAGGTACATTAATAATATTAATAGCCAACACAACTTCGATAGAGACGACATAGGTAAAACAATGACCTCACACAAAGTCATCTTCGCTATCGATTGCGAAGAGCCCTGGATCGGGAGCCTTGAAACAAAAGATCTTCGAAAAGTCCTTGTCACTACTACACTCGTTAAGCCCCTTGCTCGATGAACTCATTGCGCCTTTATCCTTTGATGATCCTGCTTGTTTCTTACATGTTCCACGATGTTTTGTCAATGGAGAAAGTCCACAAATCCTCCTTTCATCTTCTTCAAATGTTGTCTTCATTAAATGCCTCCTACCAGTACAGCAGTCTCCCCAGATGAGCTCCATATCTCCAAAGTGATAGATCTCTTTGTTTAGCAACCCTGCATCCTCTGGATGTGTCTACACAGAGATAATCTCATTTAACAAACAGACAAAACACCATAAGTTAAACACGTTTTTACGAGCGGATATGCAGCATACTAACCCCTTATGTGCTGACCGTATTGCGATTTTGAAATAGTTATGGTTACACAACAAAAATCATCTTTCTTGACCCTTGCCCCGAGAAGTTTTTTAAGTTCGTTTCCCCTCTCCCACCTCTTGTGTAACTCTCGAATACACTTGCGTACCTGCTTGTAGGTCAGTGCGGGGAAACCATATTTCATTAACGCCTCTGCAACCACACACATATGAACTTTCTCCCAAATCTGTGAAGGAAGAAGTTGCACTCCGTCTTCGTTTGCAATGTAGCTTGAAGAACTAAAAAGTCTATAAACAGGGTCCATACAGGATCTGGAACATCTATCGATTTGCAAGAAAAGTAAATGTCAATAAAGCCCATCTTACGTACCATAATGTTCCTATTATACTAGCATGTAAATAAATTGAGTGTTGAGGAACTTACTCCTGTCCATCGGTGCCCAGCCTTTCTTCTTCTCCTCTGAAACTCTCTATTGGAGAAGCTCAATGTTTCTTCCCAATCTCGGAGATGAAGGTGTGACAAGCTCCATAGGGGAAGGACACGTATTTATAGAGGGGGAGGGTGCACATTGCTACAGCTCTTATGGACTTGACCACACAGTGCGCCACTTATTACTGACTTGACCACACGCCGTGACAGGTCATACCGATTTGACCGAACCATGTGACCACACACTGCATGACTCGTCACTTTATTATAAATCCATCACTTTTGTTTCCGTAACATTATTCTTCTCCTCTGTTGACACTATTTGTTTTTTATTCTCTTCATTTTCTTTTCCTTTACAATTCTCTTCTCCTTGTTAAAATGAGAAATCAAATCAAATTAATGGAAATGATTAACTGCTACAAAATAATTTTCGGAGTGAGGCCTGCAATCGCGGCCTGTGGAGGCGATGGGCCTCGAGTCATGGCGGTGCGGCGAGACGGCTTGCAGTCGTGGCCCGTGGATGCGACGGGCCAGACCTCACGCACAGCTGACATGATGGCCTACTACCGCGGCCCGCGGGAGCGGCAGCGGCCTGTCACGCGGCCTACTGCACTATCGCGTCGGCCGAGCGCGACTGGGCGGCGTCCCAGTCGCTCACCGCGAATGGTGGCACGCGGCGCCTGTTGGGCCCGTCGCGTGGTTAGATCTAGCGATGCGCTCGGAGAAGAGCCAAATTTGACGTTAACCTCAGTCCAAGGGCTAAATGTGCCATTGTCCAATTTCCATGCATTATGGATGCCCTAGCATGACCTTTAGGCTCTAACAACATGTTCTGACAAATCTTTATCTTTATCTTTACTCCTATAAAGATGAAAATCGGTGGCAGTGGTTCGTACATGTTCTTTCCCCCCTCCTTACTATAGGACCATCTCAAAATTTTAGCAAAAACTATATGCCCATGTCCAAACTTTAATAGATGTCCTCCTCATCCACTGACTCCAAATTCAAAAATTCAAATTCATCAAAAGTGCTACTCCCCACAAATAACTCTCAATTCTGCCTGAGCAGAAGTTCAACCAAGAGTTGAGACGAAACCGAGGAAGTGGCATAGAGCGCGACATCAATAATTTAACATGCTCAATAATATGTTTTATTTATCCGTAGCAACGCACGGATATTTGGCTAGTATCTATCTAGTGAAGTTCAATACAAGACCGTTTTCTTGGACAAATACAACGGTGCACTTGGTGTAGGCGCTCCTACAAGAAAAGAGTGATACACGTACAATAGTGTGTGTATTTGATGGTATATATGATGTGTACTTGCTTTTTGTTATATTTTTACAAAAATACTGACCTAATACGTGGACCCCACTGTCAGATCTATTATTTAATGTAGCTTTCCCTCTCACCGGTTCAAATTTCATAATTTTGAATTCCACTAGCCGGTTTTTAGTCAAAGCAACAATTAACATTGATGTTAAGCAATTAACACTGATTAAGACCACTCATTAATCGCAATATGATTTCAATCTTTTTTACATTTTTATGAAATTCAAATATTTACTATATTTTCAAAGATTTCACAAATGGTATGTTTTACAGATTTTCAAAATTCAAATCTTCGCAGTATTTCAAAATTTTCAAATATACATAACAAGATTGTGGATATTCAAAGTTTCATCTAGGTGTTTCAAAGATTTCACAAATCTTATTTTTTGATGGAACATTGAAATTCAAATATTTTATGAAAACTTGAGAAATTATAAATTTAGAGCTCTAAATTCCAGAAAGAGCATAATTAAAAGCTTAATTACACAATTATGAAAATTCTAATCCCAATTAGGACCAAAATTTGCATCAGAATAGTGTAATCAATCAAGAGCATCTAGATTATTAAATTCATGAGCCTAAATAGGAGCACATGCACATAATCATGAGCATCCCAAAATTTGCTTTGCATGCTCATGAGCCTAATTAGAAGCAAATGCACATAATCAAGAGCATGTCAACCATGATTAGCACCAAATAGCATTTTAATAATTAAGTTCAACATTTTGCACTAATCCAAAAGCCAAACGTCATCATCAAATGCACTTAATAATCAGAATTTGCACAAATTCCTCACATTGCATATGGTCATCAACGTATTTAAGTGAATAATCACAAAAGAAAGTCACTGGTTGCTAAAAAGCCATCAAAATGAACTAAAACTCACAGAACTAACTAAATGCAGTCGTGAGTCAATCGAGGAAAATTGCCGTTAAAGCCCCCACCAGAAACTTCCGAAATGGAGAATCCATGCCGACGTGGACATCGTTGGTGGTCGGCTCGTGGCCGAAAACTGCACTGGGCCGTAGCATGGCTGAGGCCACCTCGCCGGCACCGGGACTGCGGCGGTGGAGATGAACCTGAGGGGAGTCGCTGGCCATTGTTGTGGAGCAGCTGGTCACTGAGGGAGGAGAGATAGATGGCAGAGAAAGGGTGGGGTGCAGTTAACAGCATCAAGTTTCAGATGAACTGTCAAAACAGCATCATTGCCTCTCAAAATCAGCTCTTCGGGGTAACTAATAGTAACTAGACATATGACGAATCCACACATATAATCAAAATCTCGGAATCTACATAGTGATAGGACTATAACGTGATTTGTTCCACTGCCAGAATACCATGCCTTCAATAAAACCAGCAGCTCTCAATATATTTAGCTTACCAAATATTAATAACACAAAGATAAAAGGAAGCGAGCAGACGCTCATGCTCACAGTGCTCATGTACATCTTGAGCTATATTGGACGCAAGCATCCAATTTGCAATTATTGGCATCAGCTAAAGGCTGCAGTCCGAAAAATTGACAGGAATATTCGCAAATTTACTCGATGGTCCATACTATTCTTTATGGCCTGCTCCCTTTGATGTTCAAAAGACGAAAGGAAAACTGAAATATTCGCAGATTCACTCCATGGTCCATGCTATTCTTTATGGCCTGTTCCCTTCGATGTTCGAAAGACGAAAGGAAAACTGAAAAGCCCTAATTCATTCTCTTCCTCAAGAGCCTCCAGTGTGACTGTTGACATGGATAGGATGGCATTCACCAACCAACTTGGAATAAAATGAAGACTGATGCAGACCAGATTGAATAGCATTCTTTTAAGGCAAAAAAAAATACGGTATTGTATGTACTGTTGCAAGAAATGCCACATAGTAAAAAGTGGCACAGCAAAGTACTCCCACCGCACCTCTATCTCCTACCTGTGGTGGTGGGACATCCCATCGTGCCCTTGTGCAACTGCAGAAATAGAAGCAGGCCCTGTAATTTGGGATCAAAGGGCACTCCATATGCATATATTATCTCATCAAATTAACACCAACAAATTGCTGAAATAGCCCCGTACTCTAGGCAAATCTCTTGTGTACTACAAAATTGATAGAATTGGGGCCATCCATATGCATAAATTATCTAATAATAAGCCTCGATTAACTGTTCGCAACAAGATCGTTACTAATATTTGGACCCACATATCAGTGGAAATTCAATTATTGTTTTGGACATTGACATGGGCTGCAAAGTTATACTTCGACCATCAGTTTATATGTGTATTAGGGTCTCTTCAGTGTTTTCAGGACATAAGATGCAGCTGGAGCTCTCCATATATAAGTTTTTCCTTTGAAGAAGAATTCTGGTATTCAGCCTGTCTTGCAGTAGTAGCCAAACGAACATGTGTTCAGACTGGCAACATGCCATATCTTTGTAAACCTTCTTGGTTTAATGCCTCTCTCATCCCCATAGGTATATCCACTTATCACGATCTTCAGTGTTATCAAGTTGCTGGAGTTCAAGTTGCAGTTCAGTGTACTGCTGTGAGGCGATGACGGATAGTGGCAGCTGGAACATTTCATAGCTGCTTTCCTGTATTGCTTTCTGCACTGAGATGTTAGGGTCTAGACAGAAAGAGTGAAGTTGTGGGTATTTCCTTTGCATTAAGCTTCCGTTCCATGTCTTTTCAAAGGAGTGCTGTGCTGCCATTACCCAGTTGGCAGAAAGCTAAACCTCTAAACATGTCAGAGGGATAAACAATCTCCACAAAAAGGAGCCTTTTGGAGAAGTGCTATGAGGTACTGCATTATTGGGATAGTATGCTTGCAGATAAGATTGACCACCATGGTATATCACCATGGTTGTAGAATTTGTGGAGGTATTTTAGTAGCAGAGCAATATTTTGGGCTCTTAGATTAAGCACTCAAAAATCCTAATCATCCTTGCTCTTTGGGCAGGCATACTTTCTCTCAACTTGTTAGACATTTGCCTTTTTGTGGATGTCTTTCACATTCCATAGGAAGCTTCTGCTTGATTTATCCACATGGTCAAGGATTGTTAATGGCACTTTTACTGGCATTTATTCCAAAAAGGGGCAAGTGCAGAATACAAATGTCTTTCCCACTCCATAGGAAGCCTCTGCTGGCATTTATTTCAAAAAAGGGGCAAGTGGAGAATACAAAAACATAAACAAAAGTAAGAAGAAAAAACAAGGTGACAGAGTCCACTAGTGCAGACTCAACCTCACGACTCCTGCTAGCAAGCTGATTGATCTGTTGTGATCGATACAAGCAACAAACATTTTTATCTTGTCTGCTTATTAGCATATATGACTAATATAGATATTCAACTACTGATTTCTTGCCAAAAAAATTTGGGTGTACGTATGTACACCCTTGACCCAATGTGGATCCACCCCTGGTCTAACGTAGAACTCCAGAGTATGTTTCATTACCTTCAGGCCTTGCCACTTGTTGGATAACAAATCTTTGTATGTGCTCGAGTGACATGCTTGATGCGTGGGAACCCAGTGGCTACATGCTCAACCAAGTCTAGAATCTTCACAACGTCAAAAATAAGAACCTGTGTGGAACATGTACAAAACATGACTCCATTACAAAAATATTTCCAAGTAAATCCAATGAAAACAAATCATTTATTGAGACATTACTTACACTGAGCAGATGTGAAACTCCTGGCAGTAATGGATTTTTCACTTTAGACTGTTGAAAGCTCTGTATGCCTCTATCAGAATATCAACCAGGTGGTTGCACCAGTTCATATCCTTCAACTTATCAATTTCACACACAACCCCTAAATATGATATGTTCACATTTGCGCTACTTCTTGGAACCAAGTACCTAGCCAGCACAAAGGAAATGAGGAAATCATTCTTCTCTTTTGCTTTAAACATCTTTAGGGCAGTAGCGGTGTACATATCTTCACCCATCGTGTCTGTAAAGGTGTAAAATGCTTTCAGATCAGAATCCACCTTTTTGTGGTCAAACACAATCTCGATTCTGTCATTAGGCAGACCAAGAAGTTTCCTTGCTAGAGGTTTTATTTTTATGCTCTGATCCCCAACTTCTAAAGTTTTATCGTCACAGTTGACTTGCCTTGCTATGGTCAAAGTCTTGTATAGAGTATACCCTTCCATCCAACAGGTTGTGAAACCCGATTTCCTTGACGTAGGTCTTCTGTTTTGCTGATAGTGATTTCAATATTGAAAATACATGGGTGGGAGAGCATTTGTATGCTACATTTGTCCCATTTGCGATCTTTCTTCAGTCATGTAAGTAGAACACCAATCATTACATATATAAAAATAATGAATTGTCTCATAACCAAATATTATTTACTTTCTTATGTCCATCATGACTTGAGGCAACATATTTATTTTCACCACCTGCGGTTGCTTGTTGTTGGCTCACTACTGATTCTCTGCTGCCGCTAGCTAGGAAGTCACCGAAGGGGCCTCCTCCATGGATTTGTTGAGCTTGTGTTTCAGTTTGCGGCCTGCCATCAGCTTAAGGTTCACTTTTGGGTGTGCCTTTGGCTGTTTGGGAATTCAGAATTGGGAAGAATCAGCACCAGTGAGATAAGGCAGGATCAGTGGCGAAGCCAGCATTTTAAGTGTAACCAAGCAATAATTCAAATATGTGAGAATGGATTATCTAACCCCAAAGTTCAGTGCCTCATATCATATTTGTGTTAACTAGAGGGATACATATCCATTACAATGAACTAAAGGACATATAATATGAGGCCATTGAACATTGGTAGATAATCCATTCTACCATATTTGAATGATTGCTTGGTTACACTCAAAATGCTAGCTCCGCTACTGATCCAGCCCTATCTCGCTGGTGCTGATTCTTCCCAATTCTGAATTCCCAAACAGCCAAAGGCGCGCCCAAAATCAAACCCTGAGCTGATGGCAGATCGCAAACTGAAATGCAAGCTCAACAAATCAAGAAAGGAGGCGTCTTCAGGGACTTCCCAGCCAATGGCAGTAGAGAACCAGCGGTGAGCCAACAGCAAGTAGCCGCAGGTGGTGAAAATGAAGATGTTGCCTCAAGTCACGATGGACCTAAGAAGTTAAATGGTTTGAAATATTTGGTTATGAGAGAATTCATTATTTCTATATATGTAATGGCTAGTGTTCTACTTACATGACTGAAGAGAAAGATCGCAAATGGGACAAACGTAGCATACGGATGCTCTCCTGCCCGTGTATTTTCAATGTTGAAATCACTATCAGCAGAACAGAAAGCCTATGTCAAGGAAATCAGGTTTCACAGCCTGTTGGAGACGAAGGGTATACTCTAAACAAGAATTTGACCTTATGGTTAGCAAGACAAGTCTACTGTGATGGCAAAACTTCAGACGTTGGGGATCAGAGCATAAAAATAGAACTTCTGGCAAGGAAACTTCTTGGTCTGCCTAATGATAGAATTGAGATTGTGTTTGACCTAAAAAAGGTGAATTCTGATCTGAAAGCATTTTACACGTTTACAAATAGTGATGACATGATGGCTGAAGATATGTACACCATGATTGCTCTAAAGATTTTTAACGCGAAAGAGAAAACTGATTTCCTCATTTCCTTCATGCTTTTCGTGCTGGCTAGGCACTTGGCTCCAAGGACTAGCGCAAACGTGAACATATCATATTTAAGGGTTGTGTGAAATTGATAAGTTGAAGGACATGAACTGGTGCGACCACTTGGTTGATATTCTGATGGAGGCATATGGAGCTCTCAAAAGTCTAAAGCGAAAAATCCATTGCTGACAGGAGTTTCACATCTGCTCAGTGTAAATAATGTCCAGTAATGTCTCAATAAATGATTTTTTTTAATAAATTTACTTGGAAACATTTTTCTAATGGAGTCATGTTTTTACATGTTCCACACATGTTCTATTTCTTGACGTTGTGAAGATTCTAGACATGGGTGAGCATGTAGCCAATGGGTTCCCACGCATCAACTTTCAAAAGTCTAAAGCGAAAAATCCATTGCTGACAGGAGTTTCACATCTGCTCAGAGTAAGTAATGTCTCAATAAATGATTGGTTTTGAATAAATTTACTTGGAAATGTTTTTCTAATGGAGTCATGTTCTGTACATGCTCCACACATGTTCTATTTTTTGACGTTGTGAAGATTCTAGACATAAGTGAGCATGTAGCCACTGGGTTACCACGCATCAAGCATGTCACTAGAGCACATGTGAAGATTTTATTATCCAACAAGTGGCAAGACCTGAAGGTAATGAAACATACTCTGGAGTTATACGTTAGACCAGGGGTGCATCCACATTGGGTTCAGGGTGTACATATGTACACCCAAACTTTTTGGCAAGAAATCAGTAGTCAAGTATCTATATTAGTATTTCATGCTGGACCTAATATTATGAATTTAGTGCTGTAGATGTTGCTAAATTTTTCTATGATGATGGTCAAACTTTAAAATGTTTTGACTGATGCAGATTCTAAAACGACATTTATTATGACACGGAGGTAGTACTATCTAACATCTACTCCCATCATTTAAGCATCACCTGGTAACATAAATGAGAAACAAACATTTTGGCTACTTAACAAATCATAAAAGGTTGAATAGATGAAGTACATGAACACTTTGCACATAAAGACACAAGGCTCAATCAGAGATAGTTCACACTAGAAGATAAATACCTCACATGAACTCATAAATTCCACTTAAAATACACAGGCAATTTCCTAAATAAGAATTAGACAAATGGCACCTATTGAACATGCGGTTGTAAGATGCAGCAATGTCTCCATTAGCCTGAAGGAATGTCATCTTGAACTGGACAGTGGAAACAGGCAAAGAGTTATATATTTCACAATGCTGAAAATACATAAAAGGAACAACCTAGAGAGAGACTCACTGCTAAGTATAAACCCCTGAAGCAGGCTCTGAGCTTTGTCAGCCTGCTCAGGGGTACCGGATATTCGAACAACTTTTTCCATGACTCCAGGTCTATCTTCAGCAAGTGTGACAGAGGCACCAGACATCTGTTACCAACAAAGTTTAGAAAGTAAGAATGGGCTAGAACTGTCTCTTTAGTTCACTAAATAAATTTCCAGGATATACATCACCTCACTTATTTGAGCAAGCTTGCTTCCAGCCCTCATGGTGAGGCTTGCAACAGCACTCTTTGGTATGACAACTTCTAATGTGCTTCTAGTCACTAGGGGAACAGCAAATCTGATGTAGAGGAAAAATGTAAGGTGGTCATTGATCAACAGAACAGAAGAACTGATGGCAAAGATATAAACTTACCGCTTTGTAGTAGTTTGCCTTATATCATCATTAATGCTGCTCCCTTGCTCAAATGATCCACCTGCACTGCCTCCACTATCCTGAAATTCAAAATTGTGTTGTACAGTCAAACACAATCATCAGACTCCAGGCATCATAAAAGCTAGAAGCGTAACATGCATTATAAGTATATAACCAAAAACTGCAAAGTGATCCTGGGCTCACATCAGCCCGGTTCCAAAAAAAAATCAGAAAAAAAAATCACACGTTTACATGTTTGAGTACTAGGTGCAAAATTTTCATTTTCATGTTCTGTGCAAAAAATAAAGGTGCATGTAAAGATATATTAGCCCTTCATCCTTGTCTTTCTTAGCACACATTTATGGGGCACGGCTTAACACACTTTGAAAGAAACAGAACTTGATGGCTGTAAGGCCCGTAATTGAAAGATGGGAGATCCATGGGGGACATGTGGCGAAGAAGAGAGACTAGTGGTCAAAATACTCCAGGAAAAATCATAATTCATCGCATAAACATCTGTTCATAAGGATAAGGACAGTGAAGTTCATCAAAGATACCTTTGAGTGCCATGAAGTTGTCATTTGTTGTGCTTGTTGGTAGGCGCCCATCGGAAGGTCATTTCCAGGGTATAGTCCTCGAGGTGAGCCTCTTGCTGGAGAAATGGATCCATGTATATTAATGCTGCCAATTTGGTTAGGACCAGACATCTCACGGTATAGGTAACTCCGTAATTTCGCAGTCACTTGCATGAGAGCATTCCGAGCAGCTCTAATCTCTCCTACAATCTGCTAAAACATAATGTGGTCAACCCACAAAAATGGATAATCAACTTCAAATCCAAACTACATAGAATTTGCATTGACATATGCAGCCAGGAATATTAGGGTGAAACTTTTTGACAACATGTGAACCCAAAAACTACACGGGCAAAAAGCAACTGAGAAAACTAGGTTGACTTTAGCTTGGCTAAAAAGGGCCAAAAACAGCGAAGCAAGACCCCACTGTATTTGGGCAAAGCTTGCTCTAGCTTATTGACAAAGAAATCCCAATCTGCATGCCTCCCAAACGATTGACATGAACTTCCGAAAAAGCTGTAATTATATATAGCCATATATGTGTCTACGCATGGATCTCCACTACCTGGTTAAATTCTCCAGATAGCAAAAGTTAAGGTTCAACTGGAAATGAAGACCAACCTGTATGAGCTCATCAGACTCTAGAGCACAAGATGGAAGATCTTCCCTTGGTAATATCTGTACATTGGCACTAGTCTGTCTCTGTATATCAGATAATGATCCATCCCTTCCCTCAAAGCAAGCAATTTCACTTGAAGGGACAAGTAGCCTCGTTGTGATAATGTTATCCTTGTCAGGGCCAAGATCTACAATATGGGTTTGGATGTGCAGCAATGCTTCCTGAGCTGGGAAAAGCTCATGGTCTGGGCCCTATATCAAAATCAAGGATATGTTAAGAATATAAAAATGAAACCTGCGAGGGGAAAAAGGTGATCTCTAATTTCAGTTAAAGATGATAGCTAATACAAACTGACAGGCATTCCCAAGGAGAAGCATAAGTGTGTAACAGGATATTTCAAACAAAACAAACTTGAGTATTTCAAATAAACAGAGATCGAAGTGTACATGTGCCACGACAAAAAGGCCAAACTGAGGTTACATGCAAGCAGACATTGCTGTGGACATTAAGCACTGACGTGAGATGCCTTTCTCAACTAGGAGTTGCTCCGCAGATTTGAAGATTGGCTACTGTATAGATAGAATTGGACAGCCTAATTAGCTAAAATCTCGTAGTTAGATTTAATTAGACAACTTCTGAACTTCCTTAACTGGTAAAAAAAATTACCTAACTAATTAGCTGATTCTCATCAAGTAATAAATCAGAGATCGTTTGAGCAAGGTAATTTCCAGTTAGCAACCCATTAAGATTAGTGGCACAATAAGTAACATATTCAAGCATTGTGGACTAGCACTGGGGGATACCCTACCAGTGGAGGCCACAGCAGGAAGGTTCTGGATCAGGAGGTGGAACACGACCTGCAGTCCAGATGGACTCGATCCCTGCTGTGGCAGAAGAAAGTCAAGACGCAGCAGCTACCAGGATTGACAAGGTAGAGAACTCAAGGTTTGAGTCCAGTTTAGAAGTCAGAAGAGAATAGGAATATAGGATTAAGTCTAAGTCTGTTAATGAGTCCGTGTCTGTTCAGGACATCTAGTCCTTTAGATGAAGCAATAAGAAAAGTCTATCTTCCCCATATGCTTTCACGACCCGATCTAGTTCTCTGATTTCCTTCACGCTTAGCTAGGAGAAGGGCACTGGAATAAGTATTTGAGTCTACTCTATTATAAGCAACCAATTAAATTTTGTTTTCCTACATATGCAGAACCTTTTTTCTATAGTACCTTGAGATCCTAGATTAGATATGGTATATTCTAAGAGCATGGGAGCAGTCTATTACTTCCCATGGCTTTCCACATCCCTAGACACCATATTGGAGTGATAAACATAGTATCAGGCCTGTATATCGACCGTGTCAGGAAATATTGGGTGATATGTTCCAAAATGCTACTTTCAAGTTTCAACTTTTGGCCACAAGGCTATCTGGTATTGTTTAGCTATTGACACCACCAAACCAGTATATGAGACAATATAACACTACACACTGTATTTAGTACCATGGGTAGTATACAAAAAACATCTTCATTAAGTAGTTACAGAGCAGTCTGGAGAGCGATAAATTAAAGGACATAAGTAATGTGATTTACCTCTCTTGATGTGATGATTATGGTCCTTTCATCAGATCCAGCAATAATATCAGTAAGCCTAACATCAACACCAACGTCAACCTGTAACATATCTATTATTCCATCGCGTGTTCCAACTAAACTGTTAGCCTTGTCATTTGGGCAAAGAATTCGAAATATGATTTCATCATATGGAATCTCTGGATGTTCATTGAATTTGCTACCATTTGAATCAAACTCGTATCCTGGTGGCTCCATGCTACCATTGTTTCTAATTTGATCAAGTCGGGCATACGGTTCTTCATATGCAGGCATCTGCTGAGGACCACCCAAGTATTCATCAGCCTGAGAAATCCGATGCTCTGGTGAATTCCGTCCACGGAAGGGACCCCGATCACGGTGTAAGCTTTCCTTTAGACGGTCAGAGATTATCGCTACAGCCTTTTTAACACAATTCCCATCTCCAACAATCTGTAGTAACATATCATGAGAATAATACTCAGAATGACGACAGTTACAGTCAAAGAGAAGTCCAGAAAAAACATATTGTGTTGGACCAGTTGTCTACCAAGCAACCAGCAGATTAAAGTCGTCAAGTTTCAATTTTCATATTTAAAGTTGACATGTGAGATTTCAAGCCTATTTTGCTGGAAGATGAATTGGGAACCATCAGTGACTACCTGAAAGCCAGTTAGTGAGTGGATGCCTCATGTTTAAGCCAGCATTAAACAAGTTTGACAACCAGACAAGGATCCAGAATCAATGCACAGCTACCACCCTACCACAGTTCTTGAGCAGGACAAATATTGGGAAACAGGGGTATCAGTCAACAAAATTGTGAAAGCTAGGAGGAAAGGGTCATCATGGAATTGGAACAACCCTTGCCTCTCAGGGATATTCCGTGCCCTGGTGGTGCTTGCGGACCAACAGGACGGCGTCCTATTGGTCCGGCGCCCAAGGCACGGTAGCAGAAGGGTAGCAGGGGTAGGAGGTAGAAGAAGAGATTAGGAACTAGACTTCTTTTGATTATTCGTTGCCTCCCTAGTACAGACTACCTCTCCTTATATAGGAGGCTGAACTCAAGCCCTAGACTCAATCCATTAGGGATTCAATCCTAACTGGATTCAAAATGACGCATCTATCAGGAAATTAATCCTGCATGAATTTGACTTCCTGTTAGCTGCCGACCCTTAGGCAGGTTCAGCCCTAGCCCTGCGCCTACAGTTGATTCCCCACATGACATCTCTCCCCTCCTCAACAATCAGCTCGTCTGCGAGCTGAAACTCTAGAAATCTCTGAGCGAAGTCATCAGTGGCTACCAAGTGGCATCCATCTCTGAAGACCCTGCCCACTGGACCAACGCATGCTTCACACCCCGACTGAGGCTGGAACTAAGAACTTCGGCAGGATAAGGCACCACATGACCATCTTCAATCTGCGGCAGCACAGGAATTGCATCAGGCGGCGCCCCTTGAAATTTCTTGAGAAGTCCGACGTGGAAAACATCGTGTAGAAAAGATCCTGCAAGAAGTTCCAAGTGATAGGCAACCAAGCCAATAAGTTTCAAAATTTTATGTGGCCCATAATAATGCTGGGCAAACTTCCCACGACTGTGCCCAGGCAGCAAGCCTGTCTATGATGTAAGCATAGCCAAACCCACGCGCCGACGTCAAGCTGGACTATGGTTAGCATCATAATTCACCTCTTGTCCTTGTTGGGGTTGCAAAAGGCGTTCCCGGACTTCTTGTAGGAAGGCGGCACTGTCCTGTAGAATTGATTCCACTGCTGCAACAGTAGCATCTCCAATCACATAAGCAGGCAGCGGCGGAGGATCCCCTCCATAAACTACCTTGAAGAGTGGAGCGAAGAGTGATATGGAGTATTGTAGCAATACTAAACCCAAGGAAGCCAATCCAGTCATTGCCGTGGACAATCACCTGTCATGCAACGGATATTCGTCGCAATCACTTTGTTGACAATTCAGTTTGCCTGTTGGGTTGAGGGTGAAATGCTGAGCTCATCTGTATCCGAACCCCAGTCAGGTGAAACAAATCGCGCCAAAAATTGCTTGTGAAGACTGGATCCCGGTCACTATCAATGGATTGAGAAAGCCCATGAAGACTAACAATGCCATCAAAGAAGGCTTTAGCCACGGGTATGGATGTGCCAAAGGAATGAAGTGTGCATGTTTGGAGAAGCGATCAACGACCGACAAGGTCACTGATTTCCCGTGCACATGTGCACATATTTGGAGAAGCGGCCATCAATCGTCAAGGTCACTGATTTCCCATGCATGCATGGAAGAGCCTCAATGAAATCCATGGAAATATCTGCCCAAACGGCATATTGGAACTGGCAAAGGTTGCAGAAACCTTGCTGGAAGCAGATTTCCAGTCTTACTGCGTTGACATACCTCGCAAGAGCGGACTAGGGCTTGCACCAAGGTATGATTGCCAGGGATGTGGAAGGTCGAACACAAGCGATGTAGCATCTTTTGCAAACCCTGATGTGTCACATGAGCCTGCTGCAGAAGAAGGGCCACCAAAGGAGATGTCCGATGAACATAGACATGGCAGCCATGCATAATTAAATTGTTGCTACAGGACCACGCTTGGCTGAAAGTTCCGGAGATGCCGCAATCTCAGCATGCAAATCATTGAAAACATCAAAACGTGGTGCAGAGATGGCACAAGATCAGCTCATCCTCGGTGTCACGGCAGGAGGAGGGTGTTGGCAACGATGTTGAGGCACCCAGGACGGTATTCCACCTCAAAGTCATAGCCGAACAATTTACTAACCCACTGATGCTGAGGAATAGTGGAGAGATGTTGATCCAAGATAAATTTCAAACTGTAGTGGTCGGTACAGACAGTGAATGGACTGTTAGGAGATATGCAACTTGGATCTATTGCACAGCCCAATGGGCAAATATATAGTACAAGGGGACTTGGAGTACAAGGAAATATAGACTCCTATACCAATACGAATACAACATACTATATCTCTAACATGGACATCCCCCCACAAGTACGGCCTCCAATGTTGAAATGCCTAAACGAGACCGATGACCTCCCGTTCATAGGCTGCCAACTTGGCGTGATGAGTAGCGATTGGCTGGCTATACAAAGCTAGCGGCCCATCACCTTGATGAAGGACTGCGTCAAAGCCGAAACCAGAAGGATCACACTCGGCGATAAATCTGGTGGTGAAGTCGGCCATCCATAAGACTGGGGTAAGCAGAGGGTGCGCTTAAGGGCTTGAAAGGCGCCAATGGCGCCGTCACACCAACAGAGTCCCTCTTTCTTCAAGAGTTTTGTAAGTGGGGTAGCAATGACGCCAAAGTCCTTAACAAACTTGCAGTAGTAGCCGGCAAGGCCTAGAAAGCCACGAAAAACATGAACCAACCAATCAATGACAGGACACACTTTGTCAACATCCATGGCAACACCAACGGCAGAGATCACATGCCCCAGATACGCGATTGACACGGCGCCAAAAGTACATTTGGAGTGCTTGAGGAAGAACGTATGTTGTTGAAGGACTTGAAACACAAGGCGAAGATGGAGAAGATACTCTGACCATGATGAGATGTATATTAAGATATCATCAAAGAAGACAAGGGCGAAGTGCAAGAGGAACGGATGCAACAGCTCATTCATCAATGTCTATAAGGTAGCTGGGGTGTTGGTGAGGCCGAACGACATAGTGGGCACCATGGGTGCAAAATGTTGTCTTAGCAACATCAGTAGGGTGCATCCGGACTTGATGATAACCGAAGCGCAAATCTAGCTTGGTGAAAAAGCTGCCTCCACGTAGCTCATCAAGCAGCTCATCCACCACTAGAATGGGAAATTTATCTTTAATGGTCTGCTCATTTAGGACCCGGTAGTCAATGCAGAAACACCAAGTGCCATCCTGTTTATTCACGAGGAGGACCGGTGAGGAAAACTCGAAGTTGTTGGGGCGAATGATGCCTTGCTGAAGCATCTCCTTACATTGTCACTCGATTTCGTCCTTCTGAAGTTGGGAGGTAATGATATGGTTGAACAACTACCAGAGGAACATCTGGCCGGAGGCGGATACGATGATCGCGTGCGCAAGCCGACAGCAGCGAACAGGGCACGGCAAGGCAGGGCAAAAATATCCTCAAACTTCGAAAGCATCACAACCATCATGCCATCGGTCTCAGAGCTTTCAGGGTGCTTGCAACAGGGGAAGGAGGCGGCGCCCGACCTGTTCATGTAACAGAGTTGCTGTCATGGAGGAAGGACATTGTCAGCTTGTTGAAATCCCAATGAATGGGCCGAAGGGCGCATAACCAACCCATACCAAGAACGATATCGAAACCACCCAAAGGAATCGCAAAGCAATCCATCTGGAAGTGTTGATCCCCAGTCCAAAGTTGCACATCGCGGCATATGCCGCCACTGACCACCTAGTCATCGTTCACCACCATCACACGAAGGCTAGGCTGGGCAATGGGAATAAGGCAAGCGCAGTCCAGTGCACTCATCCACGAATTATAAGTAGAACTGGTGTCTATGAGAGCGGTGAAGCATGATTGCCCGATCTGAACTGGGAGTTGCATGGTATCGGATGTGTGGATACTCCACAGGCCAATGAGCGCTTGGAGGGACACCTGCACCGTCTCGGTTTTGTCATCCTGAAAATCGCCTAGGTCGTCGTCATACGAGCATACAACTTCGACAGTAAGAGCTGGGCACAGCGGTGACCGAGTAAAAACTTTTCATCACAGTTGAAACAGAGCCCTTGCTTCTATTGAGCAGCAATCTCCGGCGCCGAGAGGCGACGGAGTGGGCGGCTCGAGGCCACAAATACGACAGTTGGCGTCATGGAACTAGCAAGCAGTCTAGAGCTTGGCTTGACCACCTGAACAGGCACGGATGGTCGAGTGAAGGCCCAGCTTGAGGAGCAGGCAGCAGGAGTGGCTGACGCAGGAAGAGCACAACACTCGTACGCCAGGGCGAGGCTGATTGCGTCATCAAGATCGCCTAGGTACGCAAAGCTCCACGTCGGTTCAAATAGGCTATGGTAGCCCCATAGTGAAGAGCTTAACTTCCGTCTCCTCCGATTGCGGTGGTGCACGGTGGAGAAGGTGGGTGAAGCGCTCAGTGTAATCCATGACCGAGTCGGAGAACGGACAACGAGCGACAGTTCTCAATTTGTTGGTGGGCTTGGGAGGGCCAAATTTCTTGGTGCGGAGCTGCTTGAAGACATCACAGGTGGGTCAATCCTTAGACTTGGAGTACTTGTGGTACCAGAGATGTGTGTCGCTAGCCAAACTTGGCTCTCTAGTGACATACCTGTCCTTCAAAAAACTACTCGCAATGGGTCAGCCAGGCGAGAGGTCTTTGCCATTAAATTGGGGAAATTCCAACTTAGCAAACTTTGGGACAGTGAGCGTGGCAACAGGATCTACGCGGAAGAAGGGAGTGGCGACAGACTGGGCGGAAGGTGTGGGCAACGGGGGTGGATAGGTTAATGGTGGCGTGGTGTAAGGTGTGGTGGCAGGGGATGACTAGAGGATGGAGTATACATGAGGGGGTAGGGCAGTGCGTGTAGGTAGTATTGTTATGGTGGGAGGTAGGAGGCAGAAGTGGTGAGCAGGGGGACGGGAAGCAGCAGTAGTAGCAGCGAGCGTGGGGAAGGTTGCAGGAGTGAGCAGCTGGGAGGTGAGTGGCTGGGTGGGAGCAGCGAGACCAGGAGAGGCCACCGGTAGCGCAGGAGGCCCGCCAAGCCCCGGCAAACGGCCTTGCGCAAAGAGGAGGCATCAATGGGATGGCTCATAATGCCAAGGGCTTGGGAGACAGGCATATTGGGCGGAGGTCGAGTCTCGTACATTGCCATCCGGGTCGACATGTCACAAATTTGCTCCTCGATAGTGACGAGGGCCTGCGCTTGTGCTTGGATGGCCTCGAGGGGTTGCACCCATGGTGCTTTTTGCTGCACGGGGCTCCTGGTACAAGTTATCGTCAGCGATCTCCTCCCACAAGACTAGACATGGAATCTGATACCAAATTGGAACAACCCTTGTTTCTCCAGGATATTCCGTGCCCTGGTGGCGCTTGGGCACCATCACCGGCACTATAGGAGAAGGGTAGCAGGGGCAGGAGGTAGAAGAAGAGAATAGGAACTAGACTGGAGAAGGTTAGCAGGGGCAGGAGGTAGAAGAAGAGAATAGGAACTAGACTTCTTTTGATTATTCGTTGCCTCCCTAGTACAGACTACCTCTCCTTATATAGGAGCTGAACTAGAGTCCTAGACTCAATCCATTAGGGATTCAATCCTAACTGGATTCAAACTGACGCATCCATCGGGAATTAATCCTGCATGGATTCGACTTCCTATTAACAGCCAGCCCTTAGGCAGGTTCGGCCCTAGCCTTCCGCCTATAGGGGATTCTCCACATGATAGGAATTCCAATCTCAAGATAGCAATGAGGCATTCACTCGCTTAACTTAAAAGAGCAGCTGAACGCTCATCTGTTTGATTTATCTTTGCTCTTATCCTTCTTATAATTGTTTGCATCTAGGTATATTAGGGTTTGTTCAGGAAATGAATTAGCTCTTTCCCTCTGCTATGACAATGATTATCCTAGTAGTACAGTAATGTCACGCTACCTGGTCCGTCAGGCACCTTCAGATTGTTCAAACTTGAATAGATTCATTTACTAAAGCGGTATAATTCATCTACACCGCTACAACATCAAAGAGCACCAGACCCAAAAATAAAATACACTTTTTGCCAGACAATTTAGTGTAATAAACCTATCAGTACGGTCCTCCTTTACTGTTCTCCTAAAAACCCAGGCAAGTTATATAACCACTACTGCAGCTTCATATCATATCAAGTGATTTGGTTAGCCAAAACTCCATTCATCGCAGTACTTTAGCCACAGAATGTTCAATTCTAATCTCCTACGGTCATAAGCACTACAGGTCTAAGTCTTCTCCAACACATAATTTGTTCACTCACTTTTGTTTTTCCTTCATTAGTTCAGCTAATACTTCAGAATGGTGCCATATCTTATATTCCATTGGAAATACCAATGTTACTGGTCGCTTAGCAAAACTAAAATTGAAATATTTACAACAATGTAGCAGGCACCATACCTGTACAACCTCCTCCGACAACGATACACAACGTGGGGTGTGCTGATCGCGTGGCAGGATCCTGATGTGCGTCTTGGTCTCGGCCCTCATCTGCTCGATGATCTTGCCACCCTTGCCAAGCAGGCATCCGACATGCAGCCGCGGCACGACGAGCCGTGTGGTCACCTTCCCCCGGTCCCGGGCGTCCTTGCCCCTGGCCCCGTACTCCCCGTCCTCATCCCCGTCGTCGGGCTCCGTCTCCAGGATCCTCCGGTGCACCATGAGGAGCGCCTCCTGCGCCGGCGAGAACATCGGCGGGCGGCCATCCGCCTCGCGCAGCGCGCCGTCGGCCGTTTCGATGACGCGGACCGGGTCCCCCGCGAAGGGCGCGTGGACGGTGACGAGCGCACCGCTGTCATCCTGGGCCTTGACGATGAAGCTGGCGGGGAAGCCGTAGGTCTTGGACTCCGGGCACAGGATGCGGAAGGAGGTGGTCAGGCCGGGGCCGCCCGGACCCCCGCCCCCCACCGCCACGGAGGAGGAAGGGGGAGGCGGCGGGGGAGGGAGCGGGGGTGGCGCGGCGTCCGGGGGAAGGAAGCCACCACGGCGGTCGGAACCGCCGCCTCCGCCTCCGGGGGGCCCGCGGCGGTGGTAGCTGGCGTTAGGGTTCGGGCCGCCGCCGCCGCCGCGGCGGTCGAAGCGGGGCTTGGAGCGGGGCGGCGGCGAGTCCTGGTCGTAGTGGTACCCGCGCTTCGAGCGGGAGCGATCCATTGCTGGATTCGAGAGCTTTCCGTTCGCTTTTTTTCTCGTTCGATTTGATTTAAAATTTCCGTTCGATTTGATGCGGTTCGGAGTTAGGTCTAGAGAGGTAGGCGAAGCGCCATGGAAGCAGCACACTATCGGGTCCAGTCGAGCTGGCTACTGGCAGGGCGTAGAGACATGGGCAGGACTAGGTGCGTCCTGGAAATATTTTGATGAAAATATTTTTTAAAGTCCAAAAAACGTGTGCAACTGCTTCTCCCCGACGGCCACCGCTAAGCCGTTCAATTCGAGTGGCAGGGCGTGGAGTCGGACGACAAGTGGGAGGTGGAGGTGGTGTACATGGCAAGTCACGTAGGACGTGACGAGGGTACAGCTGGACATAAAGCTCGAGGCTCGTAGCTCGGCTCGGGCCCGGCGAGGCTCGGCTCGGAGGTGCAATGAGCCGAGCCCGAGCCTTCTCCTCGGCTCGTAAAGCTCGGCGAGCCGAGCCAAAAAACTCGCGAGCCGCTCGGAGACTCGTTTGAGCTCGTTGCATAAAAAAATTTAGGCATGACCTTTGCTAATAAACTGACAATCCACATACATATATTGAATAATTATACAATAAACAAGCACATAGAACATAAAAAGTGATGCAATCAATATATCAATAAGTCTCAAGTTGTCAACAATAACATTCAAACATGCACCAAGTCCATGTCCAATAAGTTATCAAATGTAAAATCTCAAACTCTCAAGTCTCAACACGAATAATTCAACATCCAAAAACACAAAATAACATCCTGTCATGCGACCATCAATATGAAGCTCTATTCTTATTCTTCGTTCTCCATTCTTCCAAAATCCAAATCGAAGAGATGGAACAATTTAATCCTACATGTCAAATAAAAGAATGATACATCAATTATATGCATTTTGTATTTGAAACATTCTATATGTGAACTTCATAGTATTAGCATTATAGCACCTACTAGTTACTCTCCACAACACTTTGTGGAAATGGAATGAGCTCGACATCATCCTCATCATCTTCTTCCTAAATAAATTTATATAATCGAGTTATACATGATATAGATAAAAGATAACAATAATAATATAAAATAAATTATAATAGTAATAAACATACCACTGACATAACAACTTTCTTGTCATTATGTGCACCTCTAATCCAGCTAGAAGCACACACCAATGCCTCCACCATAGCTGGCCGTAGAGAACTCCGATAGTCATCTAGAACTCTACCTCCGGTGCTAAAAGTGGACTCTGAAGACACGGAGGTAACTGGTATAGTTAAGAAGTTTTTTGCCATCTTTGACACTACTGGGTATCTATGTGCATTCAACTTCCACCACTCAAGCAAATTAAAACATTTGTTTGCCAAGCTCTCATTCTTCTCATCTAGATATATGAGAAGCTCACTCTTTGATGGCTCCATAGAAGATGAAAACAAGAAAGACTGAAACTCACTTGAGCTAGAGGGTAAAGAGCTACTTGTATCCACAATGGAAGATGATGATGCACCAGATTTTTGAAAAGTTGCCTTCTCATGTCTATGGTCCATCTCGTACTTCTCATATAGCTTTTCTAATTCATTCTTGACATCCTCATATTCAACCATAGCCTTCTGCGGTTCATAAATCTTCTTAAAACTCCACTCAATATATTTAAGTTTGTACCTTGGGTCAAGAATAGTTGTAATCACCATGACATTATTCTTTTCCTCCCAATACTTGTTAAACTTTTTCATCATTGCAGTGCCCATAGTCTTCAAATGCTCATTACTAGAAGTACAAGCAGCTCTTAATGCAATCTTGACATTGATAATGTGAGGATAAAAGATATTTGAAGTGGGATATGTGGAAGCTGAAAATGCAGTAGTGACTTCTGCTAAAGATGCAAGTATTGGTTGAATAGTTTGAAACATTGCCCATTCCTCCCATGTGGGCTCCCATCTATAGTTTGCATCTGAATCAGCATATGACACTAATGCTTCCTTGTAAGCAATGCATGTTTTTAACATATAATATGTGGAATTCCACCTCGTGGACACATCAAGTTTTAATCCTTCTCCAATGGTCAATGCAAGAGATCTGCAAATTTCAATAAACTTGTGCAAGCGAGATGGAGACTTCTTTATGTACTTCACAGATTCTCTGATATTGGTTATCAAATGTGATATACTTGTTATCCCATCATTCACTACCAAATTAATAATATGAGCACAACAACGAACATGAAAATATTTTGCAATGAAACAATGTGAGCCTCTAGCAGCAAACTTAGCCTTCAAAGCCCGGACGGCTACATCATTGTTGGATGCATTATCTAGAGTAATTGAGATGATCTTGTCCTCTATCTTCCATGCAGCCACACACTCAAATATAGCTTGAGATATCACATGACCAGTATGCGGAGGGTCTAACTCAATGAAATTCAACACACGACATTGCATATTCCAATCTTTATCAACATAATGTGCAACTAAACACATAATGTGCAACTAAACATAATGCGCATGCCTTCTTGTGCAACTAAACACATAATGTGCAACTAAACATAATGTGCAACTAAACACATAATGTGCAACTAAACATAATGCGCATGCCTTCTTGTGCCTCCCAAGATGAGAAGTACAACCTCCTTGTGTGTATGAGTACAGTTTCTTGCAGAACAAACACCGGACCTTTAGTATCATCACACATTTCTCCTTCGTGGATGGCAATGGGACCTTCTCAAAAAAGTTCCAAACATCTGAAGTCTGCTTACTACTCGACTGAACCTGAACAGCAACCTTTGGCCCAACCTTCACCCCTCTTTGTCGTTTTCTTCCTCTTGCCGGTACTGAACAATTAGCTTCTCCGGAATTCCCATCATCAGAAACATCAATATATTTTCCCTCTACCTCTGGAGCATAAGCATCTCCCATGCCCTCTTCAGACATGGTGTCATTCTTATCATATGAATTTTCTTCTTCATCCTGCTCATACATCGGCTGGAAATAAAAATAAAAGCAAATATTGTAATCATATTACAACAATTAACTTATATCGTAATCATATTACAGCAATTGAAAATTAAAAATAAAAGATAAAAGCAAACATCGTAATCATATTGCAGCAATTGCCTTATATCGTAATCATATTACAACAATTGCTTTATACCGTAATCATATTACAACAATTGGAAATAAAAAATAAAATCAAACATTGTAATCATATTACAACAATTGCCTTATACCGTAATCATATTACAATTGAAAATTAAAAATAAAAGATAAAAGATAACATCGTAATCACATACAAAAAAGAAAAAAATAGCTCTACCATCCGTGGGGCAGGAGACGCTGTTGTGTCAAAAGGTGAATCGCTAGGTAGACGCATTGCACCGGCCTTCGTGGCGTGCATAACATGGCTGCCAGCGGTGCCCCTCTTTCCTCCATGCGTGAGTGCCCGCGATGCCTCACTAGGTCGTTGCCGCTCCGGGTCCATGTGCCTACTTTTTCAGCAGATGAGTAGAATGCATTTAATAAAAGAAGGAATTGTTGCATTCCTAAATTTTTCAACAATATAACATGATTCATACTTTCCCTTGTAGAATTGAACAGGGCATTCACAATACTGAAAAAATAAGGGATAGTGCAAGTGGAAGATACAAGGATCTTATGATCCCATGGAATTGGATGCTTGACAAGTTGGTAATATTCTTCATAGCATTCATTATCTGGAGCAAATTAGTATGGAGTATATGTTAAAAAGTAAGATTTACATATCATATCTCTTAAATAAGAAAGTGCACAAACCTCTTGATTAAAATATCATATCACAGTACGTGAATGCAACAGAGGAATGTGCGTTAATTCATTGCGAATGATTCAAATGAACCAACCATCCTTTTGTCCAGTTTACACCTAGTAATGGGAACATACTGTACATTCTGTTGACAACATGTCTACACTGGTTCAAATCCAGCTCGGCCCAAAAATCTAAGGCTTCATAAATATGAACTAAATACACCTACATCAAATAGTGGGACGAGTTTGTGTTCAGTTTAATTCAATTGGCACCCATTGGTGACTATGTGTCTACATAGCAAAACATATATAGATTATGTCACTACTGCAATTCAGCGTGTTTTATAATTGTCCAATATAGTAAACTGACAACATGTATAATTCACACCTTTAGTTTTGACTCTTGATCCACATAATACGAGGATACTATTCCTAATGCAGGGATTTCTTAAGAGTAATTGATTTATGTGTCTGAGGAGACAATCACAATCAGTGTGCTGCATTCAAACATTTGAAGGGATGGGTTAGTAACACATAGGGGGACATCAAACTAAATGCTAACTCTGCTGCAACCTACAATGACCCCAAAGCTACATTACAAAAATCATCACACTATAAGTCAATGCCCCTAATTTGCAAACTGCCAAGCATTTTATCTCCTCCTAGGATTACAACAACTGGCCACTAGTGAGAAGAAAAATACAGAAAAATACTAGCTTTACTTTCAATCAGCCCCAAACTCCACATCTGAACATCTACACCAATTTCTTGGTTGGAGGGGGCACGAGAGAAATTGGCAGATTTTCCACACGGACACTAGCAGTAGTAGCAGCAATCCATCCTATTTTAAAACTTTATTCTTCCAGAACTACAAAACCCATGGAATCACAGTAGAAACACTACCATCATACCACAGACAAATCCGAAAACCCGGAACGGCTGCGGATTACAAATTGGTCTGGAAGTTGGGGTAGCTTAATCTGGGAAAAGGATGTGTAGTGAAGAACCTACCTGGATGGCGGTGGAGTCGGCGGACTGGGCCGCGGTAGAGCCGGCGGACTAGCGGACGGCGCCGGGGGGCGGTGGAGTCGGCGGACTAGCGAAGGAGCCGGCGGCCTAGCGGACGGCGCCCGGCGGGCGGCGGACAGATGGGCGCCGGAGTCGGTGGACTGGGCGGTGGAGTCGGCGAACGGGGCGGCGCACCCGGCAGCGGTGGACTCGCGGGGGCGCGGGGCGGCGTGGCGGCGGCGGCAGCAGCTCCGCCAAACCCTAGGCGTGCAGCGCGGGGAGGATTGGGCGTGGAAGTGGCGTGCGCGCACGGGTCGTCGGGTCGGGTGTTGAGGATTGGCCCAGTGTTGAGCTCGTCACACGTACCGAGCCGAGCCCGGCTCAGCTCGTGATTTCGCGAGCTAGCGCGAGCCGAGCTGCGAGCCGGCTCGGCTCGGCTCGTGTCCAGCCTTAGAGGAGGGGGTGGTTTCGCACGGTGGTTTCGGAGGTGGGGGTAGTTTTTCGCACAGCCGTTTCAGAACTGAAGGTAGGTGGGGTTCGGTTCAAATCTCGAGCCGTGTTAATCAGCCATTTCTCTCTGCATTTCCATTCTCTGGCAGTTCCTATCTCTCTTGCGATTCTTCTCCACCTAGCAAGGGTTTCATCCATTCATGTTGAGAGAAGGCAGCATGGGAACGGAAAGAGGTGGGAGGGGAAGAGAGATGTGGTCGGTGGCAAGGTTCGGTCGTTGCATAGCGAGGACAGAGCATTGCATGACAGGGATAGGGCGTCGTGCGGTGGGGACAAGATGTCGCAGGGTGACGATAGGGGCATTGCACAGCTAGGTCAGGGCGTCGCCCCAGTGACAATAGGGGCGTCGTGCAATGACGACAGGGGCTTCGCGTGGCGACATACAAGGGGTTGCTGCTTTCGGCGACGATTTGACAACAAGTTGCTTTCAGGTGAAGTGTTGACGAAGTCGCTCTCGGACAGTAAACTTATTGCACCCCGGGTCGGTGGGCAAAGGTGCTAAGGGGATGAGCTGCTAAGTAGTCCCCGCAATTGCTTCTGTTACCCTCGGATACTTGCTAAAGATAAATGTGGAAAATACAAGGGATAAAACAACGGCAGGCTCCGGAAGTAGTAATATATTTTTTCTCTACACTAAGAGGGGGATCGTTTTGCCCTTTTATAAGCAGAAACGACCCTGGTGGTGCATCGGTCCCACCACTAGCCGTCCTGGCAAGAAAGTCGGCCTCGGCGTTATCTCCACATGCTATATTCTGAATTGTGATTCCCTTGAAATGCTTCTCCATCGCTTATATAAGGTTGAGATACTTGACCATCTCTGGATCCTTCGCCTGGTAACCCTTGCCCAGTTGCAAGTCGTTGTTGACCAGAAGTCGTTGCGCAGACCGAACAATAGTGCCTCGTACCCGGCAACATTGTTAGTGGTCTTAAAGTCAAGGCGAGCTGAGTACAAAGCACGAGATCCTTCTGACGATTCCAACACTGCTCCGGCTCCAGCCCCTTTAGCGCACCAGGAGGCATCGATGTATAATGTCCATACAGGCTCTACGAGGCCTCAGTTCGGTCCAGATTGCGGCACCCACTCCACCACAAAGTCGGCTAAAACTTGCGACTTGATAGTGGTTCTGGGGAAGAATTAGATAGCAAAAGGAGCAAGTTCAGCCGCCTACTTGCTTACTCGGCCTATGCCCTTTCGGTTGCGAAGCATCTCACCTATTGGGTAAGAGGTAGCACTCGAATCAGATGCACCAGGAAATAGTGTTGCTGCTTCCTCGAGGCCATTACAAGGGCATATGCTAGCTTTTCCAACTCTGTATAGCGCACTTTCGCTTCCTATAGTGAGTCTGATACATAGTATACTGGATGCTAAGACCGGTCTTGCTTCTTGACGAGCACGGCGCTGACCACCGAGGTGGTAGTAGCAAAATATAACGGTAGGATGTCACCTTCTGACGGACTCTATAGAAGCGACGGCAATGTGAGATACTTCTTCAGGTCTTCGAATGCCACTTGGCTTTCCTCTGTCCATTCAAACTTCCTAGACCCTCACAAGGCCTTGAAGAATGGGAGGCCCTTCTCTGCGGAGCGCGACACGAATCGCCCTAGTGCCGCCAGGCAACCTGTAAGCTTTTGTACTTGCTTAAGGGTCGTTGGGGGCTCCATATTGAGGATAGCATCAATCTTCTTGGGGTTAGTCTCGATGCCTCTCTTCGAGATGAGGAACCCTAAGAGCTTTCCAGTTCGCACGCTGAATACGCACTTCTCTAGGTTTAGCTTCATATTGGATCGCTTGAGTTTAGCAACCATTTCTTGTACATCACCCGCATGGCTCTAGGCGAGGACGCTCTTGATGACGATGTCATCCACATACACATCCACGTTCCTTCTGACCTGGATGCTCAGGGTCTTGCTAACCAGACGGGCGAACATTACCCCCGCATTCTTGAGGCTGAACTGCATTCAGACGTAGCAGAATGTCCCACACGAGGTAATGAAGCTCGTCTTCTCCTTGTCCTCCTCGGGCATCCAGACTTGATGGTATCCCGAGTATGCGTCTAAGAAGTTCATGAGCTCGCAACCGGATGTCGCATCCACCAGCTGATTAATGCGGGGAAGAGGAAAGTTATCCTTTGGGCACTCCTTGTTGAGATCAGTGTAATCCACGCACATCCGCCATTGACCGTTTGCCTTCTTCACAAGAACTGGGTTCATGAGCCACTCTAGGTGCATGACCTCGCGAATGACACCGGCCTTAAGGAGTTTGGCAACTTGATCGTGCACAATGACTTGCTAGTTTGCCGACATCTTTCGTAGGCGCTGCTTGACCAGGCGAGATCCTGGTATCACCATCAGCTTCTTTTCAATGATTCCTCGTTGAATGCCCAGAAGATCTTTTTGTTCCCATGTGAAGATGTCGTTGTTCAGCCGTAGAGCAGGAGTGCACGCTCCAACTCGGGGGAGAGGTCCACACCGATTAACACCATCTTGTGCGGCTCCTCCTCAGACAGCATCACAGCTCGGGTTTCCCCATCTGATTTGGGTTTCGGAATCTACCAACCCGTGGAAGACGACATGGGTTGATCGAGCGACATGTCGATGGCGAGGACCTCACGGGCCTTGCTGGGTTCCTGGAATCGGGATCGGGAGGCACTTCGATCCAGTTCGGTGCTTGGGACGACGTCATGGACATACCGAATGGCTGAGGTGGTATTTTCTTCAATATGGCGAGATAGGCCCTAGTCGCCATACATCGTGATGACTCCTTCAGAAGCTGGTACTTTCAAATAGAGATAGGCATGGTGCGGAATTGCTCACCACAAACAGTAAACTTGTGGCACCCTAGGTCGGTGGGCCGAGGTGCTAAGGGGATGAGCTGCTGCAGTCCTCGCGATTGCTTTTGCTACCCTCGAATTCTTGCTAAAGATAAATGTGGAAAATACAAGGGATAAAACTCCGATAATAGTAATAGATTTTTTCTCTACACCAAGAGGGGGATCGTTCTGTCCTTTTATAGGCAGAAATTACTTACAGTTGTATATGCGTTCCTACCCATAGGCAGTTTAAGGTTTTACCCATCACCTTGTCACTACATCTAGGGTAGTTCCATTATTTCCTTCTCGTCGCTATCTACTATATATGCCGGAATTTGCTAGATGCGCTTCACCGATATGGAACGTCGCCCCGCTTCGAGCTTCTCCGAAGGGTGCCCCCAGTCCCTACTTGATTATGAACCTCACTCGCTTGCAGCTCGCCCGGGCACCCCGCTACATCTCGTCTGTAAGTACATCGCCCCCTAGCTCGAGCACGCTTCGTTGAGACATGTGACGACACTTTGCCTGGTCATACATCGCCCCATAGCCCCCGACGCACCTCGCCAGGGCATGTCGCTGCCTGAGATCCCGCGGGGCTCCAACGGGATGTACATCATCTTCTAATTTGGGAGTACCTCACCTAGACACATCGCATCCCCTTGCCTGGACGCACGTCGCCAAGTCGCTCAGTCGTCCCACTCCGAGGTACATCGCCGGTCCCTTGCAAAAAGGTAGCAGCTAGTTTCTTGTTAGGGGATCAGGGGGTACCTCGCCCCGGGCGTTGCAGTGGATTCCTCCAACATGAAGAATCACGGTTAGATTTTCCAATCAATTTTCTAACTTCTACACATGTGGCTGATCTTGAATTTGAGATGTTGGGTGTTCATTTTGTGTTGGGATTGGGAAATGAAGGTATTTCATTGTTGATATTAGTGGAGGTTGTGGGTTTATTGGAGGGTATTAGGTGGAATTGGACTTACGGGTAGACAATTAGGGGTTACACAATTAGGTGGCTTGTTTTTCTAATGAGAGTTTGAGTGTATTTTGTGGTGCTGCAGTTTGTGATTGAACGCTTGAGAGATTGGTGATGTTGTAGTTTTGTGATTGAAAATAGTTCTCCATATGAAGGGGTTTGGCATGTTTTGGTTTGAATTTTATTTGAAGAAATGCTCAAATGTTGATTTTCTACTGTTTTTATGAAAATTGCTTTTTATTAATCCTAATATTAACTTCGTATTATTGATAAGTTGTTGTTCTGAAATTTCCTTTTAGTAATGCTAATATTTAGCTTTATATTTGTTGATATGTTGCCTTGTAGTGTTGTTAATTTAGCTTAGAGTAGTGAGGTCACTTAGATGTAGATTTGGTTTTTAGAGTAGTGGTTGGGTATTTTTTTTAGTTTGAAGAATTTGCCTTGTAGTTGTGCAATTTTTTGCTTCACAATTCTGTTGAGTTGCCTAATAATGTACATTAATGTTAAATGCACATGCATTTTGTTGTTCCCGTGCAACTGTTTCGATCCATTTTCTCTAGTTTGCTGCTGGATGTGTGGCTGTCATTTTGTTTTGTACCACAAAGGTAAAATTTGGTAAGCACATAGTGCAATTTTTTTTGTGTTGTTGATAGTATCCGCTATATCTTGGTGTTTGGGATTGCCATTGCATCATCCATTATGCTTGGTTTTAAAAATATTTTATCTCATATGGTGTTTTGAAGTTGTTTTTTTTGTAAACTTAATTTTACTTTAGATTGTTCATAAGTTGTGTAACATCTATCACCAACGTACATACATATGAACTTCAATTGAAGAGACATTTAACATAATATTTTATTAGTGTCAAGTACATTACTTTTCTTTGATTGGTCCAGCATCAACAGTGCTTTAGTGTATCAACTGCCATTTCATAAAGCATTTTTTGGCGTACGTGTATGTCAATATGTGAAATTGCTTTAACCAGTGATATGTTGTTTTACCATTGATTTTCCTAGTATTAACAATTAGGTGTTTGATGCTACTAATGACTTGCTTCCCATATCCGAGCATTGTTGTATTCCTTTTTGGATATTCCTTCTTGCATCTCATCATCTTTTTATAGTGGTTAGAGTGATGACTGAAGACTTAGTTGAATCTTGCCATGCGAGATTCTGCACCATACTTTCAGCTAACATGTCTGATTTCTCATACTTATTTTGTTCACTATGCAACCCCGCCCTACCAGACAAACCTGGCATATCTTGCTATGTTTGTGCTCTTCACAATCGGCCTAGTCGTGGCCCGGAGAACGTTTACTAATTGATTCTTACTGTCATCATGTATGCCCCTCGTCATGACATCCAAGTTGTCCTCTTTGATTGGTCTACCTTTGTCATCCTTGGCATCCCCGCCAATGAGCAAGCCAATATTTTTGCTGAGGATCTTAGTCTCTCGGGTACCATCACTAGTCTACTTTAGGGTGAACATATCAGCATGGATCTGTGCGCCGTCCATGGGTGGCACGTTGGACAACCCAAAGTTGTCAACATCTTCCTATTGCGTGATGATTTTCGCCCTGTCATTGACACCCTATGGAGGTTTAACATGCAATGCCCTCTACTCATGATACCTTCCTCTACAAATGTTCTTCACTCATCAATACAATAGCAAGATGAAGTACCTCCTCTTGTTCTGTAGCGAGGAGGAACAATATCATGTATGTCTTGGGTTATTAACAACTTGATGTTCCATCATTTATAATCTTGTGTTAAAGCGTTTTCTAGTTTGTTGAATATCTAATGACCCAAATAATGTAGTCTTGGAATAATATGTTTGGATTGTGCTTTTAAATTGCATGTTTGTGCGTTGTTGCCCGACTCACCGTGTGGCAGTTTTTTACATAATCAATTTGGTACAACCTATTTTTTCCACAGTTGAGATAACGATATTTCCTCTCTTTTTTTCAATAAGTGCCACGCTATAACAATAGAATTGAAGAAAAAATGGCTATAGGTATCCGTCAGAGGCAACAATAGGCACTTGTTTTCCATGTGCACTTTCAACATAATGCTTTTTTAAAGGGGTTTTCTCCCCCACATAATGCGTAATTGAGTCATAGACTAGTGAAGCATACATGACACATGTATCCTATATTTTTCATGTTCTCAATCTGTTATAATATGTGCTAAACATTGTCTCTTTTGTCTCAAACAGGTCCCACCATCTGATACGAATTGGATCAAATGAACCGGTCGCATCGGCTGATACCAGAATTCCAAGAAACATGTGTCAGACGACTAGTCAAACAAATTGGCAGTACCTATTTTTGACAATTTTTAATGAACTTTTATGATTTGTATGTTATATAGGTTTTCTTTTAGGTAAGGTTTGATTTATTGTTGGCCCGACTTTCATGGTAACAAATTGGCAGTACCTATTTTTGACCATTTTTAACGAACTTTTATGATTTGTATGTTATATAGGTTTTCTTTTAGGTGAGGTTTGATTTGTTGTTGGCCCGATCTTTCATGGTACTTTCAACAGCAATAAAGGTAGAAGATGTAGAAGCACCTCGGATCAAGAAAAGGATGTGAGAAACTGAAGCAGAAACTTGCATTTAAATTGAGTAGATCAATCCCAAGAGCAAAACAAATCCCCTCATCAAGGATCATAGATAATCATGGTGTTTGACGCCTCACAATGCAAGGCATTTTTTGGGTTGTTTATTCAACTCGAGGAAAACCAATCTCCCCGTACAATGGTCGGAGCCCTGCCATTATATAGCAGCCGCAAAAAATATTTGGACTAAGCCCGACCCACTAACAAACCTGGACCCAAACCTTCTGCAACCCATGTTCACACAAATAAACTCATGTACTATTACTTTTAAGTGGATGTAGCCAATTAGAATTGGCAACCGTGCAGGCCTAAACTCCCTATAGGATTTGACTCGATGGCTAAAAGAAAAATCCTAAGAAAAGAAATCCTAACTCTTAATAATTCAGACTTGGACTCGAAGGGATATATAGCTAGGCATGCAACAGTATTCTCATGCCAGGCATGGAGGGTTCGGACGTGAATTTTTGACCTAACCCTATATTTTCTGCCTGACCAAATTCGACGAAATTACTCAACTAAACTACAAATTGGAAGGTGTGATTGAGGTGTTACCAAAAGGATTTGAATCCTAAGCAACATATTTGAGGGAGGAGCTTGGAGAGAAACTCTTGCTAGATGCTCAACTAGATCCAACCCTTCCCTCTCTTTTCTTCCCTCTGAAACAATATCACTTAGAAGTGAGAAAGAGAACATCTCAAATGGTAGGAGCAAATGAATGGGTGAGCAAGAGATAATCCCAGCTGGAGTGGGTGGATGCATTTATAGATAGCTCCCAAAAAGTAGTTGTTATGCAACTTTTTGCACTGTCCGAAGGGTCCAGAAAAGATACGTTTCGAGTGAACCGATAGAAAACAAACTTGTGTTCAGAGAGGAAAACCTGGTTTCGAGGCTCTGGACAAGTCTCACTCGAAGTGTACGGAGGTTCAACACTTAGCAGAATAGAGAACCAAACAGCTTCCTCGGAGGATCTGGAAACACATCACTTGGAGTGTGTGAATGAGTTTAATACTCAAGACAGAGAAGCTAGGTTTACCTTCAGAGCATCCAGACCAAGATAACTCAGAGAGTCCGGACAAAATAGAGAACTCTCTAGACTTCTTTTAGAAGTTCCAATAGAATCCCTCGAAGGAACCGGGCAAACGAAAAACTCCCTAGAAGGAGATGTTAAAAGGATTTGGGGGTTCTAAACGAAAACCATCTGGAGGCCCCGGATACAAGAGAAGCTTTTGGACAGAAGACTAGAAAAACTTTGGACGCTTTGAATCCTGACCAGCAAAGAACTCTACACACACTGATCAGGGGCTCCAACCGACTGGTCAGGATCCTTCGTGTGCACTCAGAATTTGTGTAAAGAGAACTTAGGAGATTCTAGATATTAAAAAATTGAATCTCATTGAGCATCAGACTAGAGTAATACACCCTAGCCGTTGACTTACTCCCCTCTTCATAGTACAGCTTGCCTATCACTTAAGGTGACTCTTCTAGCCATGCAAGCCATGTCTTCTTCAATCTTTTTAGGGATCTTCAGTGCCATGATTATGGGACTAAAACCTACTCAACACTTGATAAATTCATTAGTCTCTTAATCATTTTGTAATTAATCATCAAAACCCACATAGGGGCCCTAGATGCACTTTCACCTTCTCCTGAAGACATCTTCATTAGCTTGTCCATCATAACTTGATGGACCACAAGCTTCATGTATATATCTCCATAACATGCTTGACTTGAACTTGCGCACCTTGATGCCGTCATCTCTTGATGCTTATTAACATTGAAACTTTGCTTGAGGTTTATCTTCGCGTGATGCATACATCAACCTTCCTTTGAGGATCATCCTCGTATTAAACATCCTCCAAAGCTTATGACAACACTCAATGCGCCATGATGACCATCAACATTTGATGACATCTTCACTTGAGCTTCAGTGAGATTGTCCTCTTGATGTAACCTCATGAAGTGGATCTAACCCTCACACTTCCAAACACATGGGACATGGTTACTTCATAAACATGATCAACATTACTCACCAAACCACTTGATCATGATTCACTTGTCCATCATCATATGATGGATTGCAAGCTTTAAGTCTTCATCCACACGTGATGCTCAATTTGATGATCCATACATTTTGATGGTCATCGACACTTGATGCCAGCTTCACTTGAGCTTCGTGAGATCATCTCCTTGATACAATCTCATGGAGTGGCACCTAACACATAATTTTCAAAACTCATGGGAAGTGGTTAGTCCACAAAAATGCATTTCACAATTGCTTACCGAACCACTAGATCACTTGATCTCATACTTTCATCCTTGAAGCTCTATCTAAAGGTCCACCTAGCCCTTGTGTGGTTTAGGATGGATTGAGAGTTAATCTAACCTAAGTGTGGTTTTAGTGATTAATGACAAATGGATCTTGTGGACTAACCATTTTCCTTGAGTGTTGGAACATGTATGGGTTAGGTACCACTTTGTAGGGTTACATCAAGAGGATGAACCTACAAGCCGGTAAAGCCCAAGATCAATGATGCATGTGATGATTAGGAGATGGATTCATGTGTTGAAGTCCATCAAATCATGTGAAGCACTAAGTGATCAAGAAATAAACTTCAAGGATCAAGATATGGGTTCAAGGAGTGAACCACATTGGATCAAGATGAAGTCATAATGTAAGAGTGAAGTTGACCAAGATGAAGAAGTTCACGTGTTGAACCCAAAATGGTCAAGAGTAGGCTCATGTGTTGAGCCATGGTGATTAAGACATGGAGCTAGGAGCTTAAGAGAAGAACATTAGTGGTGGCTTCATGTGATCAAGTGACGGTAAGTAATTGTGTATTGCATTATATGAACTAACCCTATGTGTTATACGCTATGTGTATGTTGAGGGTTAGGTACCATTCATGGGCAAGCATCGAGAGGCTGATCGTAAGTGCCCATGAGAGGATGGCATCATAAGGTGATGGTCATCACGGCAAGCTCAAGATGGGCATTATGCGAAGACATATGCTTGAGGCTTGCGGGTCCATCAAGTGAAAATGATTTTGAGAGAAAACTTCCCCATAAGGATTATGAGGGAGCCATATGAAGAAGACTTCATAAGGTGACGATGATCAAGGCGATTCTACTTGGAGCAAGAAAGATGAACATCATCGAGCTCAAGTGGAATACGCAAGGCAAAGGTATGTCTAGACTAGGTTTTTCTAGTTTGACCGGTCTCAAGGAGTTTGGAGAGAGACCGGATTATAGGTTAGATAGCCGTACTATAAACAGGGGCTATCGGATGATTAGCTTGTTCACGTCGTGTGTCGAGTGCTCAAGTCTTTGCATATGTTGCATATCGTCGTGTTTTCTTTATGGTGGAGGTGCTAGAACTCGTGTTCTAGTGTGTCCGGAGGTTCCGAGGTGCGAGTGCTCGGAGGCTTCGGGCGTAGTTCGGTGTTGCGTATGTTATTCTTAGACTTGGTGTCTAGGTGAGTGCGATCCAACCGACCTAAGTGGTTTGGTTGATCGACTAGGTTCGTGGACTCCGGGAGGTCTATTTCCGGAGTATATGACCTAAGACAAGCCCCCAAGGTGTTTCGGGTTGAATCAAAGTGTTCCGGGTTTGTTCGGAAGTGATCCGGGTTCATCGGGTGCTCCGTGGGAGTTGCTGTCCTAGAAAATCTGGACCTTCCAGGCTAGGGTCTGGGCCAGGGTCCGGGTTGAATCCGCAGGGTCCGGGTTGAACCCAGAGGGTCCAGGCCAGGGTCCGGATGAGGGTCCGGGTTGTATAGAAGGTTTTCAGAGTGTCACCCCGGAGGGTCCGGGTGAGGGTCCGGATCTATACTGGACAACTTGGACCTCAGCCCGGAGGGTCCGGGTCAAGGGTCCGGATTTTCCAACGGTCACTTTCTGACCGTTGGTGTGTACTCGGAGGGTCTGGGTCAAATCTGGACAGTCTGGATTTGCTCAGATTCCTCTCCAACGGCTAGTTTTCAAGGTTGGGTATATATAGTCTCCACCTTGGGTTGGCCTGGAAGCTGATTTGCTGCATCCATACTTCATTTGTGAGCATCTCTAGTGCTTTCCTCCCTCTCCAAAGCCTCAAGTGCATGTGTTGCCATTTGTGAGGAGTGAGGGAAACCTTTGTGCATAAGTTGCACAAGATGTGTGCATAAGTTGCATTGTTGAGCACTCGGCGTCGATTGTGTTCGAGCGAGAGTCTGAGAGTCTATTACTCTTGGAGGCCACCGACTCCTAGATGGCTTGGTGGTTGTGGCTCAGTGATCTCCTCAAGAAGCTTGTGAGGAGGCCCGGGAGATTGTGAAGTGGTTGTGGAGCTCGCCATCTCCAGGAGTGGAGGAAAGAGCTGACCATAGTGATCGGGGAGACTCCGGAGAGTCCTCGAGTGGAAGTGGCTTGAGAGAGAGCCCACCTTTGATCAAGCGTGATCGGGTCCTCAAACGAAGACGTAGGATATCGGTGGATATCTGAACTCCGGGTCATACACCGTTTGTCTCTTGTCACCTTTACTTATCGCATTTCATACTTGCAATACATTACGTGTATATCTCCTATAGAAGTTGAATTACTTGCTTGTAACTTTAGGATTACAAACCTTGATATATTAACATAGATTGGTTATGCTCATATAAAAACTAGCATATTAGGATTTAAGCTTGTGAAAATCCAATTAGTATAATTCCACATTAGGATTAAACTAAATCCGTAACTGAATTTAAAAAGCCTATTCACTCCCCTTCTAGGCGACATCTTAGTCATTAAGGTCCTTTCACTATCATCATTTGTTGAAGCCAGAATGCTTCTTTTGAATTTCTTCTTCGAGACCTTGATCACAGAAGGCTCATCTCGTGAGCTCAATCTTGATCACCTTGAATTCAACTACTCGAATTTCATATTGGTGAACTAACATTCATCTCTTGAACTCCGCTTTGATCATATAAGGTTCACTTATCAACACAATCTTGATCCCTTGAAGTTCTTCTTCTTGATCACATAGGACTCACTTCTTCAACTCTTTTATCATCAATGCATCTCTTGATTTGATGGCCTTCATCACATGAATCTATCCAAAATCCTTGATGCATCACTAGTCACGGGTTTCATGGGATTGTAGGTTCATCCTCTTGATGCAACCTCACAGAGTTGAACCTAACACATGTATACATTTCAAACTCAAGGAAATGGTTAGTCTACAAATTTGGTTGTCATCAATCACAAAAATCACTTAACAGAAGTCTAGGGGCCTAGATGCATTTTCAGAACCACCAGATCTGAGCAGCCAACCGTGGAAACCAGCGGTAAAGCCGGCGGGTGCCGGCCGCGGCGATCTAGAAGGGTGGATGCCAAGAAGTCGAGGGACACCAAAAAAATAAATCCTAAACTATTAATTTAAGAGATAAAGTGGTTACGCCTCCTCCCCTCACATCGCTGGCAAGAACGATGGCCACCGACGGTTGGGGAGGAGGCCTAGATCTAGCCCAAAAAGGGGAAGTTGGAGGGAGGGAAGGTGGCAGAGGGAACTAGGAGAAAGAGGTGAATGAAGGTTGTGACTTTATAAGTCCTCGGAGCCAGCTCTCTTATTTGCAATTGAAATGTTTTGATGGATTGATATGCATATTAGTAAATTGAATCAAATTTTACATGGTTCGGCGGGTTTAGATGGGTTGGTATTACCTGTAGTATATATATATATATTATATACATATTGGGATTGCCTATTTCCTGCCTTAAACTTTTTAAAACCTCAATCACCTTTCTAAGCCTTTAGATCAACATCTAATCATCAACATCCACATCTCACTCTATATATAACCTATAAACTAAAAATTATAAAATATTTTACTAAAATTACAAATATTTGAGATGGCACTTTTAAGCTTAGTAATGTGTAATTTGAGGTGACTAAGATTTACAAAAATTTCAGGCAACTAAAAGTTAAAAAATGATATATTTTAAAAAACAAATCAGAAGAGCTGCTTATTTCATCGATATTATAAGAGTTTATGACACAATTCTTTAAATCCAAACAAGAAGAAAAAACATAGAGCAACATTCGAGTACCCACGTTCAGAGCCTACTCTTGCACATAAGGTGGTTGTGCATTTCATAAGTCATAAATTTTTGTTTTGTTGTGTTTGCATATGATGTGTTATTTGATATTATTTTCCATTGGATGATACCACATTTTGAAATTTGCTATGATTTATGTGTGATTGGTGTTATACCATAAGTCCGTGTAGAAGATACAAGTATCGGCTTATTTTGCACTATTTGGTCATATACTATCGGTGTTACTCTCTCCCCCATCTCCTCTCCCTCAATTCTTAAGATAAACCATCACATTAGACAAGCTATCCGGTTTATACGCTCCTTGAACAAGCTGCACTAGGTTCGAAAACCTTTACATATGTTCCACTTGCAATTATGCTTGCAGCTCTAGAGTTGAAAAAGACAAATGCGCGATATGGCTTCCAAAGAGGAGACATATGCAAAATTTCTTCATCAATAAGTTCCCCTTGAGGGGTTCCAAAAAAGTTCCTCTCAAGGGCAATGTAAGCAATGCAGTGACCTCTTCACCTTCAGGTTCACCAAGCCCATAATTTATACTCATATTGAAGGCATAACCAATGATGAGTGGCATGGTGACAATGGCACCACCCTCTATCCTTTCATCAACAAGTGGTTAGTGGGTTGGGTTTTAGAGGCATCGTTGACAAAAACGAAGTAATTGGTGTAGCACAACTGCACTTGTATCAGGTGTGGCGAGGCTTTATGGGTGAACATTGTCGTAGTCCGCAAATGGCATAGCTGACCATTAGTCAACACAACCAAGTCTATAGCAGGTGGGGCAGGGTTGTCAAGGGCGGGGCCGTATCACTCTTTCTTAATTAAGGGCTCTACGTGAAAGTTGGGTAATAAAGTGTAACTACCACTAAAATTACTGAAAAATGAGATAATGTTCTTTTTCTTTTTTGCTATTCAGAATACTTGTCATTCATGTATGGCATCAGACACATTGTTTGGTGCCAAAATTGACCATTTACCACTACATTGTTTGGTGAAAAAGATATAATTATTTTGTTTGCCACCCAAAGGTTGGATGCTTCATCCTTTGCCACTATTTACCCTCAAGACTGCAGTGGACTAGATTGAGTTCACAGTCACAACAGCCTCTCATTTCGCTTCCTCATCCGAGACCTTATTATTTCCCTCCTTCCCCTTCTCCTCACCTTTTGCCCTAGTGTATTCCATCCTCTCAACCAGCTGCCACATCTCCTCCTCCCTCTAGGAGTACCCTTACTAGATCTGTCAGTGCAACAAGTTATGCAACTAGCCATGGAGGTGGTAGAGGGGAACATGCTCTCTCACATGACCTCCGTGATTGAGACCATGTCCACGTCAACATCATCGTCGCCACCATCTCATTCCTTAGCTTAGTCTCACCTCCGCTGGTGTTTCCATCTATATTTGGAGTCTCGTTCTTCTCTCTGCTGTTGAGCACCGCCTCGTGCTGGTGCCCATAGTAGTGGTCTTGCCATGCTAAGTCTTATGATACTTAATAGTGGGGAGTTAAGTGGTTGTCTTAGGGTGCATAATGACTCTAGATCTCCTAATGGGCTCATTGAGGTGGTCGACGATGGTGAGCCATGGTCGGTGAATCAATGACAGAAGGATCTAATATATAGCTAGTATTTTTCTTTACTTCTAAAGAACATAATCATATGTAAAATGTGCCAAACATACTATAAGCACAAGTAATTTAAAAACTATATTGATCCAAAATTTTAAATATATTGTAAAATACTAGCCAAATACTTGTGCGTTGCTACGAATAAATAAATTAAATTACTGATCATGTCAAATTATTGTTGTCGTGCTCCATGCCATGTTCTCCACTTCATCTCAACTCTTGGTTGAGTTTCACTTCAGGTAGAATTGGGAGTTGTTTGTGGAAAATATCACCTTGGGTGAATTTGAGTTTTTGAATTTGGAGTCTGTGGATGAGAAGAACATCTACTGAGGTTTTTATATGGGCATATGGATTTTGTCAAAATTTTGAAATGGTTCCACATTAAGGAAAGGGGGAAAAAAGTGTACGGACCGCCGCCACCGATTAGCACCTTTATAGGAGTAAAGATTTTGTGCAAAATGCACAATGCATAATTATTAACATACAAAAATAGTCTAGGTGATTAATAGAGAGAAGCATGGGAGGAGTATGATTTTGAAATATGGGAGCTTTTAAAGGTAACTAATAGGTGTAAATAATGTGCAATTAATATATAATCCCTCCGTCTAGAAATATAAACCGCATGCGTTCCTCAAGAATTATCTTTGAATAAAAAATTATTTAATAATATGTGGATTACGTGATACAAAATTGATATCGTTACATTTATATTAAAAAACACTTTCTAATGGTATCGGTTTTGTACCAAATAATCTATATATAGTTGGACTAATTGTCTGTCAAAGTCGAATCTTGAGAAACATACGCGGCTTAAAATTTTGGGTTGAGAGAATAATTTTAGTGATTCAACTTAGTTTTGAGCTATTAAATTGAGCGTTTTGGGTCTGTACCATCAAAAGAACCACTCTTTAGATATATACCATCAAAAGATTACACTTCTTAGCAGCTTACCATTTCTGTTAACTCCACGTTACCTGTGACCATTGTGCCCTTGCTGAAAAAACGATTGGAGCAGCTACACTCTAGCCCCCATTCCAGCCGTACTTCAGCCCTCATTCTAGCAGCATTACGGCTGCACTCCAACCCTCATTCCAGCAGCATTACGGCTGCACTCCAGCCCTTATTCCAGCAGCATTACAGCTGCACTACAACCCCCATTCGAGTAGCAATATGGCAGGATAAAACAGGACATAAAAACCAAGCTTTCAGTAGTATATAACACAACATTTCAGCAAGATATAACACAACTTTTCAGCAGTATATAACACAACTTTGCTGCCATTTCAGTACCATAACAGCAGCATATAGCTAATTCTTGTAGGTTCACAACAGAAGTACCATAATCAGACATAGTGTTGCATAGAAGTACCATATTTACACACATAGAGTTGCACGAAATATGCACACATTGTTCACACACAAACTAGAGTAGGATAACTAATATTTTTAGCTAATGATGATCCTCCGATTAATTCCTCCAGGTGAGATGGATGCCATCCTTCTTGTTGTAGGACCTAGGCTAGGTGGAGAAAGAGAAGACATGCTTCTTGTTGTTACACCTGGGCTGGACATCACTTTTGGGTCAGCAACCCTTTTGGATGGCTCAGCATCAACCATGGAGGCTTCAACAACTTCAGATTTGGTTTTCCTAAGAAGCACAACTTGCATTAGGCAATGAACATATTTTATTACATATGAGGCATGATATAGTACAATACCTTTGTTTTTTTTTGGACGAGGTGGTGGAAGCTCCTGTTCTAATTCAGCTTGAGTAGCAGTACAACCCTTTTCTATATGTCCAAACTGAAAGCACCTTTTGCATTGATATGGACCTCTTTTCCCTGTCTCTCCACTAGCCTTGATTCTTTTCTTCCTTGGTCTACCAGCAGACCTTTTTAGCTTTGGAGGAATCAATTCAAACCCAAGGTCAAATTTTGGCCATTGAGTCTTGTCACCCATTGGAGTGACTTCAAACTGATAAGCTATCTTGAACCTCTCTACTAAATAGTAGTCATCCACAAAGTTCTCAATGTTAAGTTGTCTAACTTTTCCAAATAGAGCTATAGCATGAGTGCATGGTTTTCCAGAAACCTGCCATTGTCCACATCCACAAGTTCTTTTCTGAATGTCAACCACAACTCTCCAATTCTTCCCTTCTTTTGTTATTCCTGAAATCTCACCTGACATTGCACCACTCTTTTGGATTTCGTAGTGCAGCCCTTGGCTCTTCATGTCCAACTCATGTAACACACTTGGCAGGATAAGCCCTTCCATTCTATTGGCTATCTCTTGCCTTGTGTATATATTCTCCATGATCTTCTCCCTAATCTTATCCATCAGATCAATAACTGGAAGGTCTTTGTAATCTCAAATCCAATTGTTGAAGCATTCTGAGATGTTGTTGTTCACATAATCAACATTGCATTCTTTGGAGAATTTGGATCTGCTCCATATCAGCTTGTGATGCCTATTTAAAAAGGGAATTGCTTTAGGACTAGCTGTTGCAATTTTCTCCATTAGTGTATCATACGTACGTTCTGTACATGCCCATGCACAAGGCCACATATACTTTAGCACATCACCCTTGAATTTTTTCCTGAAATTAGCCATGAGGTGTCTAAAACATTCACGATGCTCCACATCACCTTTGAAGACCTTCTTGCCAGCATATGCTAATCCCTTACAAGCATCAGTGTGGATTGTTAATCCAAGGGGAGTCCCAACTGTTCTTTTCAGCTGTGCCATGAACCATGCCCAATTAGAATTCGTCTCCTTGCCAATATCCCATATGCAATTGGATACATCTGATTGTGTCCATCAATTGCAGTTGCTGTAGCTAATTGCCCTCTATACTTCCCAGTGAGGCGAGTGGAATCAACCCCAAGGTACGGCCTGCACCCAACTAGAAATCCATCAACACATGCTCTAATTGCCACAAACATCCTTGAGAAGTACATTTTTCCTTTGATATTCTTGCAATCGATCTTAACAATGCTTCCTAGGCAACATTCTTCTAGTGCTACTTTGAATCTCCATAACATTGTGAAGCTCTCCTCCAAGTACCATGAAGATCCTCCATTGTAGACTTCCTTCTAGACCACACTTTAAAATATGACAATTCAATGTTGTAGTGTTTCATCAGTCTTTTCTATAACTTCTTTGCACTGAAAGTGGGATCCTCCTTTACAACATCTTTCACTTTTTGAGATATCCAAGCTATAGAAGCCTCTCGTCCCTTCATCGTGCTTGTGCTGGAACAAGTGTGCACATCCAATTCTGAGAGTTTGACCACCTGAAAATAAATAGAAACAAGAAAAGTTAGAAAAAACAGAAGCTAAATTCGTATTACAAATAGTGCAAATAACAGAATCAACAAATGTTAGAAGCAATATAAGTTAAAAAGAAAGAAGAATAACCATGAATATGTTGCCACCATGTAATTTCTTTGCAAATACTCTCCAATCGCAATTTTCAACTGCACACCTTGCCCTGTACCTATCTTTGTCACTATGTTCAATCCTACTCTCAAACTTATTTCTGATGGCATACTGCCTGATAGTGTAGACAAAAGCATTCTTGTCTACAAATGTGTCCCCCTCCTTAATGACTGGATTCTCTTCATCATGTGACGTGTGAGGCACAAAAAAATCATCAAGCATAGTAGCCTCATCATCAGGAATAGCTTTAGTATCAAGTCTCTGATTTCTGGAATAGGCCTTGCCCTCTTTCTTTTCTGTACCTCTACTTTAAGATTTTCAATTGGATCAATAACTACATGATGAACCTTTTTGAAGTACCTCCACTCTTCATTTGCTCCAGCAGGCTCATCTCCATTAGGATCACACCCAATAGTCATGAAGTGCTCCTTCTCTTCCTCTTCAGCCATTGGTGGCCCTGCAGTTGTTTCCCCATATTCAGGTGCTTCCGCCCATGCAAACCTCCATTTGGTACCTCCAAATCATTGTCCATTACATCAGGCACCTCCTCCTCTTCTATGTTCACTGCAACAGGCATCTCCCCTCTCCTGTGTTCACAGCAGCAGGCATCTCCTCCTCTCCTATGTTCACTGCAGCAGGCATCACCTCCTCTCCTATGTTCACTGTAGCAGGCATCTCCTCCTCTCTTACATTCTGCTTACGTCTGCCCACTGTCATGAACAACTTCACTAGGCTAGATGCCCTTAACAAGTCAAGAAGCTGAGCATCTAAAGCCAACTTGCATGTCACATTATCCCTGTTAGAATCTAGAAATTTGCCTCTTGGTCACTGCCCCATTTAAAATATGGAGCAATAGTTTTTCTCCAGATCGATGATTGCGTATTCTTCTGAATCAACAAGCCAGCTTACTATCCTGCCCTGATTGTACTCCTTTCTACTGTCCCACATAGTGAAGTAAGCAATGACGGTGATCTCTACTCTACACGCACTCTTCGGATCAATCCTGCAACAGCAATGACAAACACATGGAAGGGAGAACAAATGTAAGGACCAATTTCAGGACCTCATGCACTCATTTATTCCCTTCACAAAACCATGTGTCTGCCCCACAATACCAGCAAACTACGTACAAATTGCAACAAATTACAGAGGGTTTCAGAAGAGAGAATAAGGTTCTTACCCTTCCGGAATCTCAGCAGGATCCATACGGTTCAAATTTGAGTCAATTGCACAACGCTACGAGAGAGAAAAAATCTAGGGTTTAGAACCAAAAAAATGAGAGAGGAAGGAGAGGAAGGCTGGGATACACACTGTGGAGGAGGGGGGAGGAGGCAGCCACCGCCGGGAAGCACCGGGGAGGCGCGCCAGCGGTCTTCTGCTCCTTCGCAGGGGGACGAGGTGAACTGCGTGTGTTCGATGGGGTTCTGGTGCATGCCTGAGTCGGGTTGGGTTGCTGGGGGTTGAGTTGTTTTGGCACAGGGGCAAAACCAGAAATTGGTAAATACTCGATCAGCAAAAAAAAAGTAGCGATGAGAGTAATGGAAACAAACGGAATGGTAGATAGCCATAACGTTGTAATCTTTGATGGCATATATCTAAGGAGTGGTTCTTTTGATGGTACTGACCCAATTTCCTATTAAATTAGATTGAATATGACTAGGATTAAATACGATAAACTTTAACTCATACAATTTTTTAAGTAGCACAGATGGATTTTTGTGATTCAAAACTAGGCTAGAACGCGAGGTTCGAAACTGGGCTTTGAACGAGAGAATTCCATTAGGCATGAAATATAGTCTTTGGTAGGGATGTAAATGACTGTCCCATTTAAATCCGCATGATACTAAAATCAAAAGTACGTGAGAATTTAAACTAGGTATACTGTTATAATACTACTTGCGGGTTTAAGCGGGCTTACACGGGTCGCTTCTGCATCTTTAGGCCCTCTTTGGTTCAAAGGATTTTAGAAACATAGGAATAGGAAAAATAGAGAATTGGAGTGCCACATGCCCTGAATCCTACGAAATTGCAAAACAGAGGAACTGATACAAAAGTTTGTTAGTTTACACCATAGGAAAGGTGCAGGAAATCATGGCCATAAAATATTATTTCTTTTCAAGTTTGAACATTGCAACTAGCCGTTACAACCTGAGCACACAGTCATTGGGCTGCCGTTGAGCAAGCTCCATCCATATATATGCAGACTCATCAGCTTATTTTCATTTCACACCACATTGCCACACCCCTGTCTCAACTAGGCAACTAACCACTGTGTGCTCTTGTGAAAAAGAGAGGGGAGGGGAAGAGAAAAACAGAGGGCACGGTAGGGGAGCCTCCTACCTTGCTGCTGGGCGGCATTGGAGCAGGGCGGTGGAGTAGATCGTACCAGAGCTAGAAGGATCATGCTAGCTTTTTTTTCTACTTTCAGCTAAAACTTCCTCTTCAAACCTTTCACGGCCTTCAAGTAATATACCAAGGTAGCGACATATGTTACTTTGTATGATAAGTTTGAGATCTTCACACTCATCCAGAGAAAACGGTATGCTCTTCTAGGAGAATTTAGCCTGAAATTTTATATATTCAAGATCAATTGCTACATCAATATTGCAAATGACATTTGACACCATAGAGGATTTAGTCATTGTACATGTGGAATGTAAACTTTGCCACTAATATTCCAATGTGAACACTGGTAATTGGATGGTGAACTTAATAAAGCTGGTTAACTTATCTACTCGCATACATCAACATAATAGATGTTAACAAACATTTGTACCTGTTTGAGAATGGTGCTTGTCCCTGATCCAACCAACAAAAGCTTCTGGATTGTCCTTTGCTCCATGTAGTCAGGGATAGCTTCTTCACCACACTGATTAGTAGCTTTGTTAGGTGTTCGCAATGACAGGATTGGGCTAAGCAGCTTCACTATAGGCTGATCAGAAATGCAGATAAATTTAACTTTGGTCAGTTTGCTAGCAACAAAAAAGGGCAACCAGAAGAAGATGAATCGCAGGACTACCTTATCCCAAATCTTCCCTTTAACGGTTTTTTTGGCCTTCCTCTTGGTATGTCCCATCAGCATTCACCCAAAAGTGAGGTTTCCCAGCACATTGAACTCCTGCCAACTGAAAGAAAGAGACGGTTAAAGAAACTATAGCTCACGTATCTCAAAATTAGCTAGGGATAAACCATTCCAAACCTTAAGAATCTGTAGCTCAGATTTTGTAATCTCACGGCCATTTATCAAGATTCCGGTACTGCCCATTGCTCGCCTTTTGATCTAGAATGCCTCCAACATTTAGATTTGGACTTATTATGCAATGGGCTTGTGTCCCTACTGGAACATTTTCGAAGAGAAGCTTTTAATTAGAGTTGTCGATGATATATAATTAACATTTGTAAGAAGAAGCAAGCAAAATTAGTAATGCAGCAACTGAAATTGTGAGATGGCATGTTAAGGACAAAAAGAATGACATTTTCTAACTTCAAGTTCCCTCTTCCCCAAAAATCCCAGCCAACCCAGCTATGGCACCACAATATGCTATTCCTACATACTATGTTCTAGGAATTTACATATGCACAACCATGCCTTCATGTTTCCATATAATGTCATACCCTATCATATGGCAGTGGTGTGCGCTGTATTGGCGCGCTTGAAAGCGTCGTGATCTGCTCCTGTTGTCATCGATGCCACTATCTGTCCCTTGTTTTGCGCGCCGCATGGCGAATGTATTTATCAGAACAACAACACATGTATTAACTAGAGTACAACTCAGCAGACAACTGGAGTAGTTCAAGTAGTAACACTAGCAACTAGTTGATTCACTTTTGGATTAGCCATGTTCGGTTCAGATATATACTGGACAATTCTAAATTCAGATATATACTGAGCAGATCTGAAACCTGACCTTGATTTGGTTCCTCCACGTTTCAAAGTACTAATTTACTTGATCATCGTAGAACTAGAATATATATGCATACTCATCAGCTTGTTTTCATTTCACACCACATTGCCACACACCCTTGTCTCAACTAGGCAACTAACCATTGTGTGCTCCTGTGAACAAGAGAGGGGAGGGAAAGAGAAAAACAGAGGGCATGGTAGGGGAGCCTCCTACCTTGCTGCTGGGCGGCATTGGAGCAGGGCGGTGGAGTAGATCACCACCGGCGTTGCAACCGTCCCTCAAGAGCCCTACTCAGTTTTCCGTAGTGCTGCCTGTAACAATCTCAGAACCTGCGTGCTCTTGTGCTTTACAAAAAGGTTAGCTTCTCACCAACATAACCTGCGTGCTCCTGTGCTTTACAAAAAGGTTAGCATCTCACCAACATAACCCCTAAGAATGTATTTCCTGCATTGTACATTCATGTCTCATTGGGTTTATCCAATTAATTTTCAGCACCATTTTTTGCTTACCATGGCAACCGACCGTCGTAGATCAGAAAGCGAAGATGAGTTCATTCTTTTTGTTCTTCCTACTATAGAAGGTGGAAATTCATCAAGCAGGAGACATATGCACACTTCAAAACTTTCAGGAGCGTGTCGCGTAAATGAAATCTTAACAGGGCATGAGAAACTATGCAAAAGGAACTTTCGAATGGAGGTTGAAGTTTTTCATGCTTTGGTTGACAAGTTGCATGAGAAACAACTCCTCATTGATGCAAGAGACCTACTAAATAACCAAAAGTATTGCTATCTACTGAATGACCAAAAGTATTGCTACCTACTGAATAACCAAAAGTATTGCAACCTACTGAATAACCAAAAGTATTGCTTAGTGCATAACAATAAACCATACCTAATCTTGATGGTATGGTTGGCTGCATGCAATCTCCCTTCTAATCCAAGCCAAGCGAAGATCATCTGTAGAGAAGGACAGGAAAAGTTCCCTGTTCTCCTTACTTCTGAAGATATCTGATGCCATCAAAATATCACCTACTTGCAGGCCTTGTAACTTTTCAATTGTTGTGATACACTTGGTAATGCTACACGGATCATCAAGCTTCTTCTCCTCAATTGCAGCAAACCGATCAATTTCTTCCTGCTTCAGTTTTAGGTATCACTCATGGAACCCATCGTCACGGTCACGTTTCTTGGTTTTTCCACGCTTTGCTCCATGTTTCTCTGAACATATCTGTGTGGCTCTTGATGGGGCCTGCGTATGTTGCATAGGAGTAGAGAATGTGGAAAAGAATCCAAATTGGCTTCGTCAACTTCATCATCCAAAGTAAAGTGCAGATCTAACTCATTATGGGTCAACATAGTAGGTGATGGTGAATGATACATGTCTGTCACTTGTGTTGGATGTGATGAGAGAATTGATGCATGCTTTGACTTGTTAGCATAATGGTTCATACCATGACGAGTTCTCCCTTCAGCATAACGACCTGTCAAATAATTTCTTTCTTTAAAGAACATTTATCACAAGAATCCAGACTATAATTCCATGCTGTACATAAGCACTAACGAAAGAAGAGTTAGTAACTAAAAAATAGTAAGTGATGCTAAACTTCATAAAGAGGGATCAGTTCTTGATAATATGGGAATGTCTTGTCTCGCCATTGGAGGGCGTCCTTGCTGTTTCTACGAGCGGCAAAACTATCCCAAACATTATCCGGTGCATCTACCATATGTCTCTCACTATTCCATCCAAACCCACTTTCGTCCAACAAGTCTTTCACACTTCGATAATCTTTTTTTAGATTTTGCTCTTTCTGTTTTGACTTGGGAAACAGTAAGTGATACATTGAACTTTTGGTTTATTCGACAAACAATATTTGTCCAAGCTTCCTTGCTCCAAGCATTTTGTGTCCGCAAACCTGGCACATCATGATCTTTGAGGAGCCGAATTAGGAACATCTTCATGTCGTGACTCCATTTAGCCCTAGAATTACTCTTTGAGATCTCTAAAATTGAAACATAAATGTTCGTATGATGTATCTAATAGCATGTAAGACATAATTAATTGCATGTGATATATTAGCTGCATCACATCACACGAATACCTATTTCTTGATGAGACCCTTCTATCACACCATCAGCTTCGGTATCAACATGCCCCCTTGGCTGAGAACAATGGGCTCTTCACTCCATCAACCGTTGATCAGCCATCTGTAGTAGAAACTTCTCATGATTTTGTTTATCCCAAAGTACATGAAACATGTGTATGAACGTAGAAGCAATTGTGTTACTTAGAACCTGTATATCGTTATGCATAATCCTAGAAGTGTATCATTGAAAGAGTTTGTTAGTAGTTTATATATGTGTCAGCCAATATTCAGGACTTTGTTTGGTCATGAGAAACTTTCTAGTGCTTAAAACCATATCTCAAATATGATAAATCTGCAAGTAAGGGACTTCAGGAGTAACTCAAATCATCCAAAAATCAGCTAGTGCTTAAAACCATATCTCAAATATGATAAATCTGCAAGTAAGGGACTTCAGGAGTAACTCAAATCATCCAAAAATCAGGTGCATGTGGAACCGGGTGCTACTAGATGAAGCCTATTCAATGAGAAGGAAAGCACAACCGGGTTGCTTTTGGCCTTATCAGCACACCACGTGGGGGGGGGAGGGCAGGGCCATGCCGACCTCCCCTCCACTGCCGGCTGCCGCAAGGTGTGCCTGCGGCAGGTACACGACCGCGCTGCCCTGCCACGGCAGCGTCACCGCCGGCGCCACGCACACGTGCCACAGCTCCCGGCACACCACTGTAGGCGGCGGGGACGGCGGCCGGGCGCCCTTCTCCTCTTCCGCCGTGTTGAGATGGATGCCCATAGCACCACTAGGGTGGCGCCTTGGTTCGCCCCTTCCCTTCCTCTGCAACGGTGACCGCGTGCCTCGGTTCGCCCCTTCCCTTCCCCTGCGATGGCGACCGCGCGCCTCGGTTCGCCCCTGCCCTTCCCCTGCGACGGCGAGCGCGCTTTTCGGCGTGCTTTTCGGTTCGCCCCTGCCCTTCCCCTGCGACGGCGACCGCGTGCTCCCTCCTCGACTGCTGTGTGCGCAAACAAGGTCGCTGGATGTGGGCGGGCGTGCTAATGATGTGGTGTGATGGCTTCTTCAGTTTCGTGAGCCATGTGAGGCTAGGGTGCGGACGTGAAGGAAATGAGGAATCGCTTTCGCGAAAGGGACCCCTACCCTGCCTCCCTTCCCTGTGACCACCGCACAAAAGACCGTGGAATCCCATCGATTCAGGGGCGAAGTTTAATCGAACGACGCATCTGGTAATTAGTCAGCTGGAACCGAGACGTACCTGCTGTTGGAGATGAGGGCTGGGAGCCGCCACCGTACAATCGCTGGAGCGTAGGAGGATGGAAAGGGGAACGGAGAAAGATGGTTTTGCTCCGACTAAGCGGTGCGTTTTTGGCACGACCGACGTACGCGACGCATCCGTTCCCGCCAGGATTTTTTCCACGAGATCCGATCGAATGGAAAAATTCCTGTGAAATTGTACACGAGCTGATCCAAAGGAAAAAAATCCTATACTCTTTATTCCTGCAAACCAAACATGCATCACAGGAAATTTTCATATGGAATTGAATCCTTTGAAAATCCTATACAAATCCTTTGAACCAAACAAGGCCTTAGTAGTTGATCGGATTGAAACTGAAAATGGCAATAGTTTGTGGCATGCTGGCTCCTCCCTAAAGGTGGCCATATGGGCCGGGCTTTTAAGGCCGGCCCACGGGCACGGCACGGCACGCGAATAAAAGGGCCGGGCCGGCCTTCGGCCCGCCACGGAACAAGGCCGATCCCCGAGGCCAGGCCTTAAGGCCAGGCACGGCACGACCCTTTTATTTTTTTTGTATTTTTTTCAATCCGAACGCCGTACCCACTGGCGTTTTGACCCTCTACCCAAACGCCATGAGGTCTGGCGTTTGCCCCCCCCCGAGACTTGAACGCGGGCCAACCCGCAGCCGTATTTTTTTCACTCCGAACGCCGTATACACTGGCGTTTTTACCCTCTACCCAAACACCATATGGTCTGGCGTTTGCCCCTTGAACGCGGGCCGGCCCGCAGCCGTGCCGTGCCGGGCCGGCCTTTTTAAGTCGCGGGCCAGGCCGATCCCCGAGCTGCGGCCTTCGGGCCAGCACGGCACGGCCCTTTTATAAAAGGGCCTACACGGGCCTTGCCGTGCCAGACCTTTTTATAGGCGGGCCGTGCCATGCGAACTTTTTTTTAAAATATTATTTTTTAAACTAAAAATTCGAAATATGTTGGTCTCATCTCGGAAATTTCAAAAGTAGTGCCCTGTCGTCCCACGATCGGACGACAGGGCTCCAATCCTCTCCCCATCGGACGACTGGACCCCAATCCTTCCCCCGTGGGACGACAAGCCTCGAATCGTCCGCGCGCCAAACGACAGGCCCCACCGCTCAACGATTACGCGCCGAAAGCGCGAGATTCCCAGGTCCCACGGACCTGTCGTCCGGCCGTTGGACGACAGGAGCTTGTCCTCCAACGGTGCAACGACAGGGGGTTTATTCCCCCGCCAGTCACGCGCCCGTGACTCTCCCCTTTTTCGGCTGCTGCGCCCCCATATGAATCAGCAGAGCCCGAGCGAGCGCAGCAGGAGAGAAAGAACAGAGAGGAAGGAGAGAAAGAAGAGGGGAGAGGAAGAAGGAGAGGAAGAAGGAGGGAAGGAAGAGAGGAGAGGAAGAAGGAGAGGAAGGAGGGAAGGAAGAAGGAGAGGAAGGAGGGAAGGAAGAGAGGAGAGGAAGAAGGAGAGGAAGGAGGGAAGGAAGAAGGAGAGAAGAGGAGGTGAGTTTGCGGGAGTACGGTAAATTTTCTGTAGTTTTTATTAGTTACGTGTTGGTTTGAATTTTATTAGTTTAGCACGTATTAGTATTATTTAGGTTGTTTAGTACGAATTAATTTGTAATTTTTATATATTATTTAGGTTGTTTAGTACGAATTAATTTGTAATTTTCATATATTATTTAGGTTGTTTAGTACGAATTAATTTGTAATTTTCATATATTATTTAGGTTGTTTAGTACGAATTAATTTGTAATTTTCATATATTATTTAGGTTGTTTAGTACGAATTAATTTGTATTTTCCATATATTATTTATGTTAGTTTGTAATAACATATATTATTTAGGTTATTTATGGGGATTATGCAAGTTAAATCTCGTAGTTCAATTAGGTCTGTGAAGGTTAAATTGATTAGACGATGGGAAAAAAATGTGGTTAAAGTAGGTAGAACTATTTAGTTATACTATTAGAGACGTAGAATATTAGTACGTAGTTAGGTTAATTATTAGATGTCCGTGCTCATCGTTACATTCGATCGTGCTAAAAGTTCTATCCCGATTTGTCGGTCGATAATCCTGGTGTGTTCCGGATCACCCTTGTACACGCGTACAGCGTGTACTCGACCTACATTTAGTACGAAAGAATTTAGCGGTCGCGTGACGTAATAGAACTACATGTTAAACTAGGTCGAACTATTTAGCTATACTATTAGAGACGTAGAATATTAGTACGTAGTTAGGTTAATTATTAGCTGTTCGTGCTCATCGTTAGATTCGATCGTGCTAAAAGTTCTATCCCGATTTGTCGGTCGATAACCCTGGTGTGTTCCGGATCACCCTTGTACACGCTGTAAGCGTGTACTCGACCTACATTTAGCACGAAAGAATTTAGCGGTCGCGCGACGTAGTAGAACTACATGTTTTACTTAGTACGTGACGAAGATGTCAATTTTTCTTACGGCAGGTATGTCGGACTTAGTTAACATGACGGTGTACTATGGTCCTGGGGTTGTTCGATCAAATCAGAGTGGGGTTGATCTGAGTGAATTCAGCCATGTCGATTTGCCAATTTCTGATCCGGAAAGGTTGAACTTCAAGGAAGCCAATCATTGGCTTACACGTACCTTCTCGATGGATCCTGAAGTATATGCTGTGACCATTCAGGCAGTGTTTACCAAGTCCTGCACTGATATTAAATGGGACTTGTTACCGATCGAGAGTAGTAGAGACTGGAGATCGTGGTTGCGGGTTTGCAAAGCTAGGCGAAGTCCTCCGGTCGCACTAGTGCAAGCCATCCTGAAGGGTGCCGAGTCAGTAGGCGGTGGTGCGTACGAAGCGGAGCAGAACAATGCAGAACCACAGGTGGACGAGGTAGTTCAATCCGCTTGGGAAGGTGGGCAAGCTGGGCAGAGCAGTGAACCGGCAGAAGTTGGTCCCACGGGGCAGGCGGATGAAGACGAGGATTTGGAGACCATGCAGGAGATAATGGAACAGGAAGATGAAGATGGCTTGGTCGAAGATATTGACGAAGGTAGCGGTGAGGAAGATAACATTCATGAGTCCCCGATTCCGAGTGCATGGAATCAAGAACTTCTTGGAGGCATGACTGTCGATGATGGCCATGATTCTGCTTGGGAATATAACAAGAACCAGATCCAAATTGGTTCGATGTATGCTACCAAGAAAGAATTGAAGCACGCCGTCACGCAATGGGCCATGTCCACGCAGAGGATTTTCAGGACTGACACATCTTCCCCAAATAATTTAACCTTAACATGTACGGCTAATGGCTGTGAAAGCAAGGTGCACGCCCATGTGCCCAAGTATGAAGTGAATTGGGTCGTGACCAACGTCGTGCCGCACACTTGCATCAGAAGCAACGTCCTAGCACGCCACCCCAATCTAACATCCACTCTCATCGCAGAACTGATGTACAGCGAGATAGTGGAGAAAAAAGACATGAAAGCAAAGCACATACAAGTTGCAGTAAAGAACAGGTACAAGTACGAAATCCCATACGGGAAGGCTTGGAGGGCTAAGCAGAAGGCCATGGAGATGCGCTTCGGCACTTTCTATGACTCGTACGACAACCTCCCCCGTCTGCTTTATACACTCCTCCTCCGGAACCCCGGGACACATGTTGACATACAGCACTCAGTGAACCCCCACTTTCCAGGCTATAAAGTGCTGAACAGAGCATTCTTCTCTTTCGGTGCATGCATTGAAGCTTTCAGGCATTGTCGTCCAGTGATGTGCGTGGATGGGACATTTCTGACAGGCAAGTACAAGGGGCAGATCCTGACGGCTATTGGTGTGGACGGCAACAATCAGATCCTCCCATTGGCGATGGCGTTCGTGGAGGGTGAGAACTTCTCGAGCTGGTTATGGTTCTTCAGGCAGCTTAAACATGGAGTAGTGAAGAATCGGGAGAACGTATGTGTCATTCACGACAGGCACCCTGGCATACTAAAAGCCGTGAAGACACTCCAGGAACCAGAGGATGATGAAGAACAACCTTGGCCGGACCTGCAAAGCCGTTGGTGCGTGCGGCATCTTGGGGCTAATTTTTTTAGCCAGTTTAGGAACAAGAGGCTGATGAATCTGTTTAAGAGGCTGTGCAAGCAGAACCAGGAGAGGAAGTACAAAACTTTGTGGCGGAAGCTCGATGAGTTCACTAAGAGCGAGATCAGTGATCGCAAGAAAAAAATTTGGTGCTTAGCCCAGAAGAAGAGCCACATGAGCTTTCTGCTATTCCAGCAATTGACCCTCCAGGTACGAGGAGGAGGAAAGCGAAACAAATAAAGAATTTCTCTCAGTGGATAGAGAAAGAGCCGCCTGTGAAGTGGTCTTTGCTTCACGACACTCATGGCGCTAGGTACGGCATCATGACGACCAACCTTGCGGAGGTGTACAACTTTGTGCTTAGAGGGCAGCGGGGTTTACCTCTAACTGCTATCGTGGAGGGTGCGATGCATGGCACCGTGAGGTATTTTCAAGAGAGGTACAGAAATGCTGCACTGCATATGAACCTTTTTCCTGCGGCCCCGTACTGTGCGAAGATCATGAAGTACATGGAGGATAAGATTCAAAAGGGATTAGGGCACACAGTCTACAGCATTGGGAATCTTGAAAGGAGGTACGAGATACGTCTAAGGGATAAATCTGGTTTTGGGTCTGCGAACGAGACGAAGACCCATGAGGTTATAATTGGAATGGAAGGCACGCCCACTTGCAATTGCACATGCAACAAACCGAAGCTGCTACACCTGCCCTGCTCTCATGTGCTTGCTGCATGTGGCCAAATAGGGATGGACTCAATCTCGTTCGTGTCACCGTACTATCTAAAGCAGTCTGTACTCCATACTTGGAGCGGCGAGATAAGTGGATTCCGTGCGGTTGGCAACTTCAACAAGGTAGACGAGGCTCAAAGGGAATATATCCCAGATGTAAGACTTCTCCGGGTAAGACGAGGTCGACGGCAGGTTCGTCGTATTCGTAACGACATGGACCAATCGGAGGCCGGTGGTCCAACTAGGCAGTGCATGCATTGCTCAAGGTATGGGCATAGGATGAAATACTGTCCTGAATTACGAAAGCAAGGCCAAGGGGATACTGCAGGTGGCGCTAGCACATCGGCGCCTGGAAGCGCAGGAGGAGAAAGTTGAAATGCTATTTCAGAATTTGTAATTTCAACTTAGTTTCAACTTAGTTTGTTCCGTAAAACTTTGTATTTCCTATAAGTTTGTAATTGCTGTATGTTTGTATTTCCTATAACTTTGTATTTCCTGTATGTTTGTATTTCCTATAACTTTGTATTTCCTGTATGTTTGTATTTCCTATAACTTTGTATTTCCTATAAGTTTGTAATTGCTGTATGAACCCTTAAGTTTGTAAGTTCGTAATTCATGTACGTTTTCGTAGCATGGTATCCGTTCGTGCGATTCCATAAGTTCATATTTGTATGATTCCATTATTACGGCAGGTATGGCGTCGTATCGTCATCTGGACCCTACGGTTGACGCACGACACCGGGGGAGGCTACTGGAGGCAGGCGAAAAGCTCCCCGTGCTCATCACTCGCACGCCTCAGGAGGATTGGATGATACACCCAGACTGGGTTGACAGGTAATTACGTACGTTATTCGAACTAATCGTTATTAGGTAACTAAATTTATTGTTTTGTACTTGTTTCACAGGTTGGCTTGGGCGGGTCTCCTACCCCTGGCACGCATGGTTGAGGCTACTACGGCAGAGTGGCGGCTCATGCCGGCAGATGACGATGAAGAGGAGCCACGAGAGCAGTACACTGAGCAGTCCCGTCGTTTTTGTTACGACCGGTCACTCGTCACCTGCTTAGTGGACCGTTGGAGGCCTGAGACCCACACACTTCACTTTCCGTGGGGAGAGATGGCGCCTACTCTCCAGGACGTCTCGTTCTTGCTGGGCCTACCGTTGGCTGGAGCCGCAGTTGGTCCGTTGGAGCCTCCAGTAGATTGGTACGAGGACATAGTCTTCCGTTTCGCCGGTGTTGCTCAGGGGGTCGGGGAGTTGGTCCGAGATGGCAACGGGCCTAAGTGGCGGTGGTTGCGCAACTTTCAGGTACATCCTCTTGCCTTTATTATTCAATGCGAACGTGCTTTTCACAATTTTATAACCTTATCTGATGTCATGTTTTCCATGTAGATCGCCACGCTAGGTTACCCTGCTGTCGCGCTTACGGAGCAGCAGGTTGACCGTTGTCTAGAGGCGTACGTCCTGTGGCTCTTCGACAAGGTGATGTTCACGTCCAATCACGTGGACACTGTGGACGCTCGCTACATCGGAATAGCGCGTGAGATCGTGGATGCACGTTGCCGCGAGGACATAGTTCAAAGGAGTTGGGGTTCAGCCGTCCTGGCCGCTACTTTGAGAGCCATGTGCAATGCTTGCAGCAGGCGCGCCGAGAATTCAGCGGTACTAGGTTGCCCACTGCTGTTGCAGCTTTGGTCGTACGAGCGTTTCCCGATCGGACGGCCAGACGTGCAGTTCGAGGTACCGTACGATGGTAGGGAGTACCATGGGGATCTCATCGACAGGCCTACTTTTGGGACACTCTGGACACGGAGACGGGTTAGTTTTATACAAAATATGTTTTCTTACTAAAATACTAAATTTGTTCATTCGTACTAATTATTTCAATTCCCGACAGGTACGATATGCTAGCGAACAGGTCAGGAACTGCTACCCAGCCTTCACGTCGCAGTTCGATACGTTGCACCCTAGTCAGGTGATATGGGAGCCGTATAGTGCCGAGGCGTTGACGCGACGAGCGCCTGCCGGGATTTCAGCCTTGTGTACTAGAGACGTCGACTACTGGATGACGAAGTCTTTCGTAGTGTTCGACGTCACTGTGGAGGTAACCGCTGTGCACCGAGTGATGCGGCAATTCGGCAAGCGCCAGTTGTGTCCTCCCCCAGCACCGCCCACGCTTCAGCCTCACATCCACAGGTAAGAGCATACATACAACGTTTTACTGTCGGATAGTACTACCGTGATATGTTTTGTTCACTTCGCACGAATGATCACAAAATGTAGGTACAACCGCAAGGGTGGAAACAAGACGGCATCAACTTGGGCACGAAACCTCGCACCGTTTGTCGAACGGTGGACGACGGCTTCTGCAGACGGCTGGCAGGAAGACACGGCCTTCGACCAAGCCGAGTACGATGTGTACCTCGAGTGGTACCGCTCCGGTACGAGGTTGTTCTACGTACCGCGTGCCGACCCAGATGAGATGCTGCAGGGCCGCACGTCTGATTACTACCCGGCTGCTTCTGTTGTTGGCGTCAGGCACCACGCGGTAAGTGCCACGATTTTCTTTGTTTCGTATGTAATATCAGAAACACGAGTATGTAGGAACTAATAATTCATTTCGTATTTGCAGGCGCAGTTGACGCTTGATGCCCAGGAGGAGGTTGCCGCACTAATTAACCGGCTTGACATGGGGGTTCAGATGAGTCAGTCCGATCATCGATCCGCGTGGGAGCGTCTCAATGGCAAGCTCCGGAAGATCTTCGATACTTTGACGTGCGCGCGCGCTTCAGACGTCGTGGCTGGACGGTCTAGTCGTCATGCGCACCGTCCCCCACGGCACTCCTCGTCGTGGCATCAGCAGCCACAGTCCACACCCCAGCCATCGCCACCTCTCCCCACGCAGGCGGGAGGCTCGGCGTGGCATGGGCAGCCACAGTCCACACCCCAGCCATCGCCACCTCTCCCCACGCAGGCGGGAGGCTCAGCGTGGCATCAGCAGGCACAGTTTCAGCCATCGCCACCTCTCCCCACGCAGGCGGGAGGCTCGGCGTGGCATCAGCAGGCACAGTTTCAGCCATCGCCACCTCTCCCCACGCAGGCGGGAGGCTCGGCGTGGCATCAGCAGGCACAGTTTCAGCCATCGCCACCTCTCCCCACGCAGGCGGGAGGCTCGTCGTGGCATCAGCGGCCACAGTGGACCTCGCAGGCAGCACCACCTTTCCCGACGCAGGTAGGTGGCTCATACCCAAGCTATCCACAGTCTATCATGGTCCACACTACAGGTAAAGCCGTATTACTAATATGGTCATACTAATTTTTTTGAATTATATTACTTAATTCGAGTGTTTACTTTAGGTGACACAGTCCCCGTTTTGGCGTTCGGGGGTTCACCAGATACTGTTGTTGACTACGGCGACGTGTGGAGCCAAGCGGATGCTTCAAGGCTTGTTCCTCACTTCCCGGGATTTCAGACTCCACCGCCACCACCCACGCAGGTCACACAGTCGCCGCCTCGTCATCCGGATGAGCCGATTTACGGCAGGGGTCACCGTCAGCCACAGCCGGTACAGCCCTTGACACTGTCGGGCCGTCGCAAGAGAGCACGTCCTCGTACTCGTAGAGCCGCCGCACCCGCCGCACCACAGGGAGGCCCCGGAGGACCTGACCAGGGAGACGAGCAGGACTAGTTTTTTTAGCCGGACACTAGCACCATTTCCTTTTGTATTTTGACTATCTTTAGTTGTACTGAATGGCATGGAACACTTTCATTATTTCTTCGAAATCTAGAGTCGGAAACATCGTCAGCACTACAGTTACAACACGGTACGATATCATTCGCATACAGTCGAACAACCTACCTAGTCGGAAACGGTACGATATCTTCTCACCTCGCTCCGGAACACTAACCCCTCTCCTCTGCTTTCATTTCTAAAATTCTCGTGGATGGGTGAGAGGTACAGATGCGCGAGAGGGGAATAAATAGGGGATGCCGCACTGCGTGAGGTACTGTATGCAACAGAGGAGACTTAAAGCCGTGATATAGGGGAGCAGTGGAGCGTACACAGGGGAGGGGACGTAAAGAATGGACAGGGAGGGGACTGAGGGGACGTGAGGGGACGTGACAGGGGCGTAGGGTGGACAGGGAGGGGACTGAGGGGACTGAAAGGGCCCTGTCGTCCCACGGTCGGACGACAGGGGGGGCCCCGCTGCCGCGTTGGCAATTTTGGCGCTTAATCGCTGCCACGGCGGACAATTGCCGCTTAATCGCTGCCACGGCGGACAACAGAGGCTTGTCGTCCGATGGTCGGAGGATTGGAGCCCTGTCGTCCGATGGTGGGACGACAGGGTACTACTTTTGAAATTTCCGAAATGAGACCTACATATTTCGAATTTTTAGTTTAAAAAATAATATTTAAAAAGAAGTGCCGGGCCGGCCCATATGGCCACCTTTACTCCTCCCGCTTCCATCCGTGTCCTCGCCTTCCACCGCTGCCTCCCTCTCCCCCGCCCCCACCTCACCACTCCTCGCCCGGTCGCCAGAACCGCCTGCCCGCCCCTGTCCCAGCCCCGCGCGCTCTCTCATGGCCTTCTCCGCCGAGACAGCGGGCGAACAGGCGGAGGAGGAAGCCCTCCCCACCGCCGCCGCTGCCGGAGACGGCGGTGAGGTGAGCACGGAGGATTGACAGCGGTGGGGCACATCGTCGCCGCTCCCGATCGTGGTGTCCGCCGTCGTCCGCGAGCTGCTCGAGATGGAGGCCATGGCCGGCGAGAAGATGCGCTTCGGTGGCGTCGGCTCCAAGCTGAAGGTGACGCCTTTTCGTTCAATCCCCCTATAGGATTTAGAAGGTTCTTGTTGCTTCTGTGCTTCTAAAAAGTTATACAACACCGCAAGAATTGAATCGTGCTAGTGAATGCGATCTCCTAGTGAATTCACGGCTCGATGTCTTCTGAGCTCATAGGGCGATTTCAAGGACGTGGAGGACAAGAAGCACAGGGCTGTCTACGAGACGCTCGCAGACTCCGACCAGAAGCGGCAGTATTACTCTGCCCGGCAGATTGCTTGCCGTCTGCTCGGGAGCAGGGGGTATCTCTGCCAGAAGGTAATGTGAGAGTCTGTGAAACACAATGCAGCGATTTGGGTTTAGTGGTTTACTCAACTGAAGCTTGTCTTTGCATATATTTCTGTGCAAATATTTCACTCATCTTCATCACAAGGGTTTTTCTGATCCGCTGATCTCTAAAATTGCAGTGCTGGCTACCAATGGAAGATTGTATGTGCCCCTTGCAATTTATGGAGGGGAATAAGATTCTGGCTATATATGCATCCAAGGGTCTGTCTGAAGATGTTTATGCTGTATTTGCTGCTATATCCTTTCTTCGGATTGTGCGAGCATCTCTGTTCTTTCAGGACTTATTGCGGCAAAAACACAGGAAAGTTACTCTGGCAAGTATTTGGCATTGAAGCTGCACCCTTGTGTCTGTTCGGCATCCAAGAGCATGAAGATATCATGTGGGATGCATTCCAGCGTTCGGGTAATCTGCACAGTTGCATTGATTGATCACGGTGGAACCTCAGATGTTGACGTTTCACGTTTCACACGAACAAATGCAGACTGCAAGTAGTAATGCCTGAATTATTTAACTAGGAATGAAATGTTGGTGGACTCTATTTAATAACTTTATTTTAGGAAAGATACCCTATTTAATTACTTGTGCTCCATAGAAGATTGTTTCATTAATCAGTCATTTAGTAGACTTACTAATCTTTCTATCATTAGCTAGGGCATGTGTGATTATTCATCTTCTTCACAGTTAAATACTGTATATTTCTCCAGGAAAGGGGAAGGTCTCATTTCTGTACCCAAATAAGAGTACAACCCCCAAGTCTGTCAAAGATCTTACATTTGATGATCTGACCTTGAATTCTGACCTTCAGGAGGTGGTATGTATTTTGTTCTTTATGCGTGTATTCTATGACGTGAACTGTTGCAAACCCACCTTTAATATCCAAAGTGCTTCTAGCTTAAGCAGTGCTGCCTTCTTATTTATGTCCCACATTGGGGATTTTATTTCTTAGTACTTTATATTTATTTTGTAGTATTGAATATTGATAGTGACTTAATCCTTTGAATGTATACTGGTTTTATGTGTCCGTGCTGTAAGAGAAGAGATATTAAGTTTCATGGTAGAAGTAACATGATGTGGCAACATATCACTATATCAGTACGTAGTAACGAATTAACCTTTGCAATGTAGGAAGTGCAAGGTGAACCTTATAACTTGGTTTTGCTTGATGGTACCTGGAGTAATTCTGCTGCATTATACAGAAGGCTGAAGGTATGATTCACTGCATTCTCATTGAACATGATGCACTTCTTTTATTAGTCTGTGTCTGCTTCCGCTTGGAAAATCATTGTTCAAGGCTTCAGGTTGTATTGATGCATTCATGGTTTACATACAACAAGTGTAGTTCATGGATATTGTTAGATTTTACCTTTTGGCCATTCAATATTAGGACTAGGTGTTGGAGCATATCTAACATCACTCTGACATACATAGCCATAGCCCATGCTAGTTCCACAGTCAGTGATGGTTGGAGGTACACTGACTATGCGATCGAGCTGAAACTGCTGGCTTTGATGGTGGGGTGCTACTCATGATGCTCCAACTCCTAGGTGTTCATTACATGTAAAGGCCACAATGTTGTCAGAAAATAGCAACTCTAAATCTAATCAAAGCATATAAAGTTAAGGTAGAAGATCTTACCTCTAGGTATACCCTTCCATGAGATTGTCAAAAGTAATTTATAAGATGATACTGTCCTCCTGTTCATGGCAGTGATAGAGGTGTTGATAGAGCATCGAACATACCAAAGCTGGTAATTCTTATTAGTGAAAACTCAAATGTCAGGCTGCAATGCTGGCCTAGAGTTTTATATGGTTGCAAGCAGCAATGGGCCAGCTGCAAGTATTGTCAAAAAGAGATGTCCTTCAACAAGCTGACATTGCAAGTAAAAACAGAAATACTATATGTCAGCTTGTTGAAGGATATCGCCTAAGTGTTTGAGATAACAAATTGGTTTGAGCGAGATCTGCCGCATTGCCTGTAGATGCTAGATGTCCCTTTCTTTCCTATCGGTCCTAGCCAGTTATTAGTCATTACATAGCGATCATTCATTACTTTTCATCATTGGGAAACCCTGTGTTGAACACATAGTATTTGAATGAGTTGGTGCAGAAGTTGCACGGGGTATTTGAACGAGGTGTAGTTCGATGATGAGTGTATTTGGAAGATGGAGAGGTGAGTAGAACTGTTGAATATTTTTTAGTTATGTTGGTGTCACGTCATGCTACTGTCCATTTTCCTATTTATTTGTAGTATATTGTCAGTTTGAAAGGTGGGAATTTTGCCATTACTGTCATGGAACTAGTAATGGTAATGTTGTTATCTAGAGAATTTGAGTCAATTCACAGTGCTGTTATTGCTGCTACATCTCCTGATTTAGTGCCATGTGAGGTAAATCTATTTAATTTCATGCGATATAAGGTGTTTGCTGAGCAGATATTTAGGCTAACAGGTTGAATTCTAATTTAACACGAATATATTGAATAGATTCAAGAGTCGATGTCAACTCAACTAACTCCAACCACATGCTCCTCTGGAGGCGTTGGCCCAGCCGCGTGCTCCTGCTCCCTGATATGTTTACTGTCACATGGAAATTGTTGTGTTCAACAAAGCATGTCCAGGCCACAACTGAACACCAGTGACACAGAAACTGCATCTCATTGATCGAGGTCACAGTTTTAAGCTGGAGTGTATAAAGCATGTCAAAATTAAAAGTAGCTTAGTGGACCCTAATATCTGAGATTTTATAGGAGAGATGGACTGTGATATGGGGAGAAGAAGACATACCTTGTATCTCGCTGTCTATGCTTGCCTCAGTGATGCATAAACTGCGGTGAGAAAAAAGCTTCATTTGTTTTTATGTGTCCCTATATTGGTGGTTTTTTTAAGTACTTATCTGGGTCTCTAATTCTCACTTCTGCTGACATGTTTTTTTGTAAAGCAGACCTCAGCCAGCATGGGATCATACTTGCACCGCAGCAGCTGCAGCTGGTCTCCTCTCAGAGTTGCACATGCGGACTGAGCTCAGTGCATTTGAACTGGAAGAGCAAGCTGAGGCAGTGGAGTGCTCGTTGGATATCTTGCTAGATGCTCTCACAGCTCGACGGGTTCGCCTGGGTAGATCGATAACTCGAAAACAGACATACAAGGGACTGCATATAGTGAAAGATGCAAGCAACATCAGCGTAGGTTGTGAACATGCCTGGAAGGTTGATTTCATTCTTTTGCAGAATTGGAGAACTGATCAGGTAGTTACAGCATTTTACCTTTGAATTTTAGGTCAGTAATTCAACACTCCCGTGGTGTTCATTTTGTTAATGGTTAATGTTACTTGTAAGCACAAAAAGCAGAATTTTGGCAACAAACTGATTTGGAAACTGCATCTGTAAGTTTGAGCTGCAATAGTAGAAACAGACTGAGACGGCAGATCCTAAGGTTGGTAGTAGCATGAAGTCTGTGTTGTAAAACGAACTTAAAAGAGATGAAGAGATTAATGTGCGGGAGGAGAATTGTGGATACAAACATCACCCTGTCATCCCGTCTGAAGTTGTGTAATAGTGTAAGTTGTATAAATTTCTTTGTTTTGTTTTCTTAAACCTCATAATATCTACAGCTATTTTTTCTTTTGTTGGTGTTATTTGCCCTGCGTCAGCTGGTTCTGCTGTCGATTCCTCCATAAAGAAGACACTAAAGATGACTTAATAGAATGGTATAGATAGCTGTTGTCTCTTGTACTTAAGCTACTGTCTCTTGTATCGATCAAGTCTCGCATCCAAGACCAAGAGACGACACCCACGCCACCAGCAATATTCTAGCAATACAACAGTGAGCATTTCTAGGAGGAACAAGGCCTCACGATTAACTAACTGAGTTTGCAACTGTTCAGCGAGAGGAAACACAAGTTGACGTGCATCAAAACTCAAAACAGGAAGTTCCTCTAGAGCTCGTACAACTACAAGGGCGTATATCCTGAAATAACCTGCTCATTCTCATGCAGTTCCCAGGTCTTTAAGCCCCATAGAGCAAACATTTGGTGTAATGATCCAAAATCAACAGTCGACTACCGTCAGTCAAAAAATGACAATGCCAATTTCAGCATAGTTCAAAGATATCTACACAATAGGGATCAACTATACCAAAGGTGAAACATAGCAATGCACGTCAAACAAAGTTATGTCATCAGAACATTTTATCCGAATTCATAAATGAATTTGCCTCACAAGACTTTCAAATTCAAGCAACAAAAGCTACATACATGTGCCACTATGCACTACACTGCTATAATTTGAGAGCATGCGATAGCAGAGCTTACCATGTATTTACAAGTAAAGGAGTACTCAAGCTTAAATTACATCAGTGGCAAGAAAGTTTGTACTCACCCACGGCGCTTGCTAAGGCGCCATGAGTTGGGCTCTTGGTATCTGTCGTACAGAGGTTCAATCCTTTCATGGCGCTTGCGCTTGCTCATCTTTGTCGGGTCCACAGATCTGTAGAACCTTGGTGCCAATTCGACAAGCCATGCCGGATTAATGGCTGTGACCTCCCTCATGTACTCTTTTGTTGTCATGACAATTTCATTGTAAATCACCCACTCTGGCTGCTGATGAAAGAGAGCGCTGCTTGGGTGGATATACACCTGCTGATGATAAGCAAGGGTCCTGTATCCTCCCTTGGGATCCTTCCTAGCAGCGTTGAAGAAGAAGCCTGTGCTGATGGCCTTCCTTACCTTGTCGAGATCATTCCCAGCAGAGACAACGTCCAGCTTATACCTGTCCATGATCTCGAGGAGCTGTTTCCTCACATCCTGTGCTCTCCTCAGTGATGTTATCTTAAGAAAATTCTCGAAGCACCATGGTCCTGAGAACTGCTTTGCCTTCCATGCCTGATACACAGTGAGTAATGTGACGTGATCCCCTTCTGGCTGGAAAAAGTTTCCCCTTTTCCGATCCGCTTGAGCTTGCTTTTCCCTTGGTCGATAGAATACATTCCCAGTTTGAATCATCGCAATGATAGTCACTATTTCATCACTGCATCCGAGGTCCACACTAGCAAGAAGCATCTTTGAAAGTGGTGGTTCTTGTGGAAATTCAGCCATCTTGCTCCCCAGTTTGGTAAGAAGGCCCTCTTCATCTAAGGCACCAAGGCTGTACAACTGTTCCATAGCAGAAATGAGTGCTTGAGGTGCTGGAGGGTCCATGAAATCAAATGACACTAGTTCCTTTATTCCCATTGCCTTCATATTAAGAACAGTCCACCCCAAGTTAATCCTCTGAATTTCCGGAGTTGTCGTGGGGGACATTTCATTATGATAGGCACTCTCAGTGTACAAACGGTAACACTTGCCTGGGCCTGTACGCCCAGCACGTCCTGCTCTTTGCTTAGCTGATGCCTGCGAGATTGGAGTGATAACCAACGAATCCAGCCCTTGTTTCGGGTTATACACGTTAAGTTTTGCAAAGCCTGGGTCAACAACATAATATATCCCATCAATTGTAATAGATGCTTCTGCTATGTTGGTGGCCACAACCACCTTCCTCTTCCCAGGAGGAGCAGGTTCAAAGATCTTTGACTGCAGTTCAGTTGGAAGAGCACTGTATACTGGATTGATTAGCAACTCCGGAACATCCTTACCCAGCGCTTTCATCCTCTCATGAAGACAGTTACAGGCATGATCAATCTCTTCCAGGCCTGTCAGGAACAAGAGGATATCACCTTCGGGTTCACTCAGATGGATCTGCAACACCGTGATCAATGCAGCATCCATGTAATCGCTCTCTGGCTGTTTTGCATATAGTATCTCCACAGGAAACGTTCTTCCAGGAATCGTGAAAATATTGCAATCGAAAAAATACCCAGAGAACTTCTCTGCATCAAGAGTGGCAGAGGTGACAATTAACCTAAGATCAGTTCTCCGCCTAATTAGCTGCTTTAGCAAGCCAAACAGAATGTCTGTATAGATGGTCCTCTCATGTGCCTCATCAAGCATGACCACAGAATAACAAGAGAGGTTCCTGTCTACCATAATCTCCCGTAGGAGCATGCCGTCTGTCATGTACTTAATAACCGTACCAGGTCCAGTGTGATCGTCAAAGCGTATAGAATAACCAACTTCCTCTCCCAATCGGCAACCAAACTCCTCTGCTACTCGTTTTGCAACCGACTCCGCAGCAACCCTACGAGGCTGCGTGCATGCAATTTTCCCTCCTGTGGTATAGCCTGCCTCAGCAAGGTACTGAGTAACCTGGGTAGTTTTACCTGATCCCGTCTCACCAATAACCACCAAAACTTGATTCTGATGAACAGCTTTGATAAGCTCATTCTTAAGCCTGTATATTGGAAGGCTCTGCCTCTGCTCCTGTATTGAAAGCCTTGACCTCAGCCCAAATGTTCCGATCTTCCCATAAGTCTCTATCTTCCACTCCGGCATGCTCTGCGCCGATAGTCCAACGCCCCTCAGCTCCTGCGCGAGACACCGCCCACCTGCATCAGGCACAGGATCCTCCCACAGCCGAGTCAGATCCTTTGGGATGGAATCAACCATTGCACTCTGCTCCTGGCTCCGAATATCACGCCGCTCCTTGACAAGCGCGGTCTGAAGTGCTGCCGCTCGGCTCAGTGACTCCTCAGGGTTCTTTGAAATCCTCACTGGAGACATTTCAGTCGAGGACCGGCCCTGTCCACGTAAGAAAGCTGGCTCATCTTCATTAAGCTCAATCTCGAGCTCCTCCTCCACGTCTTCCTCCTGGCAATGTATCCCCTCATCATCCTCATCGTACACAGGGTAGTCCCTCACATCCAGTACCCCAGAAGCAATCAGCTGTTTCACCTCCCACCTCTCTGGGGAGCTCATCCGCCGTATCGGTCTCCGCTGTGCAGGGCCAGCACCGTCCTCCTCCGGAATCACAATTCCTGACAGCCCAATCCTCTTCCCAGAGGCTCCGGCACGACCAGCCGATGGATTCGCCCTCGGCACACAATCCTCCCCATCACGCCGCATTGGCGGGAGCTCCCTCCCCGTTCCCTGATCGACGTCCAGCATCGACAATCCCAGATTGCCCCACTGCACGGAGATGACCTTGACAAACACCTCCTGGCCGCGCTTCACGGCGACCGGCATCTGGGAGACGTGGACGAGGCCCTCGCGGCCGCCAGCGCCGTCGAGGCGGACGAAGCACCCGGCGTCCACCACCCGGGTGACCCTCCCGTGGCACACCTGGTAAAGCTCCGGATCCCCATCCCTCTCCTCCTCTTCGTCCTGACAACTCCTGGTACCGGTGCCATCAGAGGTGGGGTTCTGGGGGACAGGAGCGGCGGCGGGGATGGCGCGGATGACGGTGTAGAGGCTGCGAGCGAGGTAGTCCGGTACCTCGGCGCCGTTGGCCTTGAGCTTGGCGTCGAAGTCGGCGGCGGAGGCGGAGGCGCGGCCGAGGTCGACGACGAACTCGGCGAGGACGCGGTCGCCTACGCCGATGTGGGCCTCCAGCTCCGAGCAGACCTTGGAGACGAGGGAGAGCTGCGTGAGCCGCCGGATCCCTTCGCCCGCCCCGCCGGCCGCCATGGGCGCGTGGCAGGTTTCGGTGTTCGCGTCGTGGCGAAGAGAGATAGAATAGTCAAAAGCTTTTTTGAGAATGGAATTATCAAAGTTGGTTTAGATGCGTTGTTCGACTCGGGCCCAAATGATATAGGGACGGCTCGCCGGTGAAGTCGGTTTCTCAGGTCGGTTCCCGAGATACCCTTGTCTTTTTTTTTCTGAAAATTTGGTAAAGCATCTCCGTTATAGTTTGTCCCTGATACAAATTAAAACGATATTTTATCAAATCTTCTTTTAATTCTTCCACGTTTAGTCATGTGACTCGTTGGATGCACACGTGCATGGCGAGAGACGGTGCAGTTATTATGTCTTTAGAGAGGATATAATCAAAACACGTGGATGTGGTTCGCTTCATCTTCTCCACTATTTACTTTTTTTTTAAATGTTAAAATAGATGTAACTTCGTTGGTTGTTAATCCAGACCGTTTTAGGTAAATCAAACAAACAGAGGGATCTTCTCCTTACGGCTAGCGTACCTCTTTGTGCATGGGTCTTAACACGGAGCTTGCGGTTGGTCAATCTCCTTCTCATAGCACGGACCTTGTTAGAGCTCACAGCCGGCCGCCTCTTCCTCGCACGCGAACCACGTACATGTCGCCGGCGTATTCTCGTTGATCTTGTATATCTACGGTGAATTACTCAAATACAATAAATAGATAAAAATATACACTTATCAACGTAGTGGTCACAAAGAGATACAACAACACTAACTCTCCACAGTCAACCAATGATGACCGCTGATTCAGACATCACCATGATCGACACTACCACACGCTCAAGTTATCGAGGCTCGGAATTAGTACCTGACTTAGAGAATAATTGATTGTCAAAGACCGAGAAGTCACCCAACATACCATACGCGCTTACGTCGTAGGTATCTATCACCGTTGGGGAACCCGACACCGGACCCACATACCATATGTGTTTACGTCGTATGTATCTATCACCGTGGGTCAAGCCGGTCAGAAACTAACATTATTCAATTAGTCAAACATAATTTCAAAACACCCTATAGAGGCTTATTGTCTCAGTTCTGTCGCAATTATAGCAATTATTTAGAGGAGCCCAATACCGATGTTCACACCCTAACCTAGTTGGCCGAAACTCAAACTAGTGAGTCGCTCGAAAGCCCGACACGGGTATCCACACCCTGCCTAGTCGGCAATTGCATTACAGCTAGCAGGTCACTCAACTAAGATGATCACTATACATGAAACAGATATAGATAACAATACTCTACCGTCACCCCATACACTTCATTTCATACACGTAATGTATATGGAGAGACGTGGTAAACAATTCAGAAATCATCACACAACTCTGCAAGAGGGATTATAAGATAATAATTCACATCCGTTACCTTCGAGCAAGTACTTATGTTAAAACCAAAGACTCGAAGGTCATAAGTAAGGAAACAGTAAACAGCGGAAGTAAAGCATTCAGTGGTCCAAGATACAAGCAAGTATCTTACAAACCCAAAAATACCCATTACAGCTCCAAAAGATAAGAACGCTAACGAAGATAACCAGTTCAAGCATCGTCCTGATAGTACTCATCGAGAGAGGGATCCTCTATTCCTACGCATGCAAGATAACTACCAGTGAATACAAATGTACTCGCAAGACTTAATAGTGCTAGTGACATGGAAAATAACATGACATATGAGATTTGAAATAAAAGTAATTAACATATCCATGGTAAAGGAATAACACAGGGGTAGTACATTCAATGATGTTCAGGTACCATTAGAACAATTCATTTTCTGATGTTGGGCCAATCACCCAATATCCAATTTTAACCAATTAATCAATTCACACAAGATGTAAATCATTTAGCTTCACTGACAAGCGTTCCGGTGGTTCTCCAAATGAGGGTTGCAAAGCCTCACGTAGATGATATCCAATCCGGAATCACTCGCAATGGGGTTCATGATTCACATGTGGCTGAGGCAATCAAATGAACAACTCATAACCATGATAAGTGATACTGGCTAACCATCAGATATCTAATGAAATTAGCTACCCAACAATTGCACCCCCAGATTGTCACTGTCACTAGAAAAATACCCAAGTATATCTAGAATAATCATCAACAGTTACAAGACCATATTTATTACCTCCGATGCTAATGTAAGCAACGGGTCCGAAAAGATCCATATGTAGGAGTTCCAATGGATGCTTTCCGGCTTGACACGTGCTAAAAAGTTTATTCTTATCAAAGGTGACATCCGTTAGTCCTAAAACGTGTTCGTCTTTTAGAAGCTTGCTCAAATTTCTCATACCAACATGGGCTAGTCAGCGATGCCATAGCCAGCCCATGCTTGATTTAGCCATGAAGCAAATCTCAAGGCGAGATTTATTCGAGGAGAAGTCTACAAGATAAAGCTTGCATTTCATGTGACCTTTGAAGACTATTGAGGAATCATCTCTTCTAAGACGGTCACGTCAATATCGGTAAATAGACAATTAAACCTTAATGCACATAATTGAGATATGGAAAGCAAATTGTAATTGAGAGACTTGACAAGTAGCACATTTGAAATAGACAAGTCGTTTGAGATTGCTACTTTACCAAGTCCCATTACCTTTCTTTTGGCATTATCACCGAAAATGATGTTTTCGTGAGGTGATTCTTCACTTGTCAATTGTGAGAATATACTCACTTCTCCGGTCATATGATTAGTGCAACCACTATCAATTTCCCAACTTCTTCCACCGGAGGAGTAGTCGTACAAAATAAGTTTATTTCTTCGATTTATGTATCCATTTTTGCATGGATCTTTGCATGTTAGTCACAAGAATTTTGGGCACCCAAATGGTGCTCTTCTTAAGACCGCTATTCCTAAGTCCAACATACTTAGCGTGGATGTTTCCATCTTTGTCTTTCCTTAGAACATAGGAAGCGTCAAAAGATCCACTGCCCAATGTCTTACTCATTTGGCGCTTTTTTGTCTCATGGCCATTGAAGTGGAGTGTCTCCACTTGTTTACCTTTGCCATGCACAAACCTCATCTTGAGATATTGTTGAGGCAACCAAGCTTTGACATTTTCATTGAACTTTGGAGTGAATCCAAGTCCTTCATGGTTGAAATTTTCAACTTGGTTGTTCAACAATTCCTTGAGGGCCTTACTACCCTTGTGACATTTTAATAAGCCAAAATGAAGTTGAGATTTTAGTTTAGCATTTTCAATCTTCAATTCTTCATTGTTGACATTTGAATTAGTTGTACATTTTGAGCATACCACATTTATGTGATCAATTGATGAGGTCTTAAGCTTCTCATGTGCAATATGGAAAAATTATCAAGCAAATTCTTAGTTTTGAGATAACCAAGCTCTAATTGAGCATAATCTTCCTTTAAGCATTCATTGGTTCTCTCAAGTTTCTGCGTAGTAGTTTTGTTATCATTAACAATCTTTACCATGGCATCACTTTTCAACCTTTCTTTAGTTAGCTCCTCAAGATTAATATTCTTCTCATTTTCATAAATAAGTAATTCTTCTTGTTTATCTAGAGTATCCATTTTTTTAATCTATTGTTTCTTCAAGAGCTTCAATGGTTGTTAGCAAATGAGATTGATGATGAATAGTACGGTATCCCGCGTATTAGGGGCATCCGTGTACGGTTCCCTGGGACTTTAGGAAGGTATAGCGTATCCAGTAAGGATCCCTGGACGACAAGGTAACCCCTTCTAAGGAAGGAAAGATATCCCTTAAACTAGGAAGTCAATCCCGACGTTTAAGGAAGCCAGAATCCTACTCGGGCGTGAGTCCACGTCCAGTACGACCCTGGGAACCCCCTATATAAGGATCAGCAATCCCATAGGGGAAGGACAGGTCAATCTAGTCGCAGCACAAGCAGCATAGGATCTCAGGAGGCGAAGCCCTAGAAGACCCGCCGCCTCGAAGGAGTCGAGCCCGGCGGTTTAGCATAGATTAGTCTACGATTAGGCCTAGGGTAGCCACTAACATACACCCCCCATTGTAAAGCGTGTTCTCCATCAATATATAGCAACAGGACGTAGGGTTATTATCCTAAGGGAGGCCCGAACCTGTATAAAAACGGCTGTCCCCTGCTGTCAGAATCCCTGGCACTTGGGCCCTAGAGGTCCCTACCCCCCAGTAATCATCATTCCACGAATACCATAAGATCGCCGATTCACCGATCGTCGACAGATGGCGTCGACCGTGGGGACCTCTCCGGACCAAGCCGTCCAGGAAGAATCAGAGTCGGCAGGACGCGCAACTAAGCGCGATCAGATCCCAGCGCCGGTTGCCCAGCCCTCACCGGTTTCGACCGAGGAGGAAGAAGCAAACTCGGGTCAGGAAAACCGATCGCAATCTCACCCCGTACTGGGTACTCGGACCAGGGTTTCTACGACAACTTTGGCCCTATGGACCCGTACCCGGTTACGGATCGAGTGGATTTCGGAGAGTACGCCCCTGGAGAGGACTCGGATGGCGAAGCAGATCACTTCAGAACCGAGTGCGCCAGGGCCTTCAGTGGGAAGTTGGTCTTGAACGACGACTTCCCTGGCAGGAACGACCAGCCCCATGGTTGGAATTTCTCCTGCAAACTCTGATCGTGAGAACGATCAAGATCGTACCCACGTCGCGTCCGATGAGGACAACGTGATGGAATACGAGTACACATCGTCCAGCCAAGGACCTCGGATGGTACTCGCGATCGACGATGGTCGAGAAGGCCTCGAAGATCAGGATCTGCCCGGGGGCTCGCAGCAGCACAATGCAATGGCTGCCTCCCACATGAACGGGGGCTTACCCGCCGCCGGGGAAAGAACTCCTCGCCGGAACGGAGACCTGCCTGCCGCTGTGGAGAGATCCCCCCGGGAACGAGGGAGTACGTGTCCCGAACTGCTCGAAGACTTGCGGAAGTACGCAATCTGCTGTCACAGCCTCCCGTGGCAGATTTATCGACACCCGCGGGTGTGCAGTGGCTGCAACGGCTGGGCGCTGACCTCCAAGAGGCTCAGAACCAGGCCGAGTCTTCTCGAGCCCAATCGGTGGCCCGTAGCTCTACTCGGGTGGACACCCCTCCTCCGCTAGAAGAACGCGATCGAGAGGGACGACACCCCAGGAACAGGTCTCCTCAGGAGGAGCCACCGGTTGACCTCCGAGAACAGCTCGACAAACGCCGCCGCCAAAGGCGCCAACAGGAGCAACAGCCTTCTCGGAGAGACCACGTACAAAACGCCAATGCTCGGGACCGAACCTCGACCTCGAATAGCGGCGAGAATGTACCTTATCGGGGGTCCTTCAGTGGATGCCAGGCGCTATCCCAGGAACTCCGTCAGGTACGCTGGCCTTCTCGTTTCAAGCCCGGCTCGCTAGAATCGTACGACGGAACCACGAATCCCGTGGAATTCCTTCAGATCTACACCACCGCGATCGAGGCAGCCGGCGGGGACGAGAAGGTCATGGCCAACTATCTTCCTACTGCCCTCAGAGGAGCCGCTAGGACGTGGTTGACGAATCTACCCCCAGGAACTATCCCGTTCGTGGGGACAGCTATGCGACATGCTGCTCGGGAACTTCCAAGGTACCTTCCCAAGACCTGGTCGGGTCGACGATCTATTCCTTGTCGTCCAGCGACCAGACGAGACCTTCCGAGAGTTTACCAAGAGGTTTAGTGCTGTCCGCAACACTATCCCTGAGATAACGGACTCGGATGTCATCCGCGCCTTCACTCGGGGCAGCAGAAACGAGATGTGCACGCACGACCTGATCATGCGGCCACCGAAAACCACCAGGCAACTCATGGATCTGGCCGAGAAGGCCGCTTGTGCGGAGGAAACCCTGCACTATATCAAACAACAGCGGGGTGAGTCGACCAGTTCTCCCCTCCGGACGAAGGGCGATTCGTGTAAAACTAAACGCAAGAAGAAATCCTCCGGAGGGAACAAGGAGAAAAGGATCAGGGCCGATGAGGTAATGGCCGAGATCTCCGAGAAGCGCACCTGGCGACCACGCCCCAAGGATAAACCTACCACTTCCTCCGACAAGTCGTCCAAGCCCTGGTGCGATTTTCATCAAACCGACTCGCATGATCTGCGACAGTGTCGCATTTTCAAGAAGTATCTTCGGGAAAGAAAGAGAGAGGTTCCACGAGGAGAAACCTCAGGTCGCTAATAACAGTCGGGAAACGACTTCCGACGATGTTGACTCCACTCCTGAGCCTTTCCAGGGGCATGTCAGAGCAATCGAGCACATATTCGGGGGCTCAACCTCTTACGAATCCAAGAGGCAATACAAGGCGATCGCCCGAGAAGTTCTCGCGAGTGTCCCACGGGTCCCTCGAGCGATCAAGTGGTCCGAGGTCACGATTTCCTTTCGACCAGACCGATTGCCCCAAAAATTGCGCTCGACCGGGACGATACCCTATTGTGGTCGAGCCAACGATCAACAACTGCCGAGTGGGTCGCGTATTAATAGATGGAGGGAGCTCCCTCAATATCCTATTCGCCAACGCCCTCGACGCAATGCAAGTGCCACGATCGTCTGTTCAGACGGTAACGCACGCTTTTCACGGTATCGTCCCGGGCTCGTCGGCCACGCCGATCGGGCAAGTCACGCTCCCGGTTACCTTCGGTACGCCGGAGAACTTCCGAACAGAGAAAATCCTGTTCGATGTAGTCGATTTTCGAAACAGCGTACAATGCTATCTTGGGGCGCCCTACCCTGGCCAAGTTCATGGCAGCTACGCACTACGCCTACCAGTGCATAAAGATGCCCGGCCCAAAAGGTGTCCTCACGATAAAGAGCTCCCCCAGAGAAGCACTCCTCTGCGACAAGCGCAGCCTCGACCTCGCAGAGCAGCACCCGCCCTCTAACCAAGACGCCAGCGCGGCGGCTCCCGCCACCACGTTGTCAAGACCACCTCTGCGGCTACGAGCGACAACTTCGGAAAGTACCCCCTCCAAGTCGGAGAAAGAGTTCCACGACTAAGTCGGAACAGGAGAGAAAACAGGGCCTTCCCCTAGGCAGGACAACGGCTCCTCGGGAGAAGCCGCCCGATCCAGGTCGCTCGTGTCAACGGTAGAAAGGTCGCGTCCATTAGAGAGTCCCGTGCAACCACCTTCGGTAAGATCGCACGACCGTCGCCTCCTCATCGGCAGACTCCAAAGTTGCACCAGCTCCAGCCTCAAAGATCGTCAAGCTACGAACAAGTCGATGATAAGACGCTCCGGGCGCCGCGCCCAGCACGCGCACTCAACAAAGTTTCGTCAGCGGGTCACGACAAGAGGACGAGAGTCTCTGGGGCAACCGGCGACGAGCTAAATGAGGAGGGGACGGCTTAGTTTTTCTTAGTTTTCATAGAGTTCCTTTTTTTCTTACAATAACCTGTAAAAGACACAGCTTTTGAATTATACCAAGTCTCTAGTTCAATGTTTTTCATTATTAATTCAGACTGCCTATCCGAGATATCTCTCGAACAGGCACTCGGGGGCTGGATAAGAATACGGTAAAGTCGATGTACGAGTACAAGTACCGACTTCTTCGACCTGCACAAAGGAAAAAGGGTTCTGCGCTACAACTGCCAGGGATGCGAGGAAAACCCCTTAACGCGTTTGCAGGTGACAGGGGAGCCACTGAGCCCCCCACCTGACCAGACCTAAGGCCTGGTTGACTAAGCTCTCCCAGTTCCGTAGCAATGTCCCCTGATCCCGAGTAAAGGAAGGGAAAAAAAGGTACGAGTACGATTAGATCAACGGAACCCGTACGCTTACCCACGTCTTCGACTGCTCGGAGCAGAAGATACCTCGGGTAGAGTGAAAACTTTGTCAATCGGGCAAGTGTAGAATTTACTAGCCAAGCACTGGAGTCTTCCCTCAACAGAGGAATACGGAAGTGCTGCCATGGCCACGACAAGCTGTCCGAAAGACCCCTTATCGCGTTTACTGATGACGAGGAGCCACGGAGCCCTCCATCCGACTAAACCTAAGGACTGGTCAATCACAGCAAGAACGACCTAAGGCACTTTTCGTATTCCTGCATCGAAGGGAGGCAAGGGGCATTGGCTCCGACTAAAGTCTACACTTGTATCCGACAAGGTTGCACAAAAGCAGATCAGACAAGTTTTCGAAAAGACCAAAAAACACACAAGTTATCGCACAGTTACTAACCACTGTATTTATGTAAAAGTATGCTATTACAGAATTCTACTCTAGGCCAGGCGCCTGGACTCGATCGCCAAAGGCGTCCGCCGCTTCCTGCACGGCGTCGAGAAGCTTCTCTGCCTCGCCTTCTGGCAGGTCGGCAGCAAGCGCCTCCAAGGATAAGTCCGGGTGCCTGCGCCTCAGAAGAGCCAAAGCAAAGGCCAAGGCGTCGCGTACACCTTGCCAGAGCTCGTCTTCGAGAAGCTTCCCGACGGTAGGCTTCAGCTGGGAGACGGACGCTGTCAGATCTGCTAGGCGGTTGACCGGAGCAAGGCCCGTGGGGACAACGACGCCGACTTCGCCCAGCGCCTTCTCGAGCGTGCCCAAGGCCCGCTCGAGGTCTTCCTCCAGTTTTCCCGCGTAGGACTGACTCCTTTGCAGGGAAGACTCCACTTCCGAGAGGCGCGCCTTCGAGGCCGAAAGATCAGCCTCAACCGCCGCCCGCTGCTTCTCGGAGTCCTCAAGGCGTTTCTGCAACACCCCGTTCTCCGACCGCCATCTCTCGGACTCGTCGAGGCGCTTCTTCAACTCTTCACGCGCCGAGTCCAGCTCCGCCTGGGCCTTCTCGAGTGGAGCCACCCGGGAGATAGCGAGCTGAAAAAGAACAGGTTAGTACGAGCAAAGTAAAATTATCTTATCACTAATCTTCCCGTGCATTACCTGCAGCAAGGAGGAGAGGCTAAGACTTTCCGGCGCCGAAGAACCTGGAGGCACGACCTGCTCGACCAGGGCCAACTCCGACTCCCGCATCGGGGGCTGCGGCTGCTCAGTAGGGGCCGGCGACGACTCCGGCACGGGGGTCCGCTGCTCGACAGGGGACCGGTGCCGATTTCGGCGCTGGGGGCTGCTGCTCGGTAACCGTCCTAGTCGGAGTCCCGGCGGGAAGGATCGACACCCTAGTCGCCAAAAACAAATCAAGTCAAGTCTTCAGCAAGGCGAGTCAAAAGAAAAAGGCGGCAAAGGAAAAACTAACCTCAAGCGCTTCCCTGCTGAAGGAGGTTTCCTTGTCAAGGCACCCGAATCTCGCTTGCCGGAAGCCAGCGGCGCCTTCCCCTTGTCCGCCACGGTCTCCTCCCTGAGAACGGTCGTGGGAGGGGGAGTTGGTTCCTTAGGGAGGGGGCCGCTCGCTTCGGGCTGTCCGACACATCCGTCCCCATGTTTACTATTCGGGAAAGAATATGGAAAAAGAGTTGTCGGGCGAGAACTCAAACCTGCGGTTGAGGGTTCCGGGCGGGAGAACTCGTCGAGACGATCTCCGCCCCCGCCTAGGCTGCGGAAGGACCTCCCTCCCTCGTCTCGGAGGGCGGCGGGGCCGTGTTGAACATCTCAATGTCATCATCCTGAGCAGGAGCGCCAGCTCTTTCGGCCTCCGAGTCAGGACCCCCGCGGCCTACTCGCTGCGGAAGAAGGACCCGAGGGCCCTCTGTAAGGCTATTCAGATGAACCTAAGCTAGACAAGGAGATAAGATGGATAACTCACCGAGGATACTTCTCGTCGGCTGTCCGGACTCTGTTTCAGAAGAGGCAGGGGCACGCTTGTATGCCCGCCTTGGGGGGATTGCTCGAATAGGTTGTTCAGCCTACTCTGAAGCTCCCCCGGGGACAACTCTGCTCGACACGACAAGGCAGAAGTACGTGAGAAGTCTTGTTAATGGAAATTGGCACGGAGATGGTCGCGATACCTACCTGTGTCGAAGTCCCTTGTCTGGTCTTGGTTCTCCGGGACCACCCAGGCCGGCTCAACCCTCGACCGGACAGGGCTTATCCGGCGTCGAAGGAAATCCTCCGCGACATCCCACGCCGACAAGCCTTTGGCGGCGAGATTGGCGATGTCGTGGACGAGTGCCGTGAGGTGCTTAGTCTCCTTCGGGGCCTCCCCCCAGCTCTTGTCCGGAAGAGGGGCGAGTCCGCGGTAGGTGATCCCAGAATTCGGTGGGGCTGGCAGTAGAACCACCGAGCATGTCAGCCCGACCACGAAGATTTCCAGGAGGAAGCAATGTAGGCATCCTTCCTCCCTTCTCGAAGACGGAATCCGGCGCCGCCGACGACTCCTGCGCCGCTGCCCTTCATCCGGCGGAGGTTGTAGAAGTACCTCCAGAGCTCCAGGCTCGGCCTAATGCCGAGGTAGGCTTCGCATAAATGCGCAAAGACCGCCAGCATTAGGACTGAGTTCGGGTTGAGATGAATCAACTCGATCCCGTAGAACTGGAGCACGAGGAGGAAGAAAGACGAAGGTGGGAATTGAAATCCACACCTGAAGAAGTCCGCGAAGACGACGATCCAGTCCGTATCGGGGCTGGGGACCGTCTCCTTCACGGCCTCCCGGAAAGGCACAAACACCTCCGGGAGAATCACCTCATCTGACACGAGCTTCTCCAGGGCAGAGGAATCCATCACCGAGGCCTCGAACTCAGGAATGGCGGTGGTCGGTTCCCCCGAAACTTTCCCCGACTCCTTTGTGGGCTCGGGAGACTTCTTCGCAGCACCTTTCTTGCCCATTCTCGTCGATCGATCGAGAGAGTGTGGAGGCGAGGGTTTGCAAGGGCGTGAGGAAGAAGGTGAAGGGAGCAAGAAGGCTAGGAGGCAAAGAACTATGCGGGCAAAACCCCAATTCTTGGACTCCTAAAGATTTAAACGTTCGCCGGAACCGAGCGCGGTTTATGGCACGATCAGTTCCATCGCATTTAATGCGGATGGTTGCTTTTTCGGCCTACAGGCCACTTCGCGGGAAAAAGAGGGTCTGACAACCCACGACCCAAATGAGCGCGCCGTGGTTCAACACACGTTAGCGGCACAATGGCGCAGAGAGAGAAAGGATTCTTCATCACCACGCGAAATTTCCGCCACGATGGTTCCGTTTCCTAGAAATATGCCAGGTGGACGCGTGTCCGTGATTGACGGATCAGATCAGATCGAAAAAGTATTCTGGATTTTCCAAAGGACCATTCCGATAAGGCTTCTACGACTACTCGGTAGGATTTGAGTCTACTCGGGGGAGTCATCGACAAGGACCACTCGGGTCGCCTGCTCGAATTTTTCCCGACAAGGGCAGATTTCCAACAGAACCATCATGACCTCACTTCACGTACTAATGGGGGGCTTGATGATGAATAGTATGATATCCCGCGTATTAGGGGTATCCGTGTACGGTTCCCTGGGACTTTAGGAAGGTATAGCGTATCCAGTAAGGATCCCTGGACGACAAGGTAACCCCTCTAAGGAAGGAAAGATATCCCTTAAACTAGGAAGTCAATCCCGACGTTTAAGGAAGCCAGAGTCCTACTCGGGCGTGAGTCCACGTCCAGTACGACCCTGGGAACCCCCTATATAAGGATCTGTAATCCCATAGGGGAGGACAGGTCAATCTAGTTGCAGCACAAGCAGCATAGGATCTCAGGAGGCGAAGCCCTAGAAGACCCGCCGCCTCGAAGGAGTCGAGCCCGGCGGTTAGCATAGATTAGTCTACGATTAGGCCTAGGGTAGCCACTAACATACACCCCCCATTGTAAAGCGTGTTCTCCATCAATATATAGCAACAGGACGTAGGGTTATTATCCTAAGGGAGGCCCGAACCTGTATAAAAACGGTTGTGCCCCTGCTGTCAGAATCCCTGGCACTTGGGCCCTAGAGGTCCCTACCCCCCCAGTAATCATCATTCCACGAATACCGTAAGATCGCCGATTCACCGATCGTCGACAGAGATATTTTAGTCATGGTGTTTTTATCAAGTGAAGTGATCATATCATCATCAAGCAAATCATCCTCACTATCATTATCAATATCACTACCAAGATTTAATAATGCAAGAAATGATTTCTTGAGAGGTGATACCTTAGACCCTTTTGCCGTAAGACAAATGGTCGACTCGTCATCACTTGAATTTTGGTGGTGGAGAGGCCTCAATGGCTATGCCGTCAACACCTTCATCATCTTCTCTTAATGAAGAGTCGGAGTCGGAATTCCACTCTTCACCAATATGTGCTTGAGCCTTGTAGTCCTTCTTGGAGAACTTGCTCTTCTTGTAGAATTCCTTTTTCTTGAACTTCTTCTACTTCTCTTCATTCTTGTCTCCTTTCTTGTTGGGACAACCTACAATGAAGTGGTCGAACTCACCACACTCAAAGCAAGCTCTCTTTGGCCTTCTTGTCTTGGTCTTCCCTAAGCCCTTGCCTTTGTCACTTATATGGCCAAATCCGCTTCTCTTTAAGACCTTTCCAAATCTCTTGACGAAGAGGGTCATCTTTTGCATCCTTTATTGAAGTTGCTCCAATTGACTTTCTTCTTCTTCTTCGCTTGAGCTTTCTTCAATAACTTGCTTGGCCTTCAAAGCATGTCATTCTTCTTTGAGCTTAAACTTGACTTTGTGAGGGTATGGATCTCATGAGTTTCTTCATCCATTAGATCATGAGCAAGGATTCACCCAAGGACATCATGTGGGGTTAGCTCATTGAAGTTGTTCTTCTCCCGAATGAGTGTGACCAAGCTCCGATTCTTGGGGGCAATAGCTCGGAGCATCTTCTTGACAACTTAGTTGTCGGTCATCAATTTGCTTCCAAGATTCTTGATCTTATTGACTAGATTATTGAGACGGGTGTACATCTCGCTAGGTGTCTCTTGAACTCCCATCACGAACCGATCGAGCTTCTCTTTCAACAACTCTAGCCTTGACTCGCGGACGGTGGAAGTACCTTCAGGAATCTCGATGAGAGTAGTCTAAATTTCTTTGGCACTCTCAAGAGAGCACACCCAGTTGAACTCATCTCCACTCAATGGTCAAAAAATGGCATTGATAGCTTGAGCATTATAGTGAATGAGTTTATCTTCATCGGCCGTAGAGTTGTCCTCATTTCCTATAATGTAGCCATTTTGTACTATTCACCAAATGTCGGGGTTAAGAGATATCAAATGCATTTTCATCTTATGTTTCCATGAGGCATAATGGGTTCCATCAAAATAGGGTGCTCTACCAGATGATCCACCATTAGAATGAGTATTATAAGCATTTGGAAGAGGAACATTTTAGTATGAATAAGCACTACCACTAGCACGCCCACTACCCACACCCGAATCTTCGTGCGACATTGTAACACCCTGAATTCCAAAACCCAAAAATTAGGGCCAACAAAAAACTTTTTCGCTAATAATGTCAGTTAAAATACACCAGAGTAAAAAGTTTACTCGAATCATGCTTCTGCTAATCCCTAAAGTGAGTTAAACCAAAATCCCTCCACCTCTGTTCCTATCTCCCTTAACCTCTGCTCCGTCGGAGCTCTGTCCGATAAGGAATTCAAACCCTGCTTTACACCCTGTCTCCATATGTGGCTACTCACCCCTGCTTCCCGCCAGGAACACCCCTTCAGCATCCCTTTTCTTTTTTGCCAAGCCGGTGCAACCTAAACCCACACCTACGGCTAAGTGTCCACACGGTATTTCTGCGAAATTGGAACATATACCCGTCCTGAATCTCTTCCGAATGCCATGATCTTCTACCATCTACTCCGCCATGCCCTATCACGAGTATGTGCACATATATACTGCTTTTATGTGTATGCACATATGCAAACCCTAACCCTCGGCACCTCCCTGTTCCCCTCCTATCGTCGAACCTCATTCATGTATATATGCATGTATCAGTGGCAGAAATCAAATCCCTACTCGCCGTAACTTCGCACGTCCGTTCCACCCGCATACAATCCCCATATATGCTAAATATCCAAGTGTATGTGGACACATACACCCAAACCCTAGTTTATTTTTTTTTCTCGGTAAAACCCTAACCACCCTGGTTTTTCTCTCTCACCCTACCATATGTCATTCGAATATCTCCTCACCTCTACCATGTTACCATGCCGGGAGATAAATATCCGTCCTGTTAAATTTCTACCAAATTACCATTTATCCTTTTTCCATTCTTCATGCTTATCCGTGTCCCCATAAATCTCCAAAATTTTTAGAAATATCCTGTGAACCCTAGCCCCTCTAAATTCCCCTTCTTGCACCCTGTGAAATCTTATGGGCCATATTCTTGTCCCCACCAACTATATAGGTGAATAGAGGTTTAGCTCCTATAAATCATTCTTAAAGAAATCACGATCAATTGTCCATGGATATTTGCATATATGTGAGCTCGCGCATGTAATGACATGGATATCCCCAACTCAAAATTTCCAAGATATTTAAAACCCAATTTAATGCATTCTTGGAAACTTAAACAAATCCTATGCTTAACTTCAGAAAAAACTTGATAATTTGTAGGGCACCTTTTGGAGATAGGAAGCCCATTTTGACAAGAAACCTTATTACGTGTATGTCAGATCATCCTCCAAATATTGCAGCAAGCTAACTGGACCACAGAGTAATGAACATCTGCTGCACCTTTTTTTCTCTTCTGCTAGAGCCACAAAAGTTGTACCAACCGAAAAAGCATTCATTCTCTTCCATGTGGACCCCATGGCCCACCTGCCATCTCCTTTTCCCCATCACCAGACCAAGTTGCATGCGCAGCTCTTCCTTCCCCAAGCTCCTACTCCCTCCCTCCTCTGTATTGCATGCACTATTTTGCTACCAGACTGAACCACAACACTATCCCAGCAGCAGGACAGTGCCTAACTCTTTTTCCCCCTGCCATGTCTAGCTGCCCATGTGCACTTTCCCCTACTCCTAAAGCCAAGCCCCACACTCAACCTCTTTCCCTGGTTGACCTTGATGCGACCTGGCCAGCTCCCCAAGCTAGCCCAAGCACTTCTCAGCTCCACTCTCTACTCTTCTACTCTACCCGAGTTTCTCATTTATTCTTCTTCAGGAGTTGTTACACCTGCTTCCCGAACTCCCTCACTCAATCCAAGCTGAGCTCCATCTCGTCCCTGCTCCTAAATTAGTTGAACTCCTCAGCTGAATTTCCATTGTTGCTGGTCCAGGCTTTCCTCCCTTCCCTGAGCTGAACTTTCTATTCCTCTTCTTCTCAGCTATTACCCGAGCTCTTCTCCTCCCTACCGTTTCTCTTCCCTGGTTCTTCTCCTTCCCCAACACTCGAGCTCCTCCATTGCTCCCTACACCGAGCTGCCCCTCTTCTTCCTCCCCCACCGCAGCAGCTCCCCACCGCGGCAGACCCAAAGCACCAGCGCCGCTCCAAGCATGTCCGAGAGCTCACCTACGCCATCTACCTCGTGCCGCTGCCAGACCACGCCGCCCCGTTGCAACTACGCCGCCCGCCATTGCAAGCTCCACCCTCTTGCTCTTCTCTGCTCCACACGCTTCAACCTGAGCTACCGCACAGCCCCACCTCTCCTCCTCCTTGCTCGAGCTCCTTACCCCCTTGCTCTGCAGCTTCCCGAGTTCCCCATTCCCCAGGTCGGTGCAACCCCCTTTTCTCCCTCCTTCTTCTCTGCTACACCAAGACCGCCCCTCTTTCCCCCACCACGGCAGAACCTTCTTCCCCGTGGCAGCGCGACCCTTCTCTACCGTGACAGCTCCTCTCTACCACGGCAGCAACTCTCTCTACCACCGCACGCAGCAACACTCTGCCGCAGCAGCTCGCGACTCCTGCCGCTGACGCCTAGCTCCTGCCGCGGCATCTCACGGCCGCTGCCACTGCCGCCTCGCTCCTGCCGCGGAAGCCCGCGGCAACTGCGCGCCGCTACCTTGCCCTGCTGCGGCCACCACTCACCCTCCCTCTCCTCCTCTCACTAGGAGCTATGGCTCCAACTCTCAACCGAGCTGCTACTCCACTCTCTTTGCGTATTCGGTTTCTTCTCCTGTTTCTCCCCAAACACCCGAGGCAACACCCATTTCTTTGCCCCAAGCTCGCCACCTTTGCATGCCCTCTGCATCATGACCACAGCCGGCCAACCAGCTCCGTTACCCGTTGCCGGGCTCGGGTAAGCCATGGCGCCTCTCTCTGCAGTCCCTGGACAGGCTGCACCACCATCGGCTTGCCTCATCCTATCTCTCTTTCCTGCTAGACCGGATGTGAGCCTAAAGTCTCGTTTGGGGTACGCGGTACCAGCTCTAAACTTAAGCTCTAATTTCCTTGACATGTGCACGGCAATGGCTGCAACTTTAACAATTGAGCAGCAATCGGCTCCCAGTCGGGTCTAAGTAGAAGCGCATTCCCCGAGGGTGTTTTCCTTGGATAATTACGTAGCCTCATTCTCTACCCAGGCCGGCGTGCGCGTCCTTACATGGGAAGCGTAATTTCCACTCCACAGCTCTCTGTCCCACAACCCTAGAACCGAATGCGTACCTCCCGATTACACTTACAAGATCATCCTTTTCTTCTTTCCGCAACGTCCTCCTCTCCCATTATGCTTACAATACAACTTCGGCAACCCATGCCCTTTCTGGTATAGCCCCGATTGGGCCAATCCTCTTTCCTAAACAATTCTAAGGTCAAAATCCACACTAATACCAGTTTCATAATTTTGTAATAGTTTGAGTTCTAACTTTGAAGCTATTCATGTATGAGCATATTAGCATAGCTTGTTATGGTTAACCTCTTGTTGCATAACATCATATATGTCATGTAGGTTGCAGAAAACCTTCGCTTTCAAAACTTTTCTTTAATAAAAAAACAGCAAGGAGTTCCAAAGCATTTTCATATCCTCCCAACTCTTATACGCATGTCCTCGTGTTTATACGCATATGTCATTAAAATCTTGCTCTAACAAGTTTCATATAGATCTCTAAAACCTTGGACACATGAATAATGTCCTCTGGACCCAACCCTTATATGGAAGCTAATAACTTATAAAAGCTAATTTGATCCTAATCATGCAAACCCCAATTTTCCTATATGTAAAAGCCTCTACCCCACGTGATACTAATTCCATCGCATCATTTTGAAAACCCTAGCATCCCTCTAAGAACAATGCATGGTTCTAAGTGTTGCTTGAGTGTATCTCGATTCTTAAATGGTTCTTCCTCGCGCCGTTGGTAATTCGCTATCTTTCCCGACGTTTGTTCCGACGTTGCAAGACCTTGCACGAGTTTCAAGTATTCGCTGGCCATATCGACCCGAGCTTGAGAATCAGCCAATATCGCCAGGCAAGCTCTCCACATTTGATCATGTTGAATCCCGAGTTACAAAATGTTATTTTGTTTACGAAACATGCATGCTATGTTTTACAATCGTTATTTTATGTAGTGAAGTTATAACCGATGCTTAGAAACCCTAGTCCGACCCTGAACTCCTTGTCACCCTAAGGACTATGTATTCTGAAAAAGTTACCGGAAACCTAGGGTGGAGTATGTATGTATGCTTAGCCCTGCAGTAGCAAATTAGGTTTTCAAAATGAAAAGGGAATACCCCCATATTTCAGGTGGTGAAACTTGAAAACGGACTGTCATGTCCGAAGGTGTATGAGATAGTATATCCATGGGGTGGGATATTTTATCGTAAATGGTTTTGTGAAACCAAAACAAAAATGGAGAAGATTTTGATCCGGGTCGGAGATGAAGGGTGAAAGCAGGAAGCTTGTTAAAGTGCGAGGTAAGGCCCGGCGTGGTTCTCGCTGCCCATTATGGGTTTAAGGACGCGATCCGCCGTGTTCGCAGGGTGACATGCAAATTCCCCGTCGTGACGGTGAGTGAAGAAGGGATTTCCCCGTGGACTCGGGCAAACCCTAGTATCACCGTTGTAACGGGTGAGCTAAGACTCCCCGTTGAAGCGGGTGATTATGAGACTTTCCGTTCTAACGAAAAGCACAGGAATGAATCCCGTTGTAACGGGAAGGAAAAGATGAACAGATCTTCGACTCGGAATACCATGGAAATTTATGAAAATCTCTTTAATATCTATTTATGTATTTCTTGCAAACTTACTTTCTCGCACAATATGAAACATAGGTTAGAGCCTGATTCTTGATATACCCGTGCATGCATATATCTGTGCTAAACTCCCTGGCAGAGAGCATGCGAGTACATTCAATGTACTCACCTGGCTTGTTGATTTGGCCAGACCGAGGATCGACAACTAGAAAGCAACGGCGGTATCCACGAAAGCTAGAGCGAAACCCCCAGTCAGTTGTCTGTTGGGAATGGCATATTGATGGGCCACACCAATGTTTGATTTCCGCTGCAAGATTTTTAGCCGTTGGGCTAAAGGTATAATTTTTCGATCTCAAAGATCGGTTTTATATCATATTCTAATAAGTGCTTTTATGACCTTGATATACATGTTAACTTGTGTGTACCAGCTACTGATCATGGGACCGGTATAGTAAACGCAAGGTTTATCCGGCCTAAAAACCGGGTACCGCACAGGCTTGGTATCAGAGCCATACTGACTGTAGGTTAACCCTAGTTAGCATGGCCGTTAGGAAGAAGGAGTAGGGTTTTTTCTGTGGGGGCTTTTGCGACAAAAACTTTCGCTCGGCAAAGGCACTCCTCGACCAGTTCATCAAGCCCCTTTTAATAGTACGGTGTTCCTAGACTCAGTGTGACCTTCGTCACTTAAACAATAAAATCTACGTCTAGGAGATTTATCGCCTTCTCTTCTCCCTTTTTCTTTTGAGGGGTCACTGATGCTCCTCTATTTCATCCATAGAGGACTAAACCTGTTTACATGCTTACAAGCGGTCATTAGTCCTCTTAATCATTTGTCATTAACCACCAAAACACGTTTAGGGGCCTAGATCCACTTTTAGTATCGCTTGGAGCAGTTGCTTGAAACGGCAGCTCTGTTGGCCGTGACGCGCGTCCGAGGCGAGCATGCCAAAGCAGCTCGGTGGTGGCGGATGGGGATGAAGAACGAGGCATCAGCTGGCCCTGCTAGTGGGTCCCTTTTGTCAGTGCTCCGGGTAGGGTTAGGGTAAGGCGAGCTAAGGCCGGTGTGAGGAGGATCTAAATGGGCTTAGCCCATTAGAACATGGGGAAGTAAATGGGCTAAGCAGCCATTTAGGGGTTTAGTTGTAGGTTTTTATTTTTATTCGTTTCCCCAATGTTTCTCTTTTCTGTTTTATTTTATTTCTTCTCTATTTCCTGTTGTTGAAAATTAGGATGTTTCAAAATTAATTCTAAGGTAATGTTCTAAACATGTTGGTAATTATCCCTTGATCATATACAACATATATGATGTATTAAATCAAGATTTTTAGACGTAGTTGTTTCGAAGCTGCTTTCCAAATGAATTTTATGTTGGAAGTTAGGGTTTATGAATTGAAGTATTTCTAAAAGGTGTATATGCATGCATGAGATGTTCAAAAGAGTAAAGTTTTTATTTCTTCGGTATTTTACCACCATATATCACATACTTACAAAGTTGGGTTGTTACACAAGTCCACCTCCGACACTTGCTGGGCCAATGACAAGAGTTCGAGTGAAGGCCACATGACATGAGGTGACTCTATTCCTTGATGACTACCCATTTGACTTGAGCATGAATGGTATGCTACGTAATGCTTTGACTCTATGTATGCAAAGGTACGAAGGACTGACCAAGATGGAAGGCAAAGGAACCAAGGGACAGACTCGGAGCACCAAGCCCAAGGTGGAGGGTAAACGGAGCAAAAGAGAGGCGCCAAGTACCAAGCCCAGCCCCGCCCGGACTACTGCCTCGGACCCTCCGGACGTGCACTAAAGATGAAGGCCCAGACCGTCTGGTTGTGCCCGGATCCTCCGGATTTGGCCAACCTTCCACCCGGATCCTCCGGATGAGGGTCCGGATCTTCTCTGAAAGTCCCAGACCTCCCACCTGGACACTCCGGATGAGGGTTCGGATCTTCTCTGGAAGTCTAAAACCTCCGCTCGGACCCTCCGACCAGCCAGATTGTCTAGCCCCAATCCGGACTGTCCGGATCTGCTTGCACGCAGTAAAACGGGCCACGGCCCATGTATCCATTAGGTGGAGGGTTAGACTATAAATACCATACCCTTCTCCACTAATTAGGGTTAGACTTGATGTATTAATACAAAGTAGAGTTAGCTCCTTAATCTAGGGTTCATCCCTCTAGATTGGGGAAATCCATCTTAGGCTTTTTCAATTTCTTTGGATTTTGTAAGGATCGGTGTGTGCCTCCAAGTGGAATTCGTGGCATTCATCAAGAGATTTGACATATTGTTGTTGCATAGTGAATCCGCGACCTACATGTGTATCAAGGATAAGCTATCGTACCATGAGGGGAATGGGAAGCCACCACACTAAAGGTATTGATCCAATCTATTGATCTTAAGTACCAAGCGGACCACTCTCCATGAGGGTAACAGGAGGAAAACAATAGAGTCATGCAAGGCCAGGATAGGAGTATGGCTATTCACGGGTGACCCACCTACTAAATCCTTGAGAGGATAAATATATTCACATTATCATTGTCACAATGCATTTCTAGTGGAAGCCATGAACCGATGTCTATATCACCTAACTTCTCCCATTGTTGCGTGATCAATCTTTACCGTTCCGTATTTTATTATTAGTCTTTACTATTTCTTAGTTACAAAACTATTCAAAAATCCAATAACATTATTATTCTATTTTCAATCAGTTGCATTGCAGGTTATTTTGGAATTATTTCTTGGACAACACATTTATGACTTGTGACACCAAAGTGTGATAAAGACAAAACACCATTCGCCACAGCTTCTGATAGGTTAGATATAAATCTGGTCTTAATACTTTCAGTGAAAATTCCTTTCAACGTTCCACGGCACCGTTCAAGTTGCACATGCACCCACGGATAGAGTTCATTTTCAATGAAGGGGAGTGTGTATAATGTTTCTTTAGATGAATTTTGCAATATTTTCGGGTTTGCATATGGGGTGAAGCACATCACTTCAAAGCACATATCTGAGTGGTTGCCACTTAGGTGAATATCTCTAGCATGCATTCTATTGAGTTCCTTAGGGAGATAGCTTCAGCCATCCAATTCCTTGTTGTTCGTTATTTTGCTACATTTTTAGCACATAATATTTTTGGTTGGGAAAATCTGAGTGCTTTGACTGCTGCGGGCATAATCAAAATTTTGTTTGGTCCTTGCATATTAAAATTACTTGAATTCTCCTAGATTTTTGTGGAATTATTTGGTATTTTTCTAAGCTTTATTGGCTTTTCTAGATTTTTTTAAAAAGGAAAATTATTTTCCTATTTCTCCCTAAGTAGCTTGGGCTGAAGCTCATTTTCTCTTCGACCCGCTCAGCCAACCTCCCTGTCCCCCAACCTGAAAGGGGCGCCGGCCCATCTCCTCCATTTTCTCTCTCCCTCCCATTTTCCTCAGGCCATAGCCTGCTTCTTCCTCATTCTCATTCTGGTCCTAGCCATCTACCCGACCAGCCAGCCCAACCCAGCCAGAGGGGCAACGCCCCTGCTGCCTCAACCTCCTATCGAGATAGAGCCCGACCGGGCATAGCCGCCTGATACATCAAATATGTATCATGTTTTTTTGAGTTTAATGAAGTATTTTTGTAGTATTTAATTGGGTTTTCAGTATTATTTAATAAACTACCAGATTGTTGGATTTTCTATCTGTTTTATGTAAGTAGGAAAAACATTGTAAAAGTAAGACAATCAGTGTTTTTAGAAATGCTCTGGACGGAGATTACTTCGTGGGAAAGGAGGCAGCCAGGGGAGCCACCAAATGGGGACGTGGCTTGGGGCCGTGGCACTTGGGGCCACCCTTTCAGGAGTAGATCCATTTCTACCAAAGACGACCTCTCGCACAGGTGATTTTCTATTTATACTGAATGTTTGCATTGCGAAACACACACACACACACACACACCAGAGAGAGAGAGAGAGAGAGAGAGAGAGAGAGAGAGAGAGAAAGGAGGCGGGACAGATCCAGGGGCTCCCGCCAAGAACCCTAGGTTTCCATCTCCATTTCTACCATGAAATTCTACCATAAATCATCCCTTCGAGCAATCCTCCATTGCTAGTTTCTCCTTGTAATTCATCTCCGATCATCAAGACCTTCGAGATTTGTTTGTACTTTGGTATTTATTAATATATGGATTCAATCTTTTTTCATTCTTGTTGATTTGCATGATATGTGGGAAGTCCATCGAGGCTACGGGGTTGTTAGTAGTAACTATATAGCATTCTGTATGTTTGTGATGGTCATCCATCTTTGACGCCATCAAATATGCTGTTATGATTGCCATCTATTTTCGGCGCAATCAATTTATTTATTGGGATTGGTTATGAATATTTTTCTAATGCCCCCAAAAGGGATAACAATAGTAGTTGTTTGTCTTGATGTCCCCCTTTTCTAGACAAGGCGACAATGGTGCAGAGGAGATGATGCTTGGCAGATAAGTGATTGAAGTTCGCTGATTGAGAGCTATAAAGTACAAAGTGTAATACATTTTTTATTACCGATGCATTGTGATAGTGACACAAACTTGGATTAATTGTAGATATGCATAGTATTTTTCTTGGTGAAATATTCTTTGTTAGTTAGGCATTTATCATAATTGCATTTTATGCTAGCCTAGAGTCCCAATATCCTTATGAGAATTGCTACTAGTGACATATATACCTTGTACTTCAATTTTTAGCTATTAGAATATGTCTCCTAACACTTTTAGTATTTTTTTATTTATTCAAAATTATTATTTATTTCCTAATTCAAATAAATGCACTTTTTAATTATCTATGCATCGTAGAGGTTTACAACTATTTGAGAAAGGTAATTGTGCGTCTCAACCTTCATTTTTTACTTGTTTTAGTGTGATTTCAGATTTGGATCAAGTGAGATCGATCACCGCTTTCTTGTGGGTTCGATATTCTTACTCACCCAAAATGCTACAATTGATGCTATGCACTTGCAGGTCATCATTCTAGTGCCATTGGCAGGGAAGCAACATTGGTTTCACTACAAATTTAATCTCATCACTCTCTTTTATTTTCTTGCATTACTAGAATTCTAGATTAATTACTTTTTTGGTAGTTTATTTTCTTGCCTAATTTTTCTTATTTGAAAACACAAAAAATATTAATCATTACTTTTATATACATGGATACTCACATAAAAGAATGGTTAGCAACATTGGATTACTCCTCTTCCCAAATTTATGGTGTTTATGAAATTAATTGTGTCTTTTTTGACTTGGTTGGAGACTTTGATTTTCAATATAAGAATCATAGAAATCCTATTATTGCATCTTATAATAGATTAGGCCATCATGAAGATATTGTTGAACAAAAAAAAGAAGATCTTATTTTTTATGAATGGACCCATCAAATAATTAGTCAAGTTATTTGGTTTGAAAAATGTCATATCTTTGATGACTTGCTTGGTGAGGCCTATAGAAACGTGTATTCTATTTATTGCTTTAGTGGAGAAATTTTTTATGATAATCTGTTGGTGCTAAGTCATGATGAGTGACTCATGGCTGCTATGCAAGATAATGGTGCCACTAATACTATTGCTACAAATGAAATTTCTACTATTGATGATGTTGCTACTTTGAATACTTATGATGATGCTATGAATACTTCTATGAATATTGCTATTGATAAGGGGAAGCCCGATCCTAATCCCTATGCTTGTGATGATACTATGAATGTTGTTTATAAGAATGATAAAAATGGTTCTTGATGCTATCAATGGAAGCTATGAATTTGAGTTTGTCTTGCCATACAAATTTTATAAGGAAGGAAATTATAACTATGATTATTTTGCACCTCCTTTCGAGAATAAAAATGTTTTGCAATTAATAGTGTGGTAATTTCTCTAGTAAACATCTTGTATTGGTGCATTTCTCTATTACGCATGAATCTATTTCTATAAAAAAAATGCCAATGCATAGGAAGAGGATACATTTTCAACCATTTTGTTTATCGGTGCTCTCCACTATGCTTGAAAAGAAATTATAGAATTCAAGGAACAAGCACCTAAACCTCAAAAGTAACAAAGTCAAGCTATTGACTTAAATTAAAGCGTTTTTCGAGAGGCAACCTGAAAGTTTAGTCTTTTTAAATTTCTATTTTTGAGTCTTAGTTTACTGTTTTAAATATGTAGTGTTTATGATTGCATAATTATTGTTTGAATTACCTATGCTATCTCTCTTCCCAGATGGTTAAAAAAACATCGAACTGTCTGGGAAAGCTGTCTATGTAGTAGTGACACACCAATATGATAGTCTTTGGAGACTTATGACCAAATAAACAACCCTCTTGATGAATACCAAGAATTCTACTCGGCGGCACACGCCAATCCTTACAAATCCAAGAGATTAGCAAGGTCTAAGGTGGATTCCCTGACCTAGGAGGGATGAATCCTAAGTTATGAAGCAAAACTCTACTTAGTTCAATACATCAAATAAAACCTAATGAGAGGTAGGGAAGGGATATCTATAGTCCTATCCCCTCAGCCCCTTAAGTGGTGGACGAAGCCATTGCGTGGGCCACGGGGCCAACTTATCCATTCACAGATGGTCTATTCGTAACATCCAGATAGGAGCTGCTCGAATGTTCCAGACATTTCACTTACCATTAGTCAAGTGGATGTCTGGAGGGTCCGAGTCAATCCCGCCGAAGGTTCCAGGGGCCTTCAAGCTTCTGCCTTCGCTCAGTGTCTGGCCTCCTTGTCCGGAAGGTCCGAGCTAGGTGAGGGATTCTATGCAGTAGTATTGGCTTTGCTTGGAGCCTCCGGATAGGGTCGGTTTGGATGCTCTGAGTGGATTTGTGCTTTTGTCCGATCGATTGAGGTTGATCAAGAACCTCCGAGTGGGGCTCACTCGATTGATCTGGTTGGTCTTCTTCTTTTGTCTCGTGGTACTTGAGTCTTTCGGAGCCTCCGGGCTGGTGGTGGCTCGGGTTCGATTGGGATTTAACATTGTGCAGTCTCCCGCCTCATTTGCTCCCCCATCCATCCTCACGTTGATTGACTACACATAACTAAGAGCGCATATAATAGTAGTGTTAAGTAGTATGCCATTATTGTTAGGACTAGATGAACACGCATAAAGTAGAATATTCACATTTTCATACCATGTCCCGGCAATGTATAGGTCAATACACATGTCACTTGGATTTGAATGGCTTGATGAAATTTTGTCTATGGAGATATCCATATCATCTTCGCTGCTAGACCCATGTTTAATAATAACTAGGAAAATAGCCCGCACAATTTTGCACTGCTAGATTTGTTTTTCTTGTATAGGATTCTTATGACATTTTCTGACATATATATGTTATCTTTTTATGAAACCGAACTACGTAATATTGAACGAATCTACATTGTTATAATCTAGTCTCAATAAAAGTGGTGTAGATCTTTTTTTCCTCTAAAACTACTCTACACTATTATAATCTGGCCCTCACAAGTGAGCAGTATAGAACTTTCCTTTTTTTCTCTTGATTAATATGAGAATTTCTAGAGTTTTTTAGATTCATGTGGGAATTTCTTTCTCTCAAAACGAATGTGACACCTTAAATCTCATATGTTGAATAACCCGCGTAATTTGCGCAGCTGTTTCTATGTGCGCTCCAAATAAGTTTCCTATGCAACAACAAAATATAGGTTCTTTTACCAGAAAGGGAGAAACTCTTTCATTTCTTTCGTGAAGCACAAAATAATTATATTTTTTCATCTATTATTATATTAAAACATAGAGAAAAATACTTAAAATAACCGATAATTAAAGAGGAGAATGGAAGATTTTTTGTACTCACCTGAGAAGCTTGCCTTGTCTACGACCAACCGAGCCTGTTTCCTTGCATCCAACGTATTGAAACTCCAAATCGCTGTGGTGGCTCTTAGGGTGCCTAGTCTTAAGTACCTAAAATATCATTTTGAACTATACGCATGAGCCACGGAGTGTGCTTTTTTTTATTGGAAACAACATAGGAGAGTTGGATCGTGTGGAACGTGGAGCTCCATGCAACGTGCAATAATATGCAGAAAAGAAATCTTATATGATATTCTTACCATAATAATATTCTGTTTCCATAATATGATCCAAGATATTCTTATCGTTATAATTGATGTGGGCAACTTATGAACGTATGATTAATGTGAGAGTTTCTAATTTTTTCTAATTAATATGAGAATTCTTTTTTCCTCAAAGCGAAGGAGTTGCTTTGGATTCCACCTATTGTTTATGATATATAGATGGTTGAAAAAAAAATCCAAATTATGCTATTGGTGACAACAGTTTTCAGAAGTAGTAATTTTGGGGATTATAGTGGTAGCAATGCTTATGTCAATTCTTTTAGAATCTTTGCCAAAGCAATTTATTACCTCTCTGAATGATCAAAGTAATTTTTTTCTGAAAGGATAGTCATAATGAATGCACGGTCGATTTGACTAGAAAATTGGGCTCTCGTCACGGATGTTCAAAAACTTGAGGAGAAAACTCGAAATATAGAAGCATCCATTGCTAGAATTTCTGAAGTTTGTGGGAAAGCCTGAACCCAATCCCTCTAAAGATAGTGTTAAAGCTATTCGTGATGATTGTAAGGATCTAGAAAATGATATAAGGATAATTTTCACCATCAACTTGTTTCTATCGATCAGCTTATTAAGATGATGCATATTAGTTCCTCTAGTTTTAACTTGAATCAATTCAACTGGTTTCAACAAGTACACATTGAATCTCCGTTGAATTGGAATTTGGCGACGTCCCTAGCACTGTTGTGGCATGCTCTGTACGTTTTGTTCGTGCTGTTAATATTGTTTTCCTTTGCATATACATTATCAAATTTGAAGATTGAGGGCCTGCTTGGACCACATCCACACTTTTCCACATTTGTTTTTCCTAGTGTGGCAAACACAACGCCTATCACATCTTTCGCAAAAATTGAAATCAAAATCAGTAGACAAAAAGAAAAGAAGGGTGTAGTCATCTCCAAAATTACGAGATGATTCTACGATGGGCCAACCCACCCTAGGATGGGTAGTCACTCGAAAGTCAAAAAAGACGCCCTGTTAGTTGATGGAAGGTTGTTTGGTCCGCTAGTTAAACTGAAGATCAACTGGTACCATAGTGCTTATGATGGATCGCTTTAACACAAGATGTGGCATGTTGGAATGTCACCATGGTAGGTTCGAACATTGTGCCCCATTTAATTTATTCGTTATTGTGTGTTTGTCATTCATCTACTTCTTCTACGCCTCGTCATGCACTGAGGACCGGACTCGTCAGCAAAGGTTGTACAACATGTTATTAGCACGACACCTGCACCGAGCATTCTTTATGTAGGCTCCCTTTAAATCGGTTGAGGAGATAAAGGCTCATGAACACATAGAAAATGGGTTCTACGTTTAATCTACCATGTGTGAAGCTCCTCGGGAAAACGAAGCCGATAGAAGTCGCCGGCCAAGCCATTCGTCTCTCCTAAGAAAAATCTGGTGCCAACAGAAGTCGTTGGCCATGCCGATCGGAGAGGAGTTGTGGATCGCCGTGGGGAGACGATGCGCTTGCTCGAAGCACACAACGCATCGCTGCCGTCTACCGCCTCGCAAGCTCGGCACCATCGATGCAGCCACAAAGCCGATGTGCCCATGCAGCCGCAGCCAACGAGCACACGCCGGTGGCAGCAGACACGGCACCGTGCGCACGCACGCCATGCTACCCGAGGCTGACCAGCCCACACGGCAGCAGGCCGGCAGCGGGCCCAAGTAGCCCAGGAACGCACGCCGGCCACCTGAGCTGCCCCTTGCCCAAGCTGGCTAGGCTAGCGTCCGCCGCCCCGCAAGGCCGCGCCACCGGCCGCATGCCCTGCCGCCACCACACGGGCACCCCGTCGCGCCGCCACTAGCCACTGCACCGGCCGGCCATCTGAGCCGCCGCCCCATCATAGGCGCGCACACCATGCTACATGGGGCCACACTCGGCCGCCTCGCCCGTGCTGCCTCGCCTCGCCGCGGCTCGGGTGGTTACGGGAAACGCTAACCATCTCCCTTGCCTCAGATGGAACTGTGGGCAGTTCGGCGGCCTGCCTACAAAACGGGCCAAGGTGGGCCGGTCCACAGGTGGCTGCAGGAGAAAAATAATAAAAAAGGCAGGCGGGCCGTGCGTGAGAAATTGGGCTGGAAGCCCACTACCGGCTGCAGGAAAGAAAAGAAGGAAAAAAAAGATTGGCAGGCCGATCGGTCTGACCAGCCCGTTAAGCCGGTCTGACCGACAACACACGCGTGGCAATTTTGTGCTTAGGCTCCTAAAGTTTTCTAGAATTACGTGGATTATTTCTCAGTATTGAAAGTTTTACGTAGAAGTCCCTGTAGGCTTCAAAATTAACAGAAAAACTTGTTTCTACCATAAAAAGGGCCTTGGGAATTCAATTTTTAAGTCATCCCGTTGTTTAACATGACTTTAATGATTACATGTCTCCATTTGTATGTTTCACCATTTGTGATTGATTGTAATTTTGAATATTACTTTTAATCTTACCTGTATTTCATACATTAGCATGTAATTAGGTGCATGATTTTTCAGTACTAAAATATTGTACAGAAGTCCCAGTAGACTTTAGCATTAATAGAAAACTTACAATCCGGCATAGAAGGGCCTCGGGAAGCTAAATTTTTAATCAATTTTAGCATTTGAACCATGTTTGATTTTGTTATTATTTATTCTATGCTTTATGATTATTGTATTTACTATTTTTGATTAATTGTGATTATTTGTATTGCTTTTAGTCATTGAAAATAACAGTAGATTAGAATAATGCATATGAAACCACTCGACCCGTCATAAGGATTTTTTAATTGCATATTATCCATGCATGTTTACCCATAATAAGCTTCTGAAATAATTACATGGATAATGTAGGATTCCTGGCTATGATAAACAAGAGATTGGGGTATTCGTTACCCGAGGGGAAAATTATGTAATTTGAGCCCCGCCATGGAAGTACGGCTAGAAAGGGGGAGATACACCCTTAGCCTGTTAGCTATGGTACTATCTCTGACATAAAGGTCATATAACAGTCTCCGCTATATGAAATCTTTATAAAATATGAATACACAACTCATAACATTTCATATCTAACCTCATCCCATTTGATACTCGTGAAATTTCCAAAATTATATTGACATAGCCCCGCAACTATGGAATCAATGAATTCCACAATAGCATACGGAATTCAAGCAAACTACGAGTTATATTACTCCATATATAACTCGGGTCAAGCAACTTTGTATGCAAATATCATTTTCGCGTGGGTATATATTTGACAGTATCAGCGGGAGAATGTGCACCTCCGCTGTGTAATGATGTTGTTCAAAATAATAGTGCGAAATATGAGTACCATTGAAAGGTCAGCAGCTATATGAGGAAATTGTGTTGGTTAATGCAAACAAAACACATATGCTCGGTCAGCATTAGAAAACTGAGCACATACTACCAAATATGAAGCATTGCAAAGATATGCAAAGTATGCACTGTATTGCATTGAAGTTATTGCCATATATCTAGAGAACGTCTAGGGGTAAAACTTTGGATACTCAAATTGCCTAGTACCTTGAGACGTCTAGGGAAAAGCAATGAGAAAAAGAAGAAAACTTTCTGCAATTGAAAACTCCAATAAAAAATTGGAATGCTTTGAAAGGAAGCCTAAACCAAAGAAATGGTGCACCACATAACTCTTTCGGTTAAAGCATTTGAATACTCTCTGAGATGGAATATTAGCATCACTATAAAGGGAAATGCATAAGTCTACTGATGTCACCTATAGCAATTTTGCCTATTGCCAACTCGCCATCGACGCCATAACCAAGGAGAAGTGTCTCTGAATCCATCTTGGTTTTGGCTTGGGGGCTCAGAGGAGTTTCATCCGCTGTTTAGGCAAGATCAGACCAGAAAATCTGGGACAAATAGAAGAAAAAACTAGAGTTCGACTTGGAGAGAAAATCAAGTCCAAATCAGGACAGCCGGTCTGACCGCCTGTAGAGTTTTCGCTCATCTAAGATACGAGAAAAGCAAAAAAAAAGAGGAGGCCGGTTTAAACCGACCGTAGACCGATATAAACCGACCAAGTAAAAAAAACTTAGAGCCTCAAACTCCGGTTTGACTGACTGATATATTTAAAGTCCGAAGCAACCTCCAGATTGGTACTGCAACTCCCGGACCTCTACCTGAAGTGTCCGGCCTAGGGTTCGGAGTTTTGTTGTATAGCTCGGACCTTCACCTAGAGGGTCCGATTTTTTTCATTTACGACCATCTGTTGTTTCAGTATCTAGGCTTAGGGTTGTTTTAGCAACAGATAGGGCTTGCATTTTTTAGCAACTTTTCAACTTGCATTGCTAGTTTGTTAATTTTCTAACCCTTGCTACAATACTTGAGCCTACCTAGCTCCATATATTCTACACCTTGTAGATCTATGTTCACCTGCCAATCGGTTTACCCAATCCTTGGAGGTTTTTTATGTCGTCGGTTGCTGATCACCACCTGCTGCATGGTAAGAACTTGTAAGAATTTTGACTTGGCTAGAGTGATGAGAGACTTGCCACTGTGTAGTTGATAGGAACATTATACTTGTGATTTTGTTTCTTGTTTTCTACTAACCATGGCATGTTCGGGAGTTATCAGTTCTTGGGCTAGATCTATCGTGGGAGACATACCATACGTTGAACCAAGCACCGCCCCACCAAGATGAGTGATACAACAAAAATATGCACATGGATATCCGAGCAACCACGAGGATAATCTCACTTCTCACTCACGACGTACCTGACCTCAACACAGACTTGAGAAGAGTATTCAAGAGAAGTCCCCTCAAGTGCCACAGCATGAGCCACTTTCATCACTACATGCACCAACCCTTAAGGTACAAAATCATGACACACATATCATAAGTAAGTTCACCGTACCCGTTTATGATGGCCAGTATGATCATGAATGTTGTCTTGCTTGGGAACTAGATATAGCATCCCTATTTGAAAAACATGACATTCTCAAGTGTCGTAAAGTTAGGGTTGCGGCTAGAGGTTTTACCGACCATGCTGCTACTTGGTGGAAATTACATTGTCAATTATTTGTGCATAATATACCTTCCACTTGGGTTGCACTGAAGGAACTCATGAGGACAAAATTTCTACTGTGCTAGTTCTTTGCGCAAAAATATACAACGTTTAGAACAAGATGGCGACATGGTCCAGGTTTGTTATAATAAATTTCAAACTTGTTTGAAGCACTGTGATCTACCTAACAATGATGACTTTTCGAAGGATCAATTTATGAAGGTTTGAACCATGATATCCGGGATAGATTTCAACATATTCCTTTTAATATTCTTGGTTCGTTTTGTCTTTCTTGTGCTTTGGAGAGAGATATAGAATGAAGCACAAAATCAAACCAACATACAAGATCCCATGTCATGTTCCCCAACAGAAGTCTCACTTATTGTTGTCCCCATTGCGGTATGATAGAACAATGGGTGTCCCGATCTTTCGATGAAAAGGTAACTATCGACTTGTGGAGATGACTTTAACGATTTAACTACACCGTACGACAACAATGCGCCTTAGCAATCACTAAACCAAGTCTAGTAGGTTATTGATGATGCCAGAAGCACGATCAACCTGAACACGAGGTTCGTAATCCCTGCGAGCAATCGAAGAACTAGCAAGAATTAAGATAAAGCAATCTGAAATTGCAAGTATGGATGAAGAACGAGATAGAGTGGGGTTCCAAAAAGCAGTCTTGATCTGGTTGTTAGACACAAATAAAGATACATGAAGTTGCAAAGGTAGCAAACTCTTAACTAAACAAAACCCAAAACAAAAGAGAGCAACCTATGGGGTATATAAAGACAAGAGGTGATCAGTTACAGAGATAGTCTTGGACTGTTTTGGAAATTGTAGGATGCTCGTAAGGTGTTTCGAGATTAGGTTGGACAGGTTAGAAAGAGCACGAGATAAGGTTTTCAAAGAGTCCAAGATCATCCAAATCGGAGTCCGTATGCTCCAGATATAGAAGTTTGAAGTCAGGCCTGTCTCAGGAATCCGAATCAGAGTCCAGAACTTGTTGGACTTGATCTCAACTCTTCTTGGACCAGAAGTGACATGGGAGAACTCCTTGTACAACACAAATCCATTTGAGACATCTTCATGGTCACATGGACTTCATTTGCTCCTCCTCCTAAAAGCTTGAACTTGAATCCTCGCTTGTTCTTGACGATCTTGACGGACCTCCTTTTATTCTTTATAGCTTGAGCAGCGAATGTAGTGGAAGTAGAGGTGGCAGTGGGCTCATCATCGGGGTCATGTCCTCATCATCCTCCCCTCCTTGAAAATAAAACTATCATCGGCTTTGCATAAGCTGAAAATCATCAAAGTGCACAGAAAACATGTACGCAGGATATGCATATCTATCAATCATGGTTAGCTCTTCGTGGTTAGCAATCATATCCAAAACAAAATTCTAGCAAGCATTGCAATGCAATTTGCAAATATAAGTGGAGAACTTGTCTTACAACTAGCTTTGCAAGTATAAGTCAAGTATTCGAATGGATATCCATCATAATATTGCTCAAACATGTGCCAACGAAAATATTGTGAATGCACACTCAATGAATTGAAAGGATTATCACTAGCACACTGAATTTTAGGATGTGGAGGAACATAAAAATTTATGGCAGCATGTAACATAAGTCTTTGAATGAATTTATCACATTGCAAATAGTTGATGAGATAAACAATTGTAAATAATCATCGTCAGAACAAGTAGGTTTATCAACAATTTTAGCACGGGTGATGCAAAAGGTATGCACTAAAATTCCACAATCTACACTATATTCTCCAATCACATTAACTTGATAGCACGGAGTATAGATGGAATTTCACGAATGTAAATCTTTTCACAATCTACACTACATTCTCCAATCACATTAACTTGATAGCACAGAGTATAGATGGAATTCCACGAATGTAAACCTACAAGTTCAGAAACTTTCTCTAAAGCATGTGTCAAAGTCATAGGGTTACCAAATTGAATAGCACAAATAACATCATGAGCTACATCATTGTACACATCATTTTGTTCTGTCACTTTCCATGGCCTATTTCATAATCAGTGTTTACACATGACTCAACAATTGGTGCTCGCAAATTTGTAAAAGAAACAACTTCAGAACATGGAGCACGTAAGTATTTATCTATATCATTTTCTTCAACATATTATATATCCAAATCATGAGGTATAGCAATAATATCACATGAGGTATAACAATCAGTAAGCGATGCATTACTTCTAGAAAAATTATCATGTGATTCTTGGGAAACGATTTCAGCATGTTTAATCAAGTCCTCATGAGGGATATTAACAATTTTAGCAGTAACATGTGATTCTAAAACACAGGTAGCTTGTTCATCATCTTGTTGTGGCGTGGATATAAGTGAAGTATTATCACACAACTCTTCTTTATCACAGGGAACATTAAGTAATTCACTACGTTCAGTAATCTCAACTTGTGGTAAAGGCAAAGTGACAATTGGTTCCACTCAATATTGCTCTAAAATAGCATGTGTAGTGGACAAGGATAGTTCAATCAACTCATGACATGAGGCATTCAATTCAACAGGGTATACTTCATTTTCATGTGGAGCGATGGGAGTAATACCTTTACTAGGTCATAACATGGGAACTTGTATCTTGTGGTTATTGACCTCATTTATCCATCTCTTGATCACCTGTTTAGCTTTGTCCTGAATAGAAAAGTAGTCCTTATGCATAAGTTTGTCCTAAATGTCATGGTTCAAACCTTTTCTAAATTGATCCATGACAAAGTGCTCGTTTTCAGGTAGATCACAACATTTCAAACAAGTTAGAAATTTATTATCATAAATTTGTACGGTGTCACTACCTTGTTCTAAACGTTGTAAATCTTTACGCAAATCACTAGCATAGTAGGGAGGTAAAAATCTTTTTCTCATAAGTGTCTTCATAGCAGCCCAAGTGGAATGCATATTATGTGAATGTAATTCACAGTGTAACTTTCACCAAACAATAACATAGTCGGCAAAACCACTAGCAGCAACCCTAACTTTACGACACTTGATAATTGCATGTTTTTCAAATAGTTGTGCTATATCTAGTTTCCAAGCAAGATAATGTTCAGGATCATGTGTACCATTATAAATGGGTACGTTCAACTTACTCGCGGTACATGTGTCATGATTTTATACCTTGATGGTTGGTAGATGTAGTGGCAGTGGTGGTTGAGGTCCTAGTGCTCGCGGTGCTCCATCCAAACGGTCGAGGAGAGTGTCAAACTTAGTGGACAACTCATGAATGCTCTTCTCAAGAGGAGGGAGATCATCTCCGCTGTTTGCTCGACAGCCTATCATGGTTCTCTCATCACTAGCTCCATGTGAGACATCTTCATGGTCACACGGACTTCATTTGCTCCTCCCCCCGAAAGATTGAACTTGAATCCTCGCTTGTTCTTGATGATCTTTACAGACCTCCTTTTATTCTTTATAGTTTGAGCTATGAACGTAGTGGAAGTAGAGCTGGTAGTGGGTACATCCATGGGGGTCATGTCCTCATCACGGTACCTATCACACATGAGTTAAGCTTACAAGGTAATAACAGAGGTAACAATTCACATACTCCAGATGGTATTGATATTTTTCTTAATGAATTAAATGCATCATGTGTTGAGTTAACTGAATTACCCTTGTTCACTATACATGTTATTTTAGAGCAACATAGAGTGTAACCAATTGTTAGTTTTCCTTTGCCACAACTTGAGATTACTGTTTGTAATGAATTCTTGATGCTCCTTGCGATAAAGAAGAGTTGGGTGATAATACTTAGATCCAAACCACAACTAGATGATGAACATGCTGCTTATGTTTTGGAATCACATGTTAATGCTGAAATTCATGTTCCACGTGCTGAAATTGTTGATTTGCCTCATGTGGATGTGATTAAATATGACGAAGTTATTTCCAAGACATCACTTGATACTATTACTGAAACCTATGAACTGCTAGATGATTTTTGCACCTCTTGTGATATCATTGATTTACCTAGTGATTTGGATGTATAAAGTGATGATACACATAATGAGAATTCTGAAATTTCTTATTTGGATGCACCATGTTGTAATATTAATGATGTGCTATCCAAATTGTAACGTAAATGATATAGAAGTTTATTTGAGTACTACATGTTCAGAAATTGTTTGTTTTACTAATTTGAGAGCACCAACTGTTTAACCATGTGTAGAAATTGAATCTAAAGTAGGCTATGATAAGTTGATCAAACATAATGATATGTACGCTGCCATTATGTATGTTGTTATATGGCTATCCAACTTGTTAACCCTATAAGTTTGGCTCATGCTCTAGAAAAAGTTTCAGAACTTGTGAGTTTACTATCTTGAAATTCTGCCTACCCTCATGTTTATAGAATTAATTTAATTAGAGATACTATTATAGACAATGGAATTTGTCTGCATACGATTTGCATCATTTATACTTAACCGGTTGTTTCTAAACTTTCTTGTTCCGACAATGACTACTTGCAATTATTCATCTCATCACCTTTACAATGTCGGTATTTGATTAAAGGATTATGTTATATGTTGTAGAAATTTATGAAATAGCCAATGAATTCTTGATGCATAGGGTTTGCATTCCATGTGGTCAACTTTATATTTTGAGAAAAGATAATTTGATACCAATGTTTCATTGTTTTGATATGACCTCCAACATTGGTGCTGAATTTATGCCAAATAGCTTGTTACTTGATTGTTCAAACATTACTGCATTGTCTTGCTCTAAATTTCAGGATGATGTGGCTTCTTATATGGGTACTAGTAATGTTTATTCACCTACATTGGGATGGTTTAATGATGCGCATTGCACAACAAATTATATGGATGGATGCTTCACTTATACTTGCAAATTACGTTGCAAAAATCATTGGAATTATAAGTATGATATGTTGCTCTACATTTTTTTGAAATCTACCAAGGTGTATCACAGTTTTTATTCCGGTTTTGATCTAATTGCTAACCATGAAGAGCTAACCATGATTAATAGATACATATATGTTGCGTACACATTTTCTTTGTTCTCTGATGGTTTTCAAGTCATGCAAAGCCGAAGATGGCTTTGTTTTCAAGGAGGGGAGGGTGATGAGACCATGACCCCTAAAGACACACCCATAGCTGCCCCTAATTTCAGTACAACTCCGGCTCGAGCTATGAAGGACAAGAAAAGGGTCATCAAGATGTTCAAGAACCAGCAAGGATTCAAGTTCAAGCCTCAGGAGCAGGAAGGATCACAAGTGAAGACTTCTAAACTTTGAAGCCCCTATGATGACATGAAGATGAAGACCGAACAAGCCTACATGAAGATCAATTGAAGTTTCGGTCAATTATTAAAGAATAAAATCATTATAGAGTCATTCAGTTTGTCTGCTGTAAAAAAATGGAAATCTACCAAAAAATTGAACAATATAAACAATTATGGTTTCTAAATTAAGTGCTATTTTAATTATACATATCTTGAATTATGTGTTTGAATTTAATCAAAAAAAATATGTGTTTGAATGCATGAGAATTTGAATTCAGTGCAGCGCAGATAACTGAACTAATCGAATCTGCAGTGCATATTTTCAGTTAGTTCAGCCTCTACACTGCACTAGAAAAGGTGATCAATGATAGGCTTTCGAAACGGCCGTCGTTGAGCTTATCACTAGAAAAATCTAAAATTTAATTAGCACGGGAATCGAGGAGATGCCACAACTCTATTTTTACCTGTATAAAAGGGCACCTCATGCGCCGCCTCCCATTCCATCTCAAGCTATACTCCTACACCTCTTCTCACTCTTCTTATAGTCCATGCATCTCCTCAAGCCCCTCTCGCGCTCCGTCAACCGGCGTCGATCTACTCCAGCGCCGCTGACCACACAAGGAGGAGGCGCGCCTACCCGACACTGGATCTAGAGATCCAGGAGGATGCACATCCATCGCCCACCAGATCTGGAGATCCGGAGGAGGCGAGCCTGCCCAACACTAGATCTAAAGATCCGAGAGGATGCACGTACGCCTGCCGGCCACTAGATCTGCAGCGCCCCGACCACCCGCATAGCTTCCTCCTCCCCTCTGCCTTCACCTCAGTCCTTGGCTAGTTATGCCAATGATGAAAAAAGACTCACTAATAAATTGTTCACAATGTAATGGTTCAGAGTTTAGGGTAAGGTTAGCATTAACCCCCACTCTAAACCTTGCACCACTGAACCTTTGTGATCTGCGATTATTTGTAATGAACATTATTCAGGGGCATTCTTTCAAAATCCTTACCTCCTCTTCTCACCGATTATATGGTGTGCCAATGATGTGCTACTATCTAGGTTTTAGGGCTTAAGGTGTCATGTTTATTGTTTACGTCAATGATGAAAATGACCACGTATGCATAATGTTCACATAATGTGTAGTGAAACATCTCTTGTAAAAACTATTAAGAATTTTCTTAAATCCATAACTCATTCTACAAGATTGTACTCTACTATACAAGTGTTACATCTTAGTGGCTATAGTTTTGTCGGTGTTCTAATCCAGCAATAATTTATATGGGGCTACGCAAGCACAGAAGATCTAGATGGGTGCACATGGGACACAGTGTTTAGACAGGTTCAGGCCCTCGAGAAGAGGTAATACCCTACGTCCTGTGTTTGGTGACTGATATTGCTTGAATCCCATATGAGAATACAAGGTCTAGAGAACTCGTGAGCTTAGGAACACGAGAACCCAAGAACATAAGAACCTGCCAATCGGGGGATCCCTTCCTGGCCTTATATAGGTGACCGGGGTAGGGTTACAAGAGTCCCGATCGGCTTACAGATTGGTTTCCTAATTAGTTACAATAGAATCCGGGATTGCCAGATGTATGTCAATCCTTGTCTTGTACTCCAAGTTGATGAGGCGTCCCCGTGTAGAAGTCGGACTCTGAGTAGTTGGCCCGGCCTACCCTATGTCCACAGGGCCGGTATTGTCCTCCTTGACGGTACCCGGGTGCCATGTCATCGTCAGTAGCCCCAGAGTCCTTCATGATCTGACTGCAGCTAAGTTCGGCAACATTCTAGCCGAGTGCCTCAGCCTTCTTCCTTTCCCTGAGTGACATTCACCCAGGCGCGTCCTTTTACTGCTTGTAGGAAGACCGTGAAGGGCTCATAGAACTCCTGTAGAGTAAAGGTAATTAGCCGAGTGATATTCACCCGTAAGGCAGGAATATCATGGCAAATGAGTTAATAGCAGGTAAATTCTGGTGGTATCCGATCCATCCTGAAGGACAGGAACCGGTTGATAGCCCAGCGTGGGACATACCAAGAATCCCGACTGAATTTCCGAGTAGCACCTGGTTTCCCGAGTGGCTCGGGCCCAGCTAGCATCCCTCTGAGGGAATGCCTCCGAGATTCGTGTCAGAACCAGAATACAAGTTATGGCGCATAGGTTCCCAAGTGACAGAACCTGATACCCGGACGTTCCACTGAATCCAGAAATTCCGGACCCTAAAAATCCTGGAACAAAATCCACGGGAAGTTTGGCTAAAGAAACCAGTGGCTCTGAGCTGCTCGGCATCCGACTAGTGGCCTGTTGGAGGCACACCATAACTGCCCTTCACTCGGGTATATTCAAGTGATTGCGTCCCTGTGGGAGGCCAATCCTTGAAACCCTTCAAAACCATAACGTTCGGTTCCAGGTTAAGCGGTAACCGACTAGTAGCCCGTTTGAGGCACGTTACAGTCGCTCTTTTATGGGGGTGAATTCCAAACGGCTATTTAAACCCGGAAGGCCAACCGTCAGATCCCCTCTATTAAATAGCGCAGATCGTGCCGTTACCACGTCGTGGGTGCTGAACAGTCGCGACGTGGGCCATTTAACCCACGCTGTGGAAGCTAAAGAGGCGCGTCGTGGGCGTGAAAAACCTGCGCGCGTGCGGAAGCGGAGTTGTCGCAACGTCCCATCCGTCCCCTTTTTATAAGATCAGGGAAATAGCGGGTCCACTCACGCCTTCCAGAGCACACTTCGCCTTCTTTGCGCCCAAAACCTCCTTCGTCTTCCTCGTGCCCCACCGATTCAGGAGCGCCGCCACACCAAAAAACCCTAGCTCTGCGTAGCCAGCCGTGAATGCAAGCCCCCGATTGGGAAGCCGATCCGACCGAAGCAGAGGAGGACGCTTTGGTGTGTAAGTTATTGAGTGAGAAAAATTCCTCCGCCAACCCGATGGCCCCTAGATGAAGTCATCGGCAACCGAATTGTGGCTGGAGGCCATGGTGAGGTCGGGAGTGCTGCCGCCGAAGGAGTTGGTCGAGTGGCGCGTTGCCGAGGGTGAAACAACCCCCACTCCGATCACGGGCGAACTCGTCGTCCACGGCTCCTTCTTCGAGCGGGGTTTCTCCGTGCCCGTCCATCCCTTCCTCCGAGGACTGCTGTACTACTACGGGTTAGAGCTCCACAATCTCAACCCTAATAGTATGCTCCACGTCTCGTGCTTCATCACATTGTGCGAATGCTTCCTCGGAATCAAGCCGCATTTCGCACTGTGGAAGCACCTCTTCGTCGTGAAGCCACAACCGAGCAGGGATAACCGGCCGTGGTGGGAAGCGCCGGATTCCAGCTGAGATCCGGAGCAGCGAAGAGTGATCTGAACCTGCCGATGCAGACTTCCAACAAGGGGTGGCACGCGCATTGGTTATACTGCGCCAATCCCGCGCCGTTGCTCCCGGCGTTCGTGGGTCAGCCGCCGGTGGTCAAGCCGAGCTGGTCCGAGCCGCCGCTGGACCGGGAGCAAGATGGATCGCAGTCCTCATGGTGCAGCTGGCTGAGGCAATTCAGGCCGGGGCCACCGGAGCCGTCGTCGTGTCGACCTTCATCCGGTGGCGGGTGCAGCCCGCAAAGCTGAGGGCTCACCCAATGTTCGAGTACGCCGGCGAACAAGACACGACCCGAGAGTCCTCCGAGGAGCTCTCAGGTGATATTGTCCAGCACCGAGTCGAGAAGCTCATGGCGCAGGGGACGGATCTGGACATCTCCGGATGGCCACCGCCCTTCAGCAGATTGAACCCCCCAAGCCAGGTAGGCGACTGACTCCCCAATTTCTTTTGTCGGTCGTGACGCCGAGGCTGACTCGGGCAATTCTTATGTTTTCCGCATTTGCATATTCTTTTCGGCTTCAGTTCCGACGTCTCTCTCCCGGAGAAGGAGGTTTGGAATCAGCCACAATACGCGACATCCCTAGTGGCGGGGCGCCGTCGCAGGGGACAGCCAGCGTGTCCTCCTCGGGAGCCGGGTCCTCAAAGGGGAAAGCACCCGCCGTAGCGGTGCCTAGCGCCCCTTCGCCAAGTATGCCGGCCCCGGAGAAGGAGGAGGAAGATGAAGACGAAGTCCCGCTCCGCTTCCGGAGGAGTCGGGCACCGCCTGCAAGTGCTGCCCCAGGGGGACGGGGCGGCTCCTCCGCCCGTCCTGACCCGATGGCACCGAATGCCGCCCCGGCGGGGCCTCCTCAGGCAGCCGGGAAGGAAAGCTCCTCTGCCCGTCCCGATCCGGTGGCACCGACTGCTACCCCGGCGAGGGCTCCTCAGGCAGCCGGGGAGGAGGCCGCCGTCAGCCGGGGGGAGAAACGGACGGCCGATGCCGCCTTCGGGGAGCAGGGCAGCTCCGCGGCGTCGTAGGCCCCGGCGGCTGGCTCTTCGAAGCAGCCAGCCCCGAAACCCAAGAAACGAGTTCCTGCCCCCCAATCCACCAAGTAAGTGACTTTGGTGAATACTATCTTGCTTGTCTTCTATACTCTGAGTTTGACGCACCCGGATGCTTTCCATAGGACGCGGCGGACGGGAGACGTCCCAAGGGTGTCGTCAGGCGCCCCGAGATCTGGCCAAGGCGGGGTCCAATTAGGGGCGGATACCCGGGGCTCATCCCCTTCGAGGGTGGCTGCAGCTACGTCCCCCCGGCCATCTCCAGGGGGGATGGTGCACCCATGCAAGCTGCTGCTCCCCAGCCAGGGGCGCTCCCTGCCGAGGCGCCGGTGGCCGGGAACGTGTTCCCGAGCGCGGGGGCGTCCGTGGGGGCGGGCCCGAGCTCATCGGGAGACGCACCGGTCGATCACCGAGGCAACCTTAGGCTACCGTCAATGACGGAGGAGGTTCCTCGCGCCGCGCCTTCAGAGCCGAAATCCGCACTGGTGGTCCGGCCGCTGCGGATCCGGCAGGCGGACCCTGCACGGCCGAGCATGACGATCCGGGAGGTCGACGACGTCCGGGAGCACGATGAGTGGACCGATGTGATGGGCGTCGTCACCCAACTCGGCGAGATGCTCCTGGCATTGATGCAGACAGTGAAGGAGGGTGCCAACCTGCTAAACGGGAGGTTGCAACCGCTGATGTAGGTAAACATTTCCCATCCGCTTTTGTTTTTTGAATGTAGGTGTCTTACTGATACACCCACTGGAGAGTAGCCCCCGGGCCTCTGCCTGACTGTCTTAGTCAGGCGGAGGGTCCCTTACATGTTTTGTAGACTTCCCTTTGGGTGCACGATCAGTGCACCCAGAGGGTGTAGCCCCCGAGCCTTCGGTCGACTAGAGTAGTCGGGCGGAGGGTCTTTTCGTCTTTTCTATAAATTTCACTCTGTGTGCACGATGGTGTAGCCCCCGAGCCTCCGCTGGGTCCAAGGGATTGAGTGGAGGGTCTTGAAGATTTTCTCAAGTATCTAGCCCTTCCTGTTGTTTTTTGCAGAAACTGAACCGCCAGTCCCAGGATAAGACTAACTTCCTCCAGGATCGGCTGGAGATGTTTGACCGGCTCAGCCTTCGCAAGGAGGAGTAGGACAAACTGAGGGGGAACCTCCAGGCGGCAGAGGCCGTGGCCCGCAAGTGAGGGGTTGAGATCGTCGGCCTTAAGGCCAGGCTCTCCCAGGAGGGTGCCCGGGCCAGGGGTAAGGATCCCGAGTCCCTTTGGTTATTCTTCATTTGTTGCTATGCCTGACTCGTCCTCTGCAGCTGCTGAGGAGAAGGCTTTTAGGGTGTGTTTGGTAGCCTGCATGAGCTTGCGTGTTCCCGATTCGACCCACTTTTCACTGTTTGGTAGCCTGCACGGGGCCTTCTCAGCTATGCTGATCTCAACCCACCTGCCCCCGTAGCCATGCTGAGTGGAGAACCCCTGAACAGAGGTTCACTGATCAGCATGCACGAGTTGAACCCACAAAACGTTCTCAGCCCGACCCACCAATTCGCTGGTCAGCATCCCCTCTCCCGAACGAAGCGACGAGCGCCGCCACGCTCCTACTGCCACCTCCCGTGTCCGATGGCGGGTACCGGCGACTGAGCATGCCGGCGACTCCGCGACGTCCGCCTCCTCCTCCTCCTCCCCACCTTCTCCGCCGCCCCGACGTGCTCGCCATAGCCTCTGGTTGCCGCCCCGTCCAAGCCCGTCTTCGCTGCTGCCCCGTGGTCGCCACCGCCCCTGGTCGCCGGCGCCCCAGCTCGCCATCGCTGCCGCCCCAGGTAACTCTTGCCGGTGTCGGGAGTGGCGGCAAGAACGGTGGCGCAGAGGGGGAGGTGGCGCCGGGGCGGTGCCGAGCTACGGCTGCTCTCGAGCTTGGCGACAGAGTCCAACTACGGTGGCGCCCGGGCTCGTGGCAGAGCTTGGGCTGCTGGGGCGGGGGCTGCTCTGGCGGGGCGTTGATGGGGGACCAACCCAAGGGGAAGTAGCGGCATCCAGGGAGTAGGGGCGGCGGCCTCGGTGGAGGAGCTAGGGCGGCTGCTGGAGGAGGTAGGTCGGCCGCTGCGCTTGCCGCCAAGGGCGGCGGCATTGTGGGGGCTTGACGGCGAGACCTTGGGCGGTGGCGACATGGGTCACAGGGGCGCGCGAAGAGGAGAGGAGGCACGGCGAGCTCGAGGCTGGGCGAGGACGCATGGGGAACGCGGCAGAGGAAAGAGGCGCGGGTGGGCCGGTGGCGGAGGATGGGCACGGCGGGCTGCCGGCCGGAGGTGGCGATGACCGGCTGTGAAGGGGAGCTTGGGAGGAGAAGAAATGGTGGCTTTGGAGAGGTCAATTTTGGGGAAAGGAAAATGGCTTGGAGCTTTGGATTTTGGGGAAAAGAAAATGGCTTACGTGCTAAATTTTGATTTTTCATATGTACATATAGTCGAAATATTGGTCAAATATTGTATTGCTGCCAAAAAATCCTTTGAAATGTGCACACAATTTTCTTTATCATGTGTTTGTACCACATCTACCTCAGATGCAGGCTACCAAACAAAGTCTCAGCAAATCATGTCTCAACAGATACAAGCTACCAAACAAAGTCTCAGCTCAACATGTCTTAGCACATACATGCTACCAAACAACTGCAGTTGTATGTACTCAGCATGTCTACACTCAGCATGGCTCAAAAGGGAACAGCATGACAGAGTCATGCAGGCTACCAAACACACCCTTAAGCTCGAGACAGAGCTTGTGGCGAAGAGGCTCCGAGTCCAGGAGCTAAGTTCCGTCGAGGACAGGGCCTCCAAGCTACAGGAGCTGCTCAACACGGAAAGGGCCCGCGTCCAGCACCTGGAGAAGGAGGCGGCAATCATGGACGGGAGCCTGAGGCGGGCTCTAGAGGCTGTCAACGTGACGAAAAAGAAGGTCACCGACTCCGAGGCTGGTAAGTCTTCTGATTCGGGTGCCAGTAGGTCGGGGTCCGCTGGTCATTTTTCTTATGCCTTTGCTTTGCCTCTGTTGCTCTCCAATTCCGTCTCAAGAAGGCCACCGACTCGGTCGAGTCCCTGCAGGCAGCAGGCCGCCTGGCCTGCAACGCCTTGTGGGACGAGAACCCGGTGTCGGACCACGCGGACACGGTGGCGGAGCGTCTTCAGCAGGTGCCAGATGAAGTGAAGCGTCAACTGTCGGATGCAACGTGATCCAGGGCCGCGCTGTCACTTGCCGTGGTGAAATCCCATTTCCGTTGCTGGATATGGAAGCAATCGGAGAGGGATACGCTGCCGACGTCCCCGATGATGACATCCCGGAGTTGATGAAGGCGATCGAGGGTACGGCGAACTCCCTCATCGACCGCACCGACCTGTAAAGAGTTTTTCACATATGTAGGTGAACTGTCCGAGTGAATGTTGGTTTTTGTAACAGACTCGGCTATTCAAGTTTATAGGTTTCTTTCCTCTGTCAAGTACTTGTTCGTGCGTATGTTAATCCCTCGTTTGTGCTCTTGCCGACCCGTTTTTAGCCTCCCTTGCATAGAGATTAGTCGTGGGTTGTTTCCCTTGTAGCATAGGGTTGTGGCGTGAAAACCGGTGATTAGAGTTAAGGAGTTAACGGCGGGTCGTATACGCAGTACTGGAGTAGTTAGCTTGAATGAGAGAAACCCGAGTGCGGCTGAGCGCACCCGGAGGGTGTGACCGACGAGTGTCCGCTATGAGCATGGCCAGTTGGGAACCCCAAGAGATATTTGTAAGTGAAAAGAAAATTTATTCATATATCTCAAAATTTGCAGAGTACAAAGTTTTAAGTATAGAAATGACGTAGCTGTTCAATGTTCCATGCGTTGGTGAGGAAGTTTCCGTCGCCGTCCTTCAGTCGGTAAGCCCCCGAGTGCAATACTTCGGCGATTACGTACGGACCCTCCCATGGCGGAGAAAGCTTGTGCTTGTCTTGGTTGGATTGGACCTGGCACAGAACCAAGTCACCAACGTTGAACGAGCGGCTACGTACGCGCCGACTGTGATAGCGTCGTAGGCCCTGCTGGTACTTTGCCGACCGAAGGTCCGCAACCTCGCATGCTTCCTCGAGCTGATCAACGGCGTCTTGTCTCACTTCCTCCGACTCGGCCTCAGAGTACGCGCGGATGCGTGGAGATCCATGGTCCAAGTCAGTCGGGAGCACGGCCTCGACTCCAAAGACCAAGAAGAAAGGCGTGTACCTGGTTGATCGATTGGGCCTAGTGCGCAGACTCCAGAGCACCGAGGGTAACTCGGCTGCCCACTTGCCAGCGAATTTCTTAAGGCGCTGGAAAATCCGAGGTTTAATGCCTTGCATAATCAAGCCATTGGACTGCTCAACCTGCCCGTTGGTACGTTGGTGTGCCACCGCGGCGAAGCTGAGGCCAATGTTGTAGTCATTGCAGAACTCGAGGAAGGCGGCACCGGTGAACTGAGTGCCATTATCCGTGATGATGCTGTTGGGAACACCGAAGCGAAAAATGATGTCCCGAAAGAACTCGGCGGCCCGCTCGGAAGTAAGCGTGGCCACTGGTTTGGCCTCAATCCATTTAGTGAACTTGTCAACGGCAACGAAGAGGTGTGTATAGCCCCTGGGAGCTCTCTTGAGAGGACCAAGCATGTCCAAACCCCAAACGGCGAAAGGCCAAGCGATCGGGATAGGCTGGAGTGCCTGAGCAGGACATCCCTCGCAGGTGAAGACAATGTGTTCGGCGTCGCAGACGGTGGTTGGCCAGTAAAAACCTTGTCGGAAGGCTTTACCAACCAAAGACTTTGGCACCGCGTGATGCCCGCAAACGCCCGAGTGAATGTCCTGTAGCAGCTGCGTGCCTTGGTCCTGAGATATGCACCGCTGGAGGATGCCCGAGGTGCTCTTTTTATACAATTCCCCGTTGACGACGACGTATCCTTTGGATCTTCTGGTAATGCACCGTGCCTCGGTTTGGTCTGGCGGGAGGGTATCTCGCAGCAGGTAGTCGAGGAATGGCGTCATCTAGTCGGGAATGACGGCGAGGACCGCTGGTGGCGACTGCCGAGTACCCTCAGATGTTTCGGGCTGTGGTTCTTCGGCGTCGGGTGCTGTTTCTGCTTTGATGGAGGGGGTGTGCAACTCTTGGAGGAATACTCCACCTGGAACGATGTCCCGACTGGACCCCAGTTTAGCGAGTGCATCGGCCGCCTCGTTGTCTCGACGGAGAACATGCGTGATCTCGAGTCCGTCAAACCTGGCTTCGAGCTTGCATACCTCCTGGCAGTAGGCTTCCATGGTAGTATCGCGGCATGACCATTCCTTCATGACATGCCGAACCACCAGTTCAGAATCTCCCCGAGCCAGGAGTCGGCGAATCCCGAGTGACGTGGTGATGCGCAGTCCATGCAACAAAGCCTCGTACTCGGCGACATTGTTGGACGCTGGGAAGTGGATTTGACGCATATACTTGAAGCGTTCCCCTTTTGGAGAGATGAGCACGATGCCAGCCCCCGCGCCCTGGAGCATCAGCGATCCGTCGAAGTAGAGAGTCCAGTGCTCGAGGTCAATGATAGAGGGCGGGGACTGGATCTCAGTTCACTCGGCCACGAAGTCGGCCAGGGCTTGAGACTTGATGGCCGTGCGGGGGGTATAAATTATGTCAAATGCGAGCAATTCTATTGCCCACTTGGCGATCCGTCCTGTGGCATCTCGATTGTTGATGACGTCGGCGACGGGAAAGAGCTAGCCACCGAGATCGGATGCCCTTGGAAGTAATGAACCAGCTTCCAAGACGTGACGAATACCGCATAGATAATCTTTTGGATCTGTGGGTAACGCGCCTTGGACTCGGAAAGTACTTCACTGATGAAGTATACTAGTCATTGTACCTTCTGGACGTGACCCGGCTCTGATCGTTCAACCACCAAGACCGTACTAACCACCTGAGTGGTTGCTGCGATGTAGAGTATCAGCGGCTCATTAGGCATTGGCGGGGTCAACACGGGGGCGGTGGTCAGCGGCTTTTTTAAACCATCAAGGGCGTCTTGAGCCTCGGGAGTCGAGGAGAAGTTGTCAGACTTCTTCATGAGCTTGTAGAGGGGCAGGGCTCTTTCACCGAGTCGAGAGACGAAACGGCTAAGAGCTGCCACGCAGCCGGTGAGTCTTTGGACGTCTTTGAGGTTTCTTGGCGGCCCAATTTTGATGATGGCGTCAATCTTCTCCGGGTTAGCCTCGATTCCTCGTTCTGAAACAATGAATCCAAGTAGCTTTCCCAAAGGAACCCCGAAGGCGCATTTCTCTGGGTTGAGCTTCATACTAAATCGCCTGAGGCTGCTGAAGGTTTCTGCCAGGTCGGTCAGGAGATCCTCTTTCTTTTTCAATTTAATCACCACGTCGTCAACATAGGCCTGTACGTTTTTGCCAATCTGCCCCTGGAGGCAGTGCTGGTGTGATGAACGAGGTCTTGATTTGGTCCCCCTCTTTCATCCTGATTTGATGGTAGCCCGAGTAGGCGTCGAGGAAGCACAAAATTTCACAGCCGGCCGTAGAGTCAATCACTTGGTCGATGCGAGGCAGAGTGAAGGGATCTTTGGCACATGCCTTGTTAAGGCTAGTGTAATCAACGCACATTCTCTATTTTCTATTATTTTTGCGAATAAGAACTGGGTTCGTTAACCAGTCGGGATGATATACTTCTTTTATAAAGCCAGCTGATAAGAGCTTGGCTATCTCTTCTCCTATTGCTACTCGTCTATCTTCAGCAAAGCGGCGTAAGCACTGTTTGACCGGCTTAGCATCCGGTCGAACATTCAGAGAGTGCTCGGCAGCCTCCCGCGGAACTCTGAGCATGTTGGAGGATGTCCACGCGAAGACATCCCGGTTGTCGTGGAGGAAGCTGACGAGCGCGCTTTCCTATTTGTCGCTGAGCGCAGTCCCGATCTGCGTCGTCTTGGAAGAATCTTCTGGGTCGAGCTGGATCACCTTGGTATCCTTCGCCGACTGGAACGACATCGACGCTGAAGCCTTCTTTGTCGTGGGTGCTTCCTCGACCGTGGCCGACTTGATGTTGTCAAGCTCGGCTGCGGCAATTTGAGCCGTGGCGAGGCTGCAATTTTCTAGGTCGCACGCGTAGGCGTGCTGAAAACTGCTCTGCACCGCTATAATCCTGTTGGGACCTGGCATTTTAAGCTTCAGGTAGACATAGCTTGGGACGGCCATGAACTTGGCGTAGCAAGGGCATCCCAGAATAGCGTGATATGAGCCCGAGAAGTCAACGACCTCGAAGGTGAGGTTCTCGGTCCGGAAGTTTTCGGGAGTGCCGAAAGTGACGGGCAGGCTGATTTATCCAAGTGGACTTGCCATCTTGCCGGGGATGACCCCGTGAAAGGGTGCCCCGGTGGGCTTGATGTCCGAGCGGGGAACCTTCATGTCGTCAAGTGTTTTGACGTAGAGGATGTTCAGACCGCTCCCTCCATCCATGAGGACCTTGGTGAGGCGGATGCCGCTGACAATTGGGTCCACTACCAAGGGGAACCTGCTCGGATGGGGTATGTAGTTGGGATGGTCCGAGCGGTCAAAAGAGATTATGGACTCGGACCATCGGAGGTATTGAGGTACGGCAGGCTCAACTGCGTTAACCTCTCGGCTTGTGATCTTCTGGCGGCGTTTGGATTCGTAGCCATCGGGGCCACCGAAGATCATCAAGTAAGCGGTTTCCTTCGGGAACTCATCTCCTTCATCCGGAGGAGAATCCTTCTTGTCTTGACTGCGGACAGAAGGCTTGTTCAAGTTCTTCAGGAGATTGCAGTCGTGCGTGACGTGGTTCGATTTCGGGCCATGAAAGTGACATGGCCGACTCATCATTTCCTCAAAAGTCACGTTGCCGCGCGGGGAGGACGCCGCTGTGGGGCACGCTCGGCCGCAGTAACGAGATCTTCGCCCTTATGCTTCTTGTGCTTCTTCCGGGACTACTCGGGATGGTCCTTGCCTCTGGGGGACTCGGCAGTTTTGTCCCGTCCCTTGACGCCCTTGCTTGCGTTGCGGACGGCTTCTTCGCCAGTGGCGAAGTTGTTGGCAATGTCAAAAAGCTCGCGCGTAGTTTGAGGATTTTTACGTGCGATTTTGTGGATGAGGTCGGTGCTGCGGACACCTTTGGAAAAGGCGGTGATGACATCTCCTTCTCGGACCTCAAGAATGGAAAAGCGTTGAATGTACTCTCTGAGACTTTCATCCTCCTCTTAGGTACAACTGTGGAGATCCCACGTGTTCCCGGGTTTTGTTGTAAGTTCCCTGAAAGTTGTTGATGAAGAGGGTCTCAAGGTCGGCCCATGACTAGATGCAACCTTGAGGCAAGTTGGTAAGCCAGGCTCGAGCTGAGTTGGCTAAAAACAGAGGCAGGTAGTGGATTGCGATGTAATCGTCACCACCACTGGTCCTGCACGCGGTGTGGTAGTCGGTCAGCCAGATGTCTGGCTGAGTTTCTCCCGTGTACTTGTCGATCCCAGTAACTCGGAACCGTGACGGGAAGATGGCATTGCTGATGCGAGATCCGAATGCCTCTGGGCCTACATAAGCCATGCCGGAAGGAGCTGGAGAGCTATGCCGGCTTGTGGCGTTGCAGTCGTTGTCGGCATCATAACGACTGCTGCGGTCGTCCCTCCCTGCGTCTCGACGGGCGTCGCGTTTATCATTGAGGATGTCCCGCACGTCGCGGTCCCTCCCGAGTTGATCGCGTGCCGATTCGGTAGGGTGAACATCTTTGTCCACGCCTTCTCGGGCGCGGACTTTGGCGAGAATAGTCCCCCGCGCGTCACGATTTGATCTGAGTCGGTTGTGAACCAACTTGACAGAGTGACGATGCTCGGGGTCGGCGTGATGACGCGCGGCGGCTTGTGATGGGTTCCCTGGAGGAGAAGATCGCCGACTCCTAGCGCTCGCTGATGACCCTGCTCGGTTCTCGGAGATCTCGGTTTGCTGGAGGGCCGCTTCTTCCACCAGGATCTGGAGCTTTCGAAGCTCATCATGGCCTGGAGCGCCCTCGGGGATGTGAATGGCACGTGCTACCACTGAGGCCGCGACGATGTTGTGACTAGGAAGCGGGAAGATCGGGACACCGTCCCTTTCACGCATGCGGAAAGCATCGTGAACCTAGCGCCCACGACCCCGCATGTCGCCGTAACGTTCTTTCTCTTCACGCTGGCGGGCCAGCACGGCCTGCTGCTCGGCTAGTTCCGTCTCCTGTGCACGGAGACGAAGCCGAGTGGCAGTTAGCTGCTTGGGAGTCTGGTCTTCGATGGGAATAGGCTGGTCGTCGTTGTTAGGCAACGTGCCCAGGTTTGCCATGAAGACCTCCCGAGACGGGTGGTGGCTTCCCGAACTCTCAAAATCGTCCGAGTCATACTCGAGGACGGGCAGAAGAGAGTCGATTGCCCCAACCAATTGGGTCCCCCGCTCGATGAGTGGGAACTTGCATTTGAGCGGTTGATTCAACTTTGGAGTAACCTCTTCCTTGTGGAGAAGAACCGAAGGCACGGACTCGATGACGAGTCCGAGTGGGCTTGCTGATGACACCTCCGTCGGTTGGCGGGATGCCGAGTCACAAAGGTGAAGCTTGCCGATCTGGTCGGCGATGAAGTCCAACTTTCCAAATCGGAAAAGCTGGCCCGGATCAGGGACAGCGTTCGCAAAGGCAAATCGCATGCTGGTGCCCGGAATGAAGCTGTCGTCGTTGATGAAGAAACCCATCTGGATCTGGCAGATAAATCTATGCGCGCTCCCCTACCTGGCGCGCCAACTGTCGGTGTTCTAATCCGACAATAATGAATATAGGGCTGCGCAAGCACAGAAGATCTAGATGGGTGCACACGGGACACAATGTTTAGACAGGTTCAGACCCTCGAGAAGAGGTAATACCCTACGTGCTATGTTTGGTGGCTGATATTGCTTGAATCCCGTATGAGAATATGAGGTCTAGAGAACTCGTGAGCTTAGGAACACGAGAACCCAAGAACATAAGAACCTGTCAATTGGGGGATCCCTTCCTGGCGTTATATAGGTCACCAGGGTAGGGTTACAAGAGTCCCGATCGGCTTACAGATTGGTTTCCTAATTAGTTACAACAGAATCCGGGATTGCCGGATGCATGTCTATCCTTGTCTTGTACTCTAAGTTGGTGAGGCGCCCCCGTGTAGAAGTCGGACTCTGAGTAGTCGGCCCGGCCTACCCTATGTCCACAGGGCTGGTATTGTCCTCCTTGACGGTACTCGGGTGCCATGTCATCGTCAAGTTTGAGACTATGTTTTCATCACCATGTGTAATTTGCCTTGATGTTGTTTGGAACCCGTCTATTTGTAATTGGTTGATTATAAAATAGGTCTAAAGAAGGTTGTGCCACATAATGTGCTCGTAATGTGTAGTAAAATAGTTATTGAATATTTTAAATCATTTTTTCTATTTACCCTAAAATTGTGATTGTTGTTTTCTTGTAAATAGGCTAGCCTACTTCACTTCATATCTGTCACATTTATGACGTTGTGGTACACTCGGAAAAAAGTATCTTGTATAGTGTCACCAAGATGTCCCAATAGTGATGATGTTGTATTTCGGTGACACTGCATAAGAAAAGTCGATGACGCATTTGACGCCTTCTGCGAGTGCATAAGATGGTTTTTCTATCCCCAACAACCATGAATGCCGGCGATGCTAACCTCATCGGCGTATCTGAGCTCTCTACCTGGTAAAAGCCTTTCAAACATATATACTTCATTTCTGATAATATTGAGTTTCTCACCTAATCTATGTACATCTTTTTGCAAGGTGATGGAGTAGACACTTCCCACTGTATTGACTAACTTGGGTCGAATAGAGCGCTTCTAGCAACGATGGAATTATCAGTCAAATGTGGGAACAAGTTTAGTCCTCGATCCTCCTTGTGGATAGCATCTCAGTGAACCTAACGGTCTCTAGGCAGCAATAGGCTGGTGGAATCATCAACAAAATGTTTAAATGCATCTATTTCAATACATTGTGTCTGTTTAAAACTGTTCTTGAGTAAACAACATTTAATGAAGTTCAAATCACATGTAAGATGTACTATGTGTTTGCTGATTTATGATGTGTGACGGAATGCCTGTGTGAATATGTGTGATAAAATCATGTTTGTGTATGTGAAGTGTCAATTATTTTTCACAGAGCATTACTAGCAGTTCCTGAGGCTAGCCAAGAACAGGAGAAAAACCTGCTAGGCCGAAGCAATCATCAAGAACGGGTAATTTAACATGCCCGTCAGTGAGGAAATTCATCAACGATGAACCATAGAAATAGACCGTTACTGAGGGTATAACCACTAATGATAGGCTCATACCTGTCATTCCAGATGAAAGCATCAACAATAGATTATGAAAGTTACCTATTATTGATAATTCTGTTATCAACGTTGAATAAAATATTTATCCTCTTCTGTTATCAACGACTAATGATGGGCTCTATGTCCGTCATTGATCAAAGATTTGACGCATCGTCGATCTCCTATTTTCTAGTAGCGTTTGTGCATATGTCGAATCGGCGTGTCCTGTAGCACGTCTCATTTAGAACCTTAGCGGGACTACGACGGACGCCAGCATGTAATCTGTTTTTCATAGTAATAAAATCTCCTGAAGTTTAGAAAAAAGAGAGGATAAATACGGAGCAGCTCGCAGTTCCTCCTGGTCACGAACAGGCACTGCCGTGACGTGCACGCGCGCGGCAACCAATACACGTGCCGTCGTCGCCCTCTTGTCCTGGCCACGCTCGCGTGTGCGCTACCCAACTGCCACTTGAGCCTGCTGCTGCCGTGGCCATCGTCCTGTTCCTCTTGCACGCATATAGAGTGCACACGCTGGAACGCGCAACTCGCAGCAAGCTAACGGACACGCCATGCACACCACAGGTCGCGGTCGCGTGGCCGCCCATGCGCGCGCATTCAATGCCGCGCCGCCTGCGCTGCTGCCTGCCGTGCCGGCCGGCTCAGGTGCCTCTAGTCTCTAGATCTGATCCGCCTGCATGCATACAGGGGAGGACGGCGACGGCGACAGCGGCAGCGGCAGCCGGCCGGTGCACACGCTCGGGTTGGCTTGCACGGTTGGGGTTTCGTTGCCGTGCAGCCGTTGCGGCAGGGCCCGCCCACGAGCCCACCCCATGCATGTATGCATGCGCCGCGCCGTCCAAAAACTGCGGAGTCAACTTACGTGTCAAATCCATCAGACATGCATGGACGTATGCACGTGTGCGCGGGACATGCATGTTTGAGCCATCACCGAAACCGCCTAAAGTACCATAGGTTCTGGAAAAAATAATCTGCTACTGTATAAGATTTTGGTAAGTCTCGCTGGAAGGGCTTAGCCGTGGAATTATTCTAATTCGAGATTTGTGCGTGAATTTTTCCTTTTAGATATAAATTTTATTTATTTTGACATAGTTGTAAATTGCAAAGTCTATAGCTGCATAACTTTTTTACGCAGTTTTTAGGTTTTAAAATACGCAACTGGATAATTACATATTTTTTAAGTTTAAAGTTGCATAAATATTTTATTATTTTATAGAGCTAAAATTTATCTTATTTTTGTTTATTTAATTTTTATTTCTGTTTGCTTTATATAGCCATAACATGCAAAGGCTAATCTCATCCACTGACGAGCAATAGACGAATCAAACAATCTCGGTTAATAACTAGGGTCTCTTTACAATTTTGTAGGATTTGAATCTATAGGAATTTTTCCTACAGAGACCCTTTGGATCGTAGGAATGAGGTCATAAGAATTCTACGAAATTCCTATAGAATTGCTCAATCCATAGGAATTTTGGAGAAATTCTAACATGAGTTTAGACCTCATGGAAAATTTCCCTTGTGTTTTGCATGAACTTTCTCTCTCTTCAAATTCCTACAAAATTCCTGTGAAGCATCCAAAGAGCTGGTTTTACATATTCCTGTGTTTTCATTTCTTATAGGATTTCACAAGCCATGACGTTTTATTCTTACGTTTTTTCTATTCCTACATTTTGAGAATCCTATATTCCAAAAAAGCCCTAAACCGTTCCCCTTCTCATCTCACTTCCCTGTGCCGGTGCCAGCGGTTGGAGGGAGGGGGGGCCCACGCCGGTCCCGTGTAGATTAGTTTCTCATTGGCGTTCATTTCTCCTTTTGTACACTCTGGGATCTTCTTGCTCCTTTGGAGTTCCACCATCTCGATCCCACACCGTCCGACACCCTTGGGTGCAGCTTCCCTCTCTCTGTTGCAGGCGAAGGTACTCATCTCTAGCATTTCCACATGTTGGTTTCAATTAGGCGGTATGCCTTTTCCTTAGCTTTTGGTGATGGGTTTGTGGTCGTTGGTTTTCTCTTGGGTGACTGCGACCGAGCCCTCCCACTCTCTTTACCCAGTAATAGAGGTCGACCAATACCTCCAACAATCAGAAGAATTATCAGTTGTTCTTATTACGTCCAGCAGATCAAGTGCCAATTGCAGCTGTTTTAGGCGTTGGTGGTCACCTTCGTCGGATCTAAATTACTGACGTGTTCTACAACTTATTACGTCCACCCCGATCGAGCTCGTCTCATAGAGGAATCAACGAGACAGGGATAGGCATGCGTGCCAGTTCCGACTTGGGCTACACCTCCTGTCTCCAGCATTGCAAGGTTGCTGCCACTCGCCGGCATCAAAATCTTCTGTATTGTTTCTAGGGTGGTTGACCAGCGACAGCTCTCTCCCATTCGCTGCTTATGGCTGATGTTAGCCATCAACCATGCATATATATCTCGGTCTGCCACTGATCGACTACTCAACCCGGAGATCTTCTCCTTGGGCAATGGTTATTTCCCCTCTGTATCCTAGAAAAAAAAATATTTATTGATCACAGTACGTTGGACAAAGAACATTCTGTACATATGAACTGTGCGTGCATCACTCACATTAGAGATAATAAAATCTTCACGTGGTATTATAATTTACCATATATCGTGAAATAGCTTTCTTTTTTAACGAAAGTAAATTGTGACAACTGGCAAAGATTAACCCAGGGACCCAACACATTCGATCCACAGAGCGAGTACAAAATGAAAATTTTCCAACAGGTGGTGGTTGCACGACTTCACACCAGCCGGTGTCTCTGCTGCTCCTCTTCACGCAGTTCACCGCTTCGTTCGTACCCACCATGCCAGATGCCTCGCAAGCGCTTTGCAACACAGCGCAATGGGCAATATATCAGCGTACAGTTACGAATTCTGAGAAATTAGTCGATGCCCGTTAGGAAACCTGCAAGCAGAGTTTTGAACTTTTGATGGCTCCCAAATGGCTTCTGAGAGTGTACGTGGGTTATGGGCTACCAAGCCCGGACTTGGCCATGGGACTTCTGTAATTCAGTGCTGGGGTACAGCGCTCGTGGGAAGGCATGGAAGGTGGACTGGATGCAAGGACAGAAGTCAACGTACAGTTATTGCATGATTGCGCCCCAAATGTCTCCAAATTACAGTAACTTTCGTACGATCTAGTTGCGAATGCACATGTGAACGACTCACGTAACCTACAGCATGTTAAGATTCTAAAATTAGCAAGAAACATATATGCACACTGCTGCTGGACTACGCAACAGCTTGTGAACGTTTATATCGTGTATGCAACAGTGCTCGGGTGGCGATGACGTTACTGTCCCTTGTAAGTCGAGAAAATAGAACTGTAATGTGCTTTTACCTTACAGAACTGAAAATTTAAATGCGTTAAACTAAAACAATCACTGACCATGAAGTTTTTTCAGGAACACCCGAAACACCCAAACAACATGTATTTTTTTTATTAGAAGAGAGGGCCAAACATTTGAAAGTACAATAGAATATTACACGGAGCAAAGAGGATTAACACACAAGCCACACGCTTCGCCTAAACGCACACCTAGTTACCCAGGATATCCACCGAGCTCCACTCGCTAGTCACACTACTACAGAATTCATTTAACGGGACGCCCTTGTAGAGACGGTTTTTTGAAGCCGTCTGTACAAATAGTATCACAGACGGTTCTAAATGAAAACCGTCTGAGAAAATGAGTACAAACTGTTCCCAACAAGCGGGACGCTACAGTACAGACGGCTCCAATTTGGAACCGTCTATACAAATAGCACAAACGGGTCCAAACTGGAACCGTCTGTACAAATCAAACAGTACAGACGGTTTCTAAGTTTGGAACCGTCTGTACAAATCTGCAAACAATACAGACGGTTCTAAACTTGGAACCGTCTGTAGAAATCGAACAGTACAGACGGTTCCAAACTGGAACCGTCTGTACAAATAGATGAAGCAAGGCTAGTTGATCTCTGCTGCCGCGGCAGCAAAAACTGCATATTTTCTTGCCGCGGCAGGAAAGTGGCAGCGTCGGGGAGGGAGTTTGACAGCTCCGATTGTCAAACGGTTTTCACGGCTGTGAGCGGGAGGCCAAACTCTACGTCTCCAGAAATTTTGAGCCAATTCCGAGAAAGTTGACGGAACGACTAGTGGAAATCCCGGCCCGAAATCAAGATTTAGAAACGGCGCTCAGACGAAATTGCTCGGCAGAAGCTGGGATCAAGGTGGAAAACAAGTCCTCGACTCAAGCTAACTAGGGAAACAAGAATCACCCAATTCGGAGTCCGGGTGAAGGAGATATGCCCTCCGCAAGATAAAAAAGTAACGAAAAAACTTTCGGAGCCAAAAAGTTCTACTTAGAAGCCGAATTTTGAGGGTCAAGATGCGTACAAGTGGAATTTTTTTCAGATGCGCGTCGTCGTTAGCTTCGATTTGAGTGGTCGTGGACCCAAAACGGACTTCGTATGAGAAAGTTATGACTGTTTTACTAAAACCTCTCAAACTAGAGTTGAATTTCAACTCAAACTAGCACTTGGAGCTACAGCACAGACGGCTCCAATTTGGAACCGTCTGTACAAATAGCACAGACGGGTCCAAACTGGAACCCAGTACAGATGGTTCTCAGTTTGGAACCGTCTGTACTACTTGTACAGACGGTTCCAAATTTAGAACCGTCTATACTAGAAGCGTCCCACTTAGTCGTAGGCATGAGTTAAGAAGAAAGCCGTCCCATATGTATCGTATATTCAGACTAGATCAGCTGGCAACTCCCCTTGCTGGACAACACGAGGTTGCGGGATCGAAACTCGCTGGAAGCATATTGTGCGATTTAATTCAAGCGGTTGGATGGGACTGCGCGGATGGTGGGATGAGACGCGGCTGAAGGATTAGGCACATGGCGTGAGGGGTTATATTTTTATTTTTAGCTAATCGATTAGTACAGACGGTTTCCAAACTAGAACCATCTGTACTACTCGATTTGTACAGACGGTTCTAGTTTGGAACCGTCTGTACTAATCGATTTGTACAGACGATTCAAAAACCGTCTGTACAAACCTGATTTGTACAGACTGTTTCGTACAGACGGTTCGGAAAACCGTCCCGCACGGGAGTTCCGAACCGTCTGTACAAATGATTTCTCTAATAGTGTCATAGCCATTAACCTGTCTATGAAAGCTGTAGTGAGGACGTCTCACCCCTAAAGATCCTCGTATTGCGCTCCAACCAAATCGAACGCAGGACTAGCAAAATGAGGCTATTGCTGTTTGGCCTCAACTTGGTAGGCCAACTATTGTGCAGAGCTGACCACTAAGGCAGCAAGAGACCTGTTGCATTGGGGGCAAGGAGATGATTCCCTGTGCTTGCCAAGACATGGTGTCAGACTACTCGTGCAAAAGTGCGGCCAAGAAGGAGGTGGTTGATCGATTCGCTCGGCTGGGAGCAGAAGATGCAAGTGTTGTCGATAGCAATCCCATGACGCACGAAAACAAGGGCTGAGAGTTTTGCCGAGAAAGAACGCCTGATACACCGAGCACACGCTGTATTTTCCATCCACCGTCAACTTCCACTTAAAGCTGTCAGTAGAGTCAGCTTGTAGAGTGATTGATTACAATTTCCTCCACAAGCATAATAATTGCACAAGGGTGACAGCCGAGAGACCACCAGCGATGTCAGCGATCCAGGAGTTGTTCACAAGGTCTTGGGCAATGGTCCGTGACGCAATGGATTTGGAATCGATGTGGTGCAAGACCGCTAGGGCTAGGGAGCCAACGCTCTCTCCATTTAGCCAATAATCGTTTCAGAAGATAGTGTTGATCCCGTTGTCCACGTTAAGTGTCATTGAGGCATGGAATAGGGTAGCTGCTGGTGGAAAGCAGGAGAGACGTAAGCTTGCCCAAGGCTTTCTCAAATCCACGCGGTGCAGCCACAACCATGAAGTAATATGGAGAGTCCTTAAGCCATTTAAAAATAAATAAACAGACCACACATAATTTGCAAAGAGTATCATAAATCATGATTTACTTGTATTTCACATAACCATAGGTATTTTCTCATAGTATGCACGGAATTACACTTTTACACTTGTCATGTACCTCACCGGCAGAACCCACTAATCAGTGGGAGAGAATAAATTTAGTCCCGTTAACTTCTCCATCTGAGGAGAGACCCACTTCATCTTGCATGCTACCACCATTGCTTTCATTTGCATATCCTCCTCCTCCGTAATCGGCCAACGGTTCTCACTGTTCATCCAGGGGTGAAGGTAGATGAGGAGAGCACTGTATTCATCTCTATTGCGATGGGTTCAACCTCTATAGATTAACAGTAGTAAACAATAATTTACCATGGGATTCAAAAACATTCATTGGGTTCAAGCACTACATCACAGGGTCTTTATAGATGGGTAAAAAATGTCATTTTAGACAGTTTTTTAACCTATCTGTGTGAAAGGGTCCATGATGTAATAGCTTCTTAGGGTTTAAAAAATGGTTTGTGGCGCCTCTCACTGACGCACATATGGCCACCCTGGTGGCCGCTGTCTGCCCTACCCACCACAACATACAAAAGCTGTTGCAGCAACGGGAAAGGAGAGGCTGAGAGGGGAAGGCCGCAACGAGACTCTTCTCGATGCCGATGGAGTTGATGGCACTGATAGGAGTTGAACCGAGGGAGCCGCAGATGGCGGGGAAAGAGCAGCATCATTGATCGGTCCATCCCCGCCATGGGCACCAGATCAATCCCTGCCGCCCTAGCCATCGTTGTAGCTTCCACCCACTGTCCCAACCAAAGCCTTCGCTGTGAGATTTGGGGTGTCCCGCCCTAGGAGCCGAAGCCTCCTCCTTCGCCAACGCTGCTCTGGATAAAGGAGGAGGGAGGTGATGTCCTGCAAGTGCACAAGGCTAGTTGCAACAGATCGTTGGAAGTATTCTCCTCTCTTTTTTTTGTCGATTCCCAAAAGAGCTAGGGTGATGGTCACTTCTTTCCCGATTAGAAGAATAAGCCACTCCGAGTAGGTAACCTAGCTTACTCGGAAGGTAACACCGACAACCCAGGAATACTTCTGGTCGGATGTGCTGCTCGACTAGGTCTATTACTGGTTGATCCGTCCTGGCCTCATTTCACGTACTGATGGGGGCTTGATGATAAATAATACACTATACCGTATGCAAAGTGGTACCCGTATACGTATTCCCTGGATACCCGGAGCGGGTAACGTACTCGCTAGGGATTCTAGCAGATAAGGGGACCTCTCGTAGAGATCCCAAACACCCTTTAAACCAGGAGACCCTATCCCCACATTAAAAAAGTCAGAGTCTAACTTGGAGATAAGTCAATGTCTCCTACAACTCGGTGAACCCCCTTTATAAGGACCCGAGGACCCCTCAAGGAAGGACAGATTCAACTGGAGCGAACAAGCCATATATGAGCAAGGAGCCTCCGGAGATTGAGCCCTAGCCTCCATGAGAAGACTCCACCAGACGTCCAGATCTATTCGGAGAAGACCCCAGCTAGGTTTAGATCCCATCTAGGATAGCCACTAACATCCCCCTTTGTAAGCTACTTGTGATTCAATATATACCAACATGACGTAGGGCTATTATCCCATGAGAGGCCCTGTCGACGTACAAACGCCGGTATCGGTGGTCCGGAAGGACCCCCTTTGGGATTCGGCCCGGGAGACGTAGATCTACGGAGCTACGCTGGAGCTAGAGCTTGGCAGGATACGAAAATAGGAAAGACACGGTGATTTACCCAGGTTCAGGCCGCCTTCTAGGTGTAAAACCCTACGTCCTGCTTTGAGTATATTTGAGAATATGTGGAGAGATTACAGTGAACTAGCAGCACAGGCGCCCTAGTTCTTCTTCCTCTAGGGTGTGTATGTCTAAGGTTGTGTTGCCTAAGAAAAGATTTCAGGGTTCCCTCCCTTTTGCATGGACGCGGTTCTCCCCTTATATAACCGGGGGTCACCACAGTGGCCGAAAGGTAAATATCTTGCCAAGAAGCTTGTCGCGGAAGAAACCCGGCATGGGCAAGCCACGCCGGTGGTTGAGATTTGCTGTAGCGGAACAGTGCCGGTCACGCCTTGGTTGGGAACCGGATCATCATGATGAGGGCGTGTCAGGAGCTGAAGACTTGACGTCTCCTGACACGGGCTATGCTGCAACTAACCGGGCGCCACGGACCAGGTGCAGAGGGCATGCGTATGGGCGCGCGGAGGCGCACCCTCAAAGTCAAAAAGGGGGTCAGACCTCTTCATTACCTCCAAGACTGATAGCTGACAGGGCTTATCACTTGGGGGATGGGAACCGGTCAGGACACCGCCTCTGGTCTGCAAGGACTTGGAGTAGATGGGCATTTAATGCACCCGACACAGGCATTAAATGCACCCGACACAGGCATTAAATGCACCTGTTGGGCCACGCGGATTGAGGAGGGGCCCTCAAGGGGTGCTCGGGGCTCCCGGGATCGGAGGCCCCCGAGCACACCTCCTAGGCCGCTCCATCATCTGGGCGAGGCGCTCAGTGCCCCGGGTGGGGCCGGATCGCCCTGGGTGCTCGGGGTGAGCCCCCGGGCGCTTCTGCTCGAGTGCTCGGGGTGAGCCCCCGAGTACTTCTGCTCGAGTGCTCGGGATGAGCCCCCGAGCACTTCTGCTTGCTTCGTCCTGGGCGGGGACCAAGTTGCCTTGGGCCCTTCGAGAAGCGCCATTAAGGGACGACTAGGGGCACCCCTTGATTTAGCCGAGTAGAACAGTGCTCGGGATGAGCTCCTGGGCCCTCTACTTAACTCCCACGTCCTTGGCGACGTAGCGTCAAGTTGGGCCTTTGCCAGCGGTTTAGGGGACCCTGGGCCCCGTAACGCCGACAGGCCCGAATCTGTATAAAAGTCCTGGTCCGTGTTGCCCGATACTGCTAGACGACGGTCCTAGGGGTCCCCACCTTTCAATAAATCTATCTGTCTCACGACTACCGTAAGATCGGTGGTTTACCAATCGTCGACACTTATCCACTTTGGTATTTGTTAGGCGAGTCTCCTTTGAGTTGTCGTACTCCTCCTACACTGGTATCGTACGACTCTATTGTCCTCCTCCCACCCTCTATCCCGAGTGGTCGCAAGGTGTTTAAGATCGATCGATCAGATCAACGCTTTAAGGTTGGTGGCTTAACGTTCTCCTCTTATAAATACAATTCCTTTTTTATATCTGCACCTGTCACCTATAGGTCGCCGTTTCATTGTAAAACACGATTAATCCTCGTAAGTCCTATACAAATATCATGTTTCCCGGGACCTAGACAACAAGCATTAGGCACACCTAAAACTAATAACTTCATACGAAATATTCAAATGGATCAAAAAATAATAATTCAATCAAGAAATATTTCTACTACATCACCAATCACCTACATCTCTTCCGCCTAATGGAGTTACTCTAACATACCAGAGATATGACCAAAATCAAGATGTATACTTAAAGATGAACAATAAGATGAACCTTAGTTACTAATAATCCGAGGAATGTAAACAAGAGTACGACTCAATAATTCACCGATAGTTATAGATCTAGAAACGAATGTAGAAGAGCAAAGGTTCAATCTTCTACAAGGGGAAACAATGCTCTCACTCTCTCTAATATGGTAGTGGTGGAAAAAGCAACCGATCATTGAATCTTCTCTTCAGATATTGGGTTTTGGCATTGTCGATCCAGTTCTTCTTCTCTCTTCCCACCTCTCCTCTCGTCTCCCAGCCTTCTCCTTCTGCCCCCTCCTTGTGTCTCGAATGCACTATGTTCCTTTACAAACTTTTTTATGTTTGATGAGGGGGAGCCACCGCCACCTAGTACAACTGGGTGGTATGTTCCTTTACAAACTTTGTTATGTTTGATGAGGGGGAGCCACCGCCACCTGGTACAACCGAGTGGTACGGGCGCCTACTCCCGTGCCACTACTCGGCAAGCTTACTGGAGCCTCAGATCGCGACACTCCAGTTGGAAAAGCTGCTCCAAATTCCTTCCTTTACGCAAAACAGGCCCTTTTATCCTGTAGGGAAGCTCAAAACCAAGTTTTGCCAATAATGATATAATAAATAAAGAATCAGTCAATTAATTCGGCAAATATTGGACTAATTAATGCTAAATCTTGGACTAAAAGATGATGTGTTTAGGACGCATTAGGAGGCGGGAGAAGGAGAGCGGCCCAGATATAGCGGTTGTAAGGGCTCAACAGTGGCAAATCTGGCCATGGGTTAAGTTGTGGCGGCAGGAAGGAGAGAGGGCGAAGGAGGTCTCACCGTGCGCTGGTGTAGGGAGGGAGAGACATGGACATGAGAGGAGGCGGAGGTGGCATGATGCAACAGCCGCGTAGGCAAGACAGGCAGCAGAGGGCAGCACGCGAGGGAGAAGAGAGCAAGAAGGGAAAGAAGGGCAGAGCGACATGGGGTAGGGATGGATTTAGGGTTCGGCCAATTCGGTAGAGCGTTGCTAATAATATGTGGAGTTGATGTGGCTTTATGGACCTGACCAAATCACAGATTGGCTTTCCTAAAAAAATGGTATCTGAACATCATAAAAACCATATGTGATGACCTATTCATCACAAATGGTTTCTTAAAAAACCACGCCTATTCTAACAAAAATTGTCTGTAAGGACATATTTATCACAGACAATTTGTGATGACCTATTTATCGTAGACACTTAAAAAAAATCTACGATATCTATTTTGACAAAAAAAATTATTTGTATGAGGCTTTATCACATACGGTTTTGATGAACCATCTATGCTGAGACATCCAAGATGACCAGTTGATGGAGGAAGAGGGGACTGGCAGGGCAGAGCTTCCCCCATGATCTCATAAGTCCGTACACATGACCATCATAGCCTTTCAATTTCAAAACCTTTTTGTTATGATTACCAAAATTTGGCCTCTCTTATCAATTTTGGTGCATTATATGGTTCATTTGGTTCTTCTTGTCTCTTATCCCTGGCTCACCACCACTGAGGATGACTATTTACGTAGTAGTGAAATGAACCCAATGAACCAGTAAGTGCTGGCTTCACCCGTGTGTGTTCAACATGTTTGGGTGGTTAAACTTGACGCTTCGTCCAACGATCGCCTCAAAAGGAGACGTTAACAGTGTTAGAGTCTTCTTTCCTACTAATAAGTATATCTGACTATTAGATACATGACGAGTGTAAGAAGTGTAGTTTCGTGATATATTATGGTAAAATGCATGTATTTGTTTTATGATACTTATGTAAAATACGTGTGTTCTTTCACATTTACTCTTTATTTATGAAAAGAAATTCTATTTTATTTGTCCCTTAAATATTTCATATCCTGTGAGCTAGCTGATTAATTAAACCGATCGAATCTCTCCCATAGCGGTAGGTGTGATGGGCGATGGAAATCCTGGCAATGGCATGGGAGCTCAGGGGTGGGATCTCTGCGTCGGGTCTCCACGTGCACAGTTCAATAATGCATAGAAGCGTCTCTATCAGGAGATCCTACTACGTACTGTATCAGGAAGCCGAAGCCTATGTTAATGCTGCTAACAATTATTGCATCATGGCTTCAAAAATGTTACCTTTTGAGTTTATCCCATCCAGTACCACGGACGGAACGGCCAGCTCACCAACCTCAGGTAGGGCATTGAATGAGTCACTTGCAGCGCCACACGATCTCACAATCTCATGCACTGTAGCACTAGATCCGCTCCGCCCATATACCCCAAGGACCCAGCAAGGTGCTCCTACTGCGAGTACGACAACGACTGTAGCACCATGCATGCTCTGCTAATCTGCTCCCCCCACACTTCGAGAAGAAGCCCTAGCCATAGAAGATGCATCTCTGCCTTTTGGAAACGCCTTTTTTAATGGAGCATGCCATGCTTCGTGTCTCCATTCCATTCATTCAAGAGCTAATTGCACTCCAGGTACATAAACTTGGCAGGTGGGTGCAAATAGGTACAAAAAGTTGTGAAACACGCAGAAGGGTACAACAAGTTGGCATTTTAGCGTCCGGGGGGTACAAAGAGGGCAGCGTCGCCCCGGCGGAGGGCGACACATCACCGTCGCCTCCACCGAGGGCGACCCTTCGCCGGCGACTCGGCTTTTTTTCTTTTTTTTCATCGCTGGCTCGGCTTTTTTTCTTTTCTTTGAAAAAAAAATACATGTATTGCTGGTTTGGAGAGAAAAATATGAGCACAACAAAATAATTTTAAAGAGCTCTAACACATTTTGTTATAGCATGTATTAAACCCACCAATAAATTCGTTTTGAATTTTTTGTACGAATAATTAATTGCTGATGAAAAATCACATCCAATTCACAAAGAATTTTTTTCATTTTTTCATAGCTAAAGCAATTCACAAATTGAATAGTGATGTGACTGAAAGCTATTTTGGCCAGCAGGGGGGTAAACGCCATACTCCTTGGCGTTTGGTTAATCGGGCAAACGCCATTGACGGTGGCGTGAGCACACCGCGGTCACACGCCAAGGGGTCCGGCGTTTGGCCCGCAAGCGTCGCCCCGGCGGAGGGCGAGACGCCAGCGTCGCCTCCACCGAGGGCGAAGCACCGCACGCCACGTCCTCTGGCGTTTGCGCGGTGAGGCAAACGCCAAGGGTTCTGGCGTTTGCGCGCTAATTAAGATATGCATGTCTGATTAAATTTAGGTGCATGCAAGGAAAGCACTCAATTCGAAATTCGGATGAAACCTATAAAAACACAGTAGTGTGCATTCAGTTAGTCAGTTCCCAAGTTACAAAAGGAGTAGCGTCGTATTTACATTCATTCAATCAGTTACTTCTAGCGGTTACTACGAATCATGTGAGTACCTTGCGTTCAAAACGTATACATGACCTTTTTTTTGCGATTACGTATACATGCCCTATTAGAGTGCTAATTAACATATCTTATTGAAACTCTTAAACCCTGCTCTTAACCAATATGAACAATCCACTGACAAATTTAGGCAACAATAGTGTCGATCATCCTCGCAGAAAAGAACAATGTAAGATCTGACATTATGTCGTGAGGCACATCCTTCCGGACCAACTGCAATTCTAAATTTAGCAGGTGCCACAGCCTCTTCGTCGTCGTGTACAAAGTAGATACTCCGTCGTATCCAGCTAGCTAGCAGCCTAGCTAGAATATGTAATAAACATGATTGCACCATGATCAGAGATGACTGTGGAAGACCACCGAATCGATTGGCCAGATTCTCTTTACATGATTGAAACTTTCAAGCACACTGGTGACTGTAGAGTGGGGGTTAACGCCAGAACCCTTGGCGTTTGCCTCACCGCGCAAACGCCAGAGGACGTGGCGTGCGGTGCTTCGCCCTCGGTGGAGGCGACGCTGGCGTCTCGCCCTCCGCCGGGGCGACGCTTGCGGGCCAAACGCCAGACCCCTTGGCGTGTGACCGCGGTGTGCTCACGCCACCGTTAATGGCGTTTGCCCGTTTAGCCCCCTGCTGGCCAAAATAGCTTTCAGTCACATCACTATTCAATTTGTGAATTGCTTTAGCTATGAAAAAAATGAAAAAAATTCTTTGTGAACTGGATGTGATTTTTCATCAGCAATTAATTATTCGTACAAAAAATTCAAAACAAATTTATTGGTGGGTTTAATACATGCTATAACAAAAATGTGTTAGAGCTCTTTAAAATTATTTTGTTGTGCTCATATTTTTCTCTCCAAACCAGCAATACATGTATTTTTTTTTCAAAGAAAAGAAAAAAAGCCGAGCCAGCGATGAAAAAAAGAAAAAAAGCCGAGTCGCCGGCGAAGGGTCGCCGTTAGTGGAGGCGACGGTGACGTGTCGCCCTCCGCCGGGGCGACGCTGCCCTCTTTTGTACCCCGGACGCTAAATGCCAACTTGTTGTACCCTTCTACGCGTTTCACAACTTTTTGTACCTATTTGCACCCACCTGCCAAGTTTATGTACCTGGAGTGCAATTAGCTCTTCATTCAATGGTGTAACCAGTGCAGAGAAAAAGGCCACACCTTATTTTACCGGTGCGATGAAAACGAGGCAAAATATTGCGTTTTTGCATCGTTGCATATATACTCTCTTCGTGTGGGTATAAGCTTCGATCTGATCATGCAAAAGCAAATCAAGTGGAAGCCATGCTTGCGTGCAACCGATGAGTTGGAGTGGTAGTTCTAGTCCAGTATTTTCTGAACCTGCTGGCCAGAGTTGCCACAGTGATCCATGCCCCCATGCGCCTGCTTCTGCTTCTGCAGCTGCATGCTGCTCTGCCTCTCTCTCTCCTGCTGCTTTGCTACGTGCTACTCCAGCTAAAGGCCAAGGGCAAGGGCTAGAGTCACAGAAAAGAGAAAGAGCAGAGAGAAAGAGACGTAAAGAAAGGTGCAAAAGTAGAGAGAGAAAGGAGCATGTTTCCACCAGTGTGAGTGTGTGGGTGATGTGATGAAATCTGGCGCATGATTAGATTAATGGCTGGGGATGTCTGAGGAGCGGAGATATGAGGCAGGCTTTTTTACACTGGACAGCAGATCACCTCTCTCTCCCCTCTTTTCCTTTCTTGCAAACTACTATCTGTTCCCCCTGTCTCTGCCTGTCCCTGCGTTTCTCTTTCTCTCTCTATAGGATGGAGAGAGGAGAGAGAGCACAACCTGCACAACTTCTCATGCACGCTCTCGCGTTCTGACCGTCTCTGCCCTGGCCTGCTCTGCTCTCCCATGTCACACAAGCTTACAAGGCGCCCAGCTCACGGTCATCATTAACTCCTCTCATCCCTCCCCTCACAGGATCTTCTAGAGATGATTCGAACGCACATCTGCATGCATGCGGAGCACGAAATGAAGTTGAACTTGCGGTAGATCTTGAGTTTTTTTTCATTTAAAAGGAAAGAATTTATTACTGCCGCTGCATCCAGACAGTGTTACGGAAGAATAAATGTTAAATCATCTTGATTGCAAAAATAATATTTTTAGGCTATCTGTTCATTTTATTTCTATAAATATTATCTTTTATGAGAATTACTTGTTTTACATAGATAACACATAAAATTTTTATATTAAGTGGAGCTTTTAATTTCCTGATATGTCTGTTTGTAATTGGACATCCTGATGCACGAGACCTGCATACGAGGATTTAACAAAAAGTTCTCCACTTTAATAGAGACTCCATTTAAATCTGTTCATATCATTGATTAGTTGTACCTGCGTGACTCATGTTACAAGATCATATAAACCGAGCAGTTTTTATCCAACTATGTTAGAACTAATGGGCTTGGCCCATGTGCAGTTTCTGAATTAATCACGAAATTGTCTAATTTTCCAACAATCCAAAAACCTAATTGTAGGCAATTTCCTGAGTTAACCATGACTGGATTCACTGATGCACTGAGGCCGGATAAATTTACCGGTGTGCACTTTAAGAGGTGGCAAGTGAAGGCCACGCTCTGGCTTACTGCTCTGAAAGTTTTCCATGTTAGTACTGGCATGCCAGAGGAAATCTCTGATGAAGATCAGAGGAAGTTTCAGGAAGCCAATACTATATTTGTGGGATGCGTTCTGAGTGTTCTTGCTGACCGTCTGTGTGATGTGTACATGCACATACAAGATGGAAAGCAGCTGTGGGATGCACTGAATGCTAAATTCGGTGCAACAGATGCAGGCAGTGAACTGTACATCATGGAGAGCTTCCATGACTATAAGATGGTGAACAACCGTTCTGTAGTTGAACAAGCTCATGAGATACAGTGCATTGTAAAGGAACTCGAACTCCTAAAATGTGTCTTACCCGACAAGTTTGTGGCTGGGTGCATGATTGCAAAGCTGCCTCCTTCATGGAGGAGTTTCGCCACTACTCTGAAACATAAGAGACAGGAGATATCAGTTGAAAATCTGATAGCGTCTCTTGATGTTGAAGAAAAAGCTCGGGCTAAAGATACTAATGAGAAAGGAGGCGAGGGCCAGTCTAGCGCCAATATGGTGCAGAGATACCCACAGAACAAGAACAAAGGCAAGAACAAGCCTATTCTCAATAAGCCTGCAAAGACTACTACCTTCAAGAAGAAGAAGATGAACAAAGCTGAGCTAGAGTGCTTTACATGTGGGAAGCCCGGCCACTTTTCTAAGGAATGCCCAGATCGTGCAGACCGCAGAGGGAAAACGGGTTCCAAGAATGTCAACATGGTGACCGCTAGCAATACTGATGGGTATGGTAATTTACCTATTGTCCTTTCAGTATTTCAGTCTTCAAGTTGGTGGATTGATACGGGTGCTAACGTTCACGTGTGTGCTGACATCTCTATGTTCACTTCTTATCAGGTCGCACGGGATTCTTCCGTCCTAATGGGGAATGGGTCACATGCTTCTGTTCGTGGCATTGGCACGGTGGATCTGAAGTTTACTTGGGAAAGATCGTGCAACTAAGGAACGTGCAGCATGTCCCTACTATGAACAAGAATCTTGTTAGTGGTTGCCGAGAGGAAAAATCGCACGTTGACTGACTTGGTGAATGCCATGTTAGACACTGCTGGTTTATCTAAGGCATGGTGGGGGGAGGCTTTGTTGACTTCATGTCATGTCCTGAATAGAGTTCCAAACAAGAATAAAGAGAAAACCCCTTATGAGGAGTGGGTTGGGAGAAAACCATCACTTTCTTATTTGCGCACTTGGGGATGCTTGGCGAAAGTCAACGTTCCAATCTCTAAGAAACGCAAACTCGGGCCGAAGACAGTGGATTGTGTCTTTCTAGGTTATGCTCATCAGAGCATTGCCTATAGATTTTTAGTGGTCAAGTCTGAGGTACCTGATATGCATGTTGATACTATAATGGAATCTCGTGATGCAACATTTTTTGAGAATATGTTTCCTATGAAAGATATGCTTAGCACTGCTAAAATTTCTTCTGAGATAATTCCCAAATCTAGTACATCTGATGAGTATTTTGAACAACCACATGAGGAAGTCCTTGAGGAGGATAGCAATGAAACTCCTACGAGGAGTAAGAGACAGAGGATTGCAAAATCCTTTGGTAATGATTTCATTGTATACCTTGTGGACGATACTCCCACGTCTATAGCAGAGGCATATGCATCTCCAGATGCAGATGACTGGAAAGAAGCTGTCCATAATGAGATGGACTCGATTCTTTCCAATGGAACTTGGGAACTAACTGAACGACCCTATGGTTGTAAACCTGTGGGCTGTAAGTGGGTGTTCAAAAAGAAGCTTAGACCTGATGGTACTATTGATAAGTACAAGGCACGGCTTGTGGCCAAGGGCTACACTCAGAGAGAAGGCGAAGATTACTTTGACACCTATTCACCCGTCGCTAGACTGACCACCATTCGAGTACTACTTTCCCTGGCTGCCTCCTATGGTCTTATCGTTCATCAAATGGACGTAAAGACAGCTTTCCTAAATGGAGAGTTGGAAGAGGAAATCTATATGGATCAGCCTGATGGGTTTGTGGTAAAGGGTGAAGAGAGAAAGGTGTGCAAGTTGTTAAAATCTTTGTATGGGCTGAAACAGGCACCTAAGCAATGGCATGAGAAGTTTGACAGAACTATAACTTCTGCAGGCTTTGTTATTAATGAGGCTGATAGGTGTGTTTACTATCGCCATGGTGGGGGCGAAGGTGTCATATTATGCTTGTATGTGGATGACATACTGATCTTTGGTACAAACATTGATGTGATCAATGAAGTCAAGTCTTTTCTATCAAAAAGCTTTGATATGAAAGATCTGGGAGAAGCTGATGTGATTCTAAACATCAAGCTTATTAAGGATGAGAGTGGGATTACTTTAACGCAATCTCACTATGTTGAAAAGGTCTTGAGCCGGTTTGGCTTTATAGACAGCAAGCCTTCTCCAACACCTTATGATCCCAGTGTGACACTCCGAAAGAACAAGAAAGAAACGAGGGATCAATTAAGATACTCTCAAATTATCGGTTCACTCATGTACTTAGCTAGTGCAACAAGGCCAGACATCTCTTTTGCTGTGAGCAAGCTGAGCAGGTTCATGTCAAACCCGGGTGATGATCATTGGCTTGCACTTGAAAGGGTCTTGCGCTATCTGAGAGGTACAATGAGTTATGGAATTCACTATTCAGGGCACCCTGCTGTGCTTGAAGGGTATAGTGATTCGAACTGGATATCGGATGTTGACGTGCTCTATGCCACGAGTGGGTATGTTTTTACTCATGGAGGTGGCGCAGTGTCATGGAGGTCGTGTAAACAGACCATATTGACGAGGTCAACCATGGAAGCAGAACTTACTGCTTTAGACACAGCCACTGTTGAGGCAGAATGGCTGCGTGAGCTCTTGTTGGACTTGCCTGTGGTTGAAAAACCTGTGCCGGCTATTCTTATGAATTGTGACAACCAAACGGTCATTGCTAAAGTGAACAGTTCTAAGGATAATGCGAAGTCCTCAAGACACGTGAAGAGACGTTTGAAGTCTGTCAGGAAATTGAGAAACTCCGGAGTAATAACTGTTACGTATATTCAAACAGACAAAAACCTGGCAGACCCCTTTACAAAGGGACTATCACGGAATGTGATAGATAATGCATCGAGGGAGATGGGTATGAGACCCATATGTGTTACACCATAGTAGTAACCCAACCTTTGTGATCGGAGATCCCGTGAATTAGGACCTGGGAAAACAAGCTATTGGTTAACTGAGGAGAGTAACTTGTAACCCTCTCTAGGTGAAGATGCAAAACTCTCAGAGCTTTAAGGCTCAGAGCTGTATGGCAGGTTGGCAAGATGCCTTAATGTGTTTCTATTGGCTATGTCTAGCAAAGATGCTGTCCTACAGAGCATTCCTGAAAGAACACACCTACATGAGCCCGACTGTTAAACGTCGCAGTCTATGAGACTTGGGTGGTCTCTAGCAAGCTCACGAGGAGACCAGGGAGTACGACGTATATGCTCCACCCGCGGGGTAGGCTACTGGCAGCCAGGTACTGGTTGTGACTTTAAGTGAAACCTGTTTGCACAAAACTTGCAATTCAAGGCATAGTCCATTGTTCAAGTTGTGAATGGATGTAGCTCAAAGTTCTAGGCAGAAGTTCAACTTAACAGTCTCTGCTGAAACACTAGTATATTAAACAAGTAACGAGATCAGGCAAATCTTTAAATGGACGTTTGAGATCTGGTGGGGGATTGTTAGAACTAATGGGCTTGGCCCATGTGCAGTTTCTGAAATTCCTAATAAATCTCAAAGGCCCATGAATAAATGGCAAGAGGTGGGGCAAGAGTTTAGTCCCATATTGCTAGTGGAGGAGGTGGGAGACCACTTTATATAGTGAGTTCTCCCCACCACACTTAGTGATTGGTATGAGGAGAGAAAGGAAGCACCACACACGCGCGCGCTCGCCTCGCCTCGCCTGGCCTGGCCGGGCTCGGGCACGGGCCGGGGCCGGGGCGAAGGGCGCGGGCGTGCGACATACGCGTGAATGGTCCGCCGAAATCCGGTCCGTGACCTTGCAGGAGCGCGGCTTCCTTTTGCCGTTTTAATTTTTGGTTTCTTGGCAGACAAGTTTGTTGTTTGCTTGACCAGGAAACCTAATCGGTTTAGATAAGTCTTACGTGTTGGAAACCTAATCGGTTTAGATCGTGATCGCGACACGAGACCGCGTGGGCTCTCCTATATATATGACTTACCGGCCGCAGCCAAAGATAGATTAAAAACGAGTTAGGGTTTTGCCTCCTCTTGTTACTTGCGCCGCCACAGTAATCTACTCCATCCCGAACGCCGGCGTGCACCAGCGAGAGGGAGAGCAGGTCTCCGGAACCTCTCGTCCTTGTGATCCTGCACCGGGAGAGGACGAATTAGGTTTTTGGGAAGCGCTACGCGCGACTGCTCACGTCCGTCACCACGGGTCGTCTTCCATCCAAGTCAGGCGGTGCCGCATACCGTCGTCTCCGCCGCCGTCTGCTTCGACCCGTCTTCACCAACGTCGTCGTCAACAACATCGCTTCTGCAACAGTCACGGCTACTTCATCTACAAACGATCAGTACGTGCGTCGTGATCTGATCCTGTTTTTAAGTATGCTTGCTGTTGCATGTGCGATGCTGCTGTTCTGTTCACCTAGTATGCTAGAGTTATGCATGCTAATATTTGTTTTAGTCATGAATTGTTTACTGGAATTAATCACGAAATTGTCTAATTTTCCAACAAACTATGCTCTGCCTGAATAAAAAGATTAGGTGGTTTCGTGCTCATGACATGTGCCCCAATATCATGTTTCCCCCAAGTATATTAAATAGCAGTGGATACTGTGTGGAGAGTGGCGAATCGGCTAACCAAATGTCTTCCTAAAACCGAATTTGAAACCCGTCCTGAAGTTGGAACGAGCCATGACAGTATATCATGGCTTTCACTTTCATAAGACCAGCCCAGGAATATAATCCCTTAGTCTGTCCTAAACTTGTGCAATAGTCTTATCCTTAAGGTATTTTCTACGGAGCAAGGTTTGCATGACAACCTTCTTATTGAGTAGCCTGAAAAGCCACTTGCAAAATATGCTAATATTTTTCATATTAAGGTCTTGGATACCCAAACATCCTTGATCCTATGGTCTACATAGTATACTCTACTTAGCAAGTCTATATTTCTTTTTATGCACATCACTGTGCCAGTAAAATTTGGATCTAAAATAATTGTGCATTTTTAACACACGTGTGGTATCTCAAAAAAAAGAGCATGAACATTAGTAGACTACTAAGGCCCTGTTTGGAAGGCCGGTTTTGAGGCCCAAACCGGTGTAAGTTACAGCCCACATAAATAATCTGGCCTGCTTAGGAAAATCCTGTTTGGGTGTCCGGTTTTGGGCCGGCCCAAAAACGACGTTTTGTTTATTACACCAGTAAAACAAAACACTGCTCCCGGGCCCGTTTTCTTTTTCTTTCGTCGGCGCAACCGCGCACCTCGACTCCTTCGCCGCCTCTCCCCGCTCCGCGCCGCCTCCTACCTCTCCTTCTCCACGCTCCGCCTCGTCCCCGCCACAGATTTCGCCCGCCGCGTCACCGAGCTCCACGCGACTGGGCCGTCACCTTCCACCTGCCTCCGCTGAGGTCTCTCACCGCCGCCGCGCTCCATCGCCCAGATCTGTTGCCACCAACCTCCTCTCGTCACCGCCAACCTCCTTCCTGACCTGTTCCCGCCTCCCCCTGGCTCATCTAGCCGGTCCCGAGGCCTCCCGCCGCCTAGCTCTTTGTCCCAACGGGGAGGAATCGACTCCTCCTCCTTGCTGCCGCCGTCCCGCGCTCACGCCGCCGGCTGCCGCGAGGCCACCACCATGACGTGGGACCCCAGCGCCAGACCGCAAGGGAGGGCGTGGACATTGCCCGCGCCCCGGAGCTACGACGGACGGTGGACACCACGCCGGGTTGCGGATCCTCGCAGTGGGTGGGGGGACGCGCCGCCGCCAGCGGAGATGGAGAGGACGTCGTGAAGGAGGCGCCCGTCGGAATGGAACGCACAGACGGCTGCCATATGGAGCGGCAGGGTGGTGGTGTTCAGCACGCAGAAGTCGAGGCGGGAGATGTCGGCCGGGAGATGTGAAAGATCGAGGTTTATCGACTAGAGGGGGGTGAATAGGAGATTATCAAATTTTAATAAATTTGTTGCTTAGCATGCAATAGGTGAAGCAGTTTAAAGATGAAGCAGCAGAAAAGAAATAAGATTCAAATCTAATGAGGAACAAACACAAAGCAAAGAGCTGAAATCGAAGACAAGAGGATTTAACCCGAAGTTCAAGTTGTTGGCAACAACTCTACGTCTTCGTTTGGAGAGGCTAAGCACTTAGCTCCGAAGACACACAGTCTTCACCTTTTTCTCCTTGAGCTTGTGTCCACTAAGGACCTGCTCAACACTCTTGGTGGATCTTGAGGTGATCCCCGGACCTTCACAAACGTTGGAGGCGATTCCACAAGTTGGAGCTCTTCCAAGACACTTAGCCGGTTAGGAGATGCCAAATCTCCAAGAGTAACAGTTCAGATCTGCTAGACTCAAAGAAACTCTTACTTGAATGCTCAATCCAAGTCTCAAATCTCTCAAATGCTTTCCTCTCTCAAAGGGGATCTCAAGGAGTCAAAGAGGAAAGGGAACATACAGTGGAGAGAGTGCTTTTTGCGCTAAGTGTCCTCCCAAGCCCGCAGGGGGTCGGGGGGCTATTTATAGCCTGTCTGCAGAAAAGAGTCGTTGGACTCAGAGATTCTCTTCCGGTCTAACCGGAAGACAAACCCGGTACAACCGGGATTCAAACCAACGGTCAGATCTGAAGAACAGCAGATGCACAGCGAAAGGCTTCACCACGAAGGCGGCAGGTCCGGAGGAAACGCGGTCACACCGGGATTGAAGAATGTGCTCACCAGAGCAACTTCTAGAAGCAAATCTCGGTTGTGCCGACTTTGAGGGCGGTTGTGCCGGGTATGAAGAAATGGCGCATTCTTCCTCACAGAGAAGAAAAACGGCCCAACCGGAAACATAACCCGGTACATCCGCTTCGATGGAAGACATAAGTCCAGAAGATGTTCTCGGTGCAGCCGGAAGACAGAACCGGTGCAACCGCAGACACATGAAGAATAGGACTTAGTCTGAGACAAACTTGGCCCTAAGTCCAGAAGAGATTCCCGGTGCAACCGAAAGACAAAACCGATGCAACCGCGGACAACCCAGAAGGCGACTTAGACTAGGGCATCAAAACGACCAAAGTCCAGAGAGGATTCTCGGTGCAACCGGAAGACAAACCCGGTGCAGCCGCAGACAAACGAACGGGACTTGGTCTAGGGTACAGAAGCATATTCCGGTAGCACCGGACTCCCAAACCGGTCGTACTTGTTTCCGGAATATGAAACTAGGGCAAACCCTAAGCGGCAGGATTCCCTAGCTCTCCAACACAGAGGCCATTCTCGGCAGCACCGGATTCAAGAACTGGTCATGCCGCAATTGAAGCTCTTCAAGGTTGAGACCACTAAGTCCTCAAACCTTGCAACAGAGGCCAATCCCGGTACAACCGATTCTTCAAACCGGTACAACCGAGAGTCACTGTCTGTGTTTCAGAAAGAGATTTCAAAGGATTTCTTTGAGATTTGGACTAAGCACTTAAGAAGATCCTTCCTAGAGCATAACTATCTGACCCCTCTTAATAGGCGGCTTGTCCTATAGACTCAAATGATCTTTGATCATATAAACACTAGAAAATCTTCACTAATCTTCTAGATCCAAACCTTTCTTCAACATCAATTTTTAGGGTTCGTCATTTACTGGTTAAATCAATCACTTGGGGACTAATCACCTGTGTACACTTAGTAAACCATTAGTCCCTTAATCGTTTGTCATTAATCATCAAAATCCATTAGGGGCACTAGATGCACTTTCAATCTCCCCCTTTTTGGTGATTGAAGACAACACTATTAAAGCTTCAAATTGAATATAAAGAATTGTGTTTTGGGTTTCATGATATAGAGATAGCTCCCCCTAGATATGTGCACTGTTTTAATCTTGCTTTGAATACAAGTGCACATCTTTGAGGAGTTTTGAGGAGCTCCCCCTATATCTTGAAATCCATGGTAGTGCATTGTATGAGAATAATAGATAATGTAACAATGCACAAGTGGTGATTAAACCAAATAAACATGCATAGAAATTAATCAGAGCATTTGATTAAAGCATGAAAATTACTCAAAGTATGTGAAGAAATAAAACTGAAGAGAATCACCACTTAAGAGTTTACAAACCAATACAAGAATTGTCAAAGAAAACCAAGGTTTGTAACTCTTCTAATCCTAAACTTCTTCAAATCTTCTTCTTCATCGCTCCCTTTTTCTTGTGTTGAAGCTTCTATCACTCCCCCTTTGGCATCAAAGAATCAAAAAACTTCAGACTGTTGGGGGAACTGCAGAGGCAGAAGCATGAGGAGAATGCTGAGGAGCTGGAGCTGATGGAGGCACGGATAGAGAAGTTGTTGTTTCATCTGGCTGGACAGAGGAGTTGGTGGGACTTGGAGTTACTCTGTAGTGAGGTGAAGACAGAGAATGAGCACACCAAGAGTATGATTCTTTGATTCCTTGTGCTTCAAGCTCTTCTTCAGAGTAGTGTTTCTTCAGAAATACCCAAGAACGTTTGAGCGCTTCTCTGTCAGCAAACTGGGAGATAAAAGCCATGTTGAAGAGTGCATTTAGGTCATGCCTGGCTAACTTCTGCTCCTTCTTCATCTGATGCAGCTCAGACCTCATTTGGCGAAGCTCTTGAAGAATCAAATCTGTTGGAGATGGAGCTGCCTGGGGTTGAGCGTCAAGCGATTGAGATTGGCCTTCAGAGTGATGAAAAGTAGGATCATCACTGGCCAAAGGAACTCGTTCTTCACCTGCCTGAGGAGCTGAGGGTTGAGGAGTTGGATCAGCTGGAGCCTTGTCTTTGCCTTGGACAAGAGATGCTTTCTTCACCAAGTCTTCATCTAGGGAAGGAGTGAACTTGGTATGTGTGGTGTCGCAATGAAAGGCAATCTCTGTCTTGTTCAATATGAACTTCATGATGTAGGGGGCATAAGGCAGCTGTTTGATGTGATCTGCATAAGCTTCGCACATGAAGTTGCCGAAGAAGTCAGCTATGTTGAAGGAAATGTGTGTCATAATCTTCAGAAGAAGATTCCTTGCTTTGTGATGGATCTCATATTGATTCCCCTTCTTCGGATCAAGTGTTTTCCTCATAATTTTCAGAACTGTCCTGGCAGCATATGTGAGGTTAGCTGTCTTGCCGAGGACAAATTCTTTGTCTTGATAGTATAGAGGAGCCAACCCTTCTTTTGGCAAAATGTCTTCATTGTGGATCTTTGCATCTTCAGAGTTGATATCCATTCCTAGCCCTGTTCTGGCAATAAACTCTTCAAAAGTTGCTTCATATCTAGAATGGCCAGTCATCCACTCAAGCTTCCAAGTATTTGAGTGAGCTACACTGCCTGAGATGTATAAGGTGGCATAGAACTGAAGGATGAGTTCTTCATTCCAGTCTTGCCTAAAAGTGACAAAGTCTTCAAGATTTACTTGATGAAGAGCATCTAACACAGGAGCAAAGCATCTGTTCTTCTCTAGATATGCTCTATCGACATACTGATGCTTGAAGACTCTATTCTTCTTGAAGAGAGTAGTCTGATAGAAGTCTTGCTGGGTCTTAGCCCAGAATCTGGGATCTGAAGCATCCCTAGCAAACTCATAGGGATTTACATCCCATCTAATCTCTCTTAGCTCTTCATTGGTCAGCTTGTTGTATTCAACCACTGGCTGGGGCCTTCTGCCCTGCCGAGGAATCATTTGAGTAGGAGCCAGCACAACAAGTATAGCATTGTCTTCAAGGTTTTGCTGCTTCCTCATTTCAATGTCTTCTTCATCCTCATGAATCATTGCTTTCTTCAGAGAGGATCTTGTTCTTTGGCTGGGCCTAGGAGGCAACTTGTCAGCCTTTTTCTTCTTCTTCTTCTCTGCTGGAGGTGTTGGTCTGGGAGTTACAGTTTGCTTCCACATTCTTCGCTCGTATCTTTGAGGATGAACCTGACCTCCAGAGGATTCAGAGGCTTCGGCACTGGCAGCAGCAGCTGTTTGTTCTTCAGGTACTGCCTCCTCAGACGGGGTAGGTTGCTGTTCAGTTGATTGTTCAAACAGTGGTTCTTCTCTTGGTTGCTCAGGTAGGGCTGGTTGCTCTTCAATCAGGTGGCCTTCTGGCTCTTCAGCTGTTGGAGCCTCAACTTGAGCTTCAGGCTGAGACCTTGGTTCTTCAGCCTAGGATTCCGCTTGCTGAATATCAGCACTTGGTTGAGGAATCTCTGTGACTTCTGCAGGCTGCTCTTCAACTGGAGCTGCAGCCTGTGCTTCAACTAGAGCAGCAGGCTCTTCAACTTGAGCTGCTGTGGTTGTTTCCTGTGCAGAGGTCCCTACTGGACTTGCTTGCTGTGAGGGGATCTGAGCTTGAGGTTCTTCGATGGCAGAGCTGGAGGGCTGAGAGGGCTTGGACAATCTGCCAGTTACTTCTTTTCTGATCCTTGCAGCTTTTGCCATAGCTTTCTTCTTTCTTGTCTCAGCAAGGGTAGCATCTTTTGCTAAGGCTTTCCCTCTCTCTTCTTCAGAAGCTTGTACAGCTATAAGAGTCTTGTATCTTTGGAAGCACTCCTTGCTCTTGCCTTGAGCAGACTTTAACTTCTTCATTTCTTCCTCTCTCTGAGCTTTTTGCTTGTGAAAATCATCAAGTTTAGCTTTGCTCTTCCTGGCAGCTTCGTAAATTTCTAGCCTTTCCAGGGCTAGAGCCTCGTGCTTGGTGCTTCGTAAATTTCTAGCCTTTCCAGGGCTAGAGCCTCGTGCTTGGCCTTTTCTGCTGCTGAGAGGGTGACCATTTGGCCAGCTTGAGGTTGAGCTTCAGCTCTCTCCTTGGCCTCTAATTCTTGGGCAACTCTCTGAGCCTTTTCAGCTTCCCATTGTTCTGCTGCTTTCTTCATCCTTATGGCTGTCCTGAGCCCAATTGGGATTTCATCCCCAATGTCAGAACCTGATTCATCACCTGGAGTAGCAGATGGCTTGGGAGCTGAAGACTTTGAAGCTTGAGCTCTACTCTCACTTCTTTTTGCTACAACCCTTCTCTCCTTTGGAGGAGATTTCTTCTGCTGAAGAATTACTCTTGAGGCACTGGCTGCCTCTTTCCTTTTTCTGACTTCTTCAAGGGTCGAAGAAGATGGCTTCTTAGACTTAGCAGGATTCTGTTTGGCAGCTCTTTCTTCGAAGAAATTCTTCCAGTGAGCAGTCACATATTTGCCTTCCTTTTGCTGCTTCTCCCAGTATCTTCTGATCCTTGATGTCTGTGCTTTCTTTCCATAGCAGACTCATGAGGAGGAGTGTACATCTTCATCTCCTTAGGCACTTTAAATGCCATATTTTGCAGCTTCTTCCTCTTTCCTACGGCTCCTGAAGAACCAGCCTGAGATCTTGACTTCTTGGTTGGAGGAGGAGGAGGAGAACTTTCTCTGGAGCTGCTGGAAGCCCTATCTGGATCACTGTCACTGACCTGAAGATCATAACTGCGCTCAGCATTGGAGTCGCTTTGATCAGAACTCATTTTGACACCTGTGAAGCATATGGGATAAGCAGAGAGAAGGTAAGATCACAAGAGCACTCAGCAGACACAATTTTGAAGAAAATGATTTTAGCTGAAGAATGAGTTATTTCTTCAAAGTCGGTGCAACTGGCTCCACTTCCGGAAGTGCCGGGCTTGTGCTTCAGCATTGCAGAGCACAAACGCGGAACTACCGATTTGAAGACTCGGTTGAACCGGAAGAGTTGAGGAACAAACAACTCAATCTGATTGGCGCAGAGATTGAACGGAATCTAAAAACGCGCCAAAAGTCTAGGGAAATCGTGATTTGACATGTACTAGATTTTAGAGGGAAAATGTACCGTGGAGATTGAACTCGCGCGACGGGAGATTTTGAGGAGGAGGTCGCGGGTTCCACTGTCGTGCCCTAACTCGATGGCGGCGGTGCTGCTACGGCGACGGCGGACGTGAAGAAGTCCGGCGACGGTGGTGAGTCCGGTCGTGGAAAGCGGTGGTTCCGGCGGTCGGACGAAGAACAGCGGCGGCGCTGAGAGTTTTTAGGGTTTCTGGAAGTTCAAGCGTGGGGGAGGAGAACTCTGGGTCTATTTATAGCTCGGTTCCCGGTAGAGCCGGAGATGCGGTTCGCGAAGAAACCGGATCTACCGTTTTGAGTCATCAACCGCGGTGGTGCCGGAATGAATCGTGGTAGCACCGGTTTTGAGTACTGGAATTCGACTCATGATTCTTCAGAGTCTCAACAGAGAGTGTTTCCAGTTGTGCCGGGTTTAAAAAACCGGTAGAACCGAAGAATTTGCTTTTAAAAAAGAAACTGACTCTGAGGAGTATCGCGGTAGCACCGGAAAGTGAAATCGGTGGTACCAGAATAGGTTTCAACAGTGCACTTGTGAAGAATAGCATGAAGACTTTAGATAAGTTATAAGATAGATCAGAGATTAGGGTCCTTTGTCATCCACTTAGAGAAACACCAACTAAAGAATTTAGCTATAAGTTGGATGACCAATAGGACTAAGATCAAAACTAGATCTATATCAAATGTGGTGGTTTGAGGCCACCATGTATGAATGTATAGATTTAGAACCACATATCAATTTTGTGAAGAGGGTTCTATGAAACATATTCATCAATAAGCATATATGTTACTATTTTCACATTCTTAGATGTACACATTCATTGAGAGAATGATACTTTCTTTTAATGTGTTTACATCTAGAGCCTCATCATCAAGTCATGATATAAACATGTATGCATGGTTTCAAGTTACGTTTCGAGAATCCAAGATATTTAGCTCACTTCGCAACTCGCAAAACCTATGCTCATCTAAGGGTTTTGTGAAGATATCCGCTAATTGTTTATCCGTTCTCACGTGGCTAATAACAATATCACCTTTTGCAACATGATCCCTAATGAAGTGATGACGGATGTCTATGTGTATTGTGCGAGAATGTTGAACTGGGTTATTGGCTATCTTGATTGCGCTTTCGTTGTCACACAAAAGAGGCACTTTTTTATAATAATCCCGTAATCCTTCAAGGTTTGCCTCATCCACAATAATTGAGCGCAACAAGCACCTGCGGATATGTATTCGGCTTTGGCGGTGGATAGGGAAACGAAATTTTGTTAGATGTGTCAAATACATTGGGTGCAAGGTTAGCGATGTGATCTTTGCGTACCCAAATGGTTTTGCTAGAGGTCACATCTCTACTCTTGTGCCCAACGAATTTGGCATATACTTTACCCTTTTGGGTTTTTGCTAATCTATAGTTGGCATTATGGTTAGCATGCATGGATGCATAATCTTTACTAGCATAGCCACTAAAATGAGTGAGATCGATATTCTTTCCTCTTCCAAGCACCCATTTGGTCTTGGGATATTGCTCGGGTCTCCACTTGGTTCCATCCGAGTTGTAGTTTGGGATGAAGCCTAACCCTTCTTTCTTCGAATTCATCGATTGCTTGCTAAGAAGCTCTCTCAGAGATTCGCTTCCTTTACGGCACTTGAAGAAGCCAACCTCAAGGATGGTCTTCATCCTAGCATTCTCATTCATAACATCTATGGTCTCCTTAGATGGAGTGTTAGGAGAACAAGAGACCACAATAGCATTTGAAGATAGAACATTTGAGTGTATGGTGCTAGATGATGTAGATGGAGACATGTCATTGGATGATGCAATGCATTTCAAGCATGGAGAATTAAAACCTTCTTGATCTTCGCTAATTTGTTTGGCAATGAGAGAATCATTCTCAAATCTAAGTTCATCATGAGCCACTTTTAGAGACTCAAGATCTTGCTTCTTGTTGAGTAACTCAAACTTCAAGCTTTTCATGATCCTCTACTAGTGATTCATGAGCCTTAGTGAGATCAAGGTGTTTTGACTTGAGTTTGTTCAACTCACGAGTCAATTCCTTATTTTTCTCCATCTCATCAACAAGCAAACTCTCTAGATCTTCAAGGATAATTTTTTGTTCCATAACAGTTTTAGCAAGAGTTCTATAGCTTGGTTTTATGTTCTCTAATTCTTCACTCATGAGGTCTTCATCACTATCATTATAGTTGGAAGATTTTGAAGTTACCTTAGACCCTTTAGCCATGAGGCATGTGGGAGACTCGTTGTCGCTTGGCAAGTCGAAGAGTGACCGTGCCTTTATCGGTGAAGACCATGCGAGTCCCGCCATCCCTGTTTCGGAGTCCGAGGTAGAAGCTTCGGAGCTTGAGGAGTCGCTTGCGTTTGAATCTCACTCCTTGCCAAGATAGGCTTTAGCCTTGTACTTGTTTTTCTTGTAGTGTTTAGCCTTGGAGTGATGCTCCTTCTTGTGAGACTTCTCCTTCTTCTCATCCTTGTCTCCCTTGTGACCTTTCTCTTTTCTTTTGTCCTTCTTGTGAAGAGGGCAGTTGGCAATGAAGTGACCGGTCTCCCCACACTTGTAGCACTTTCTCTTCTTAGGATCTCTTGAGGAGGAGCCTTCTCTTCTTCTCAGTTCATACTTCTTGAATCTTCCACCCTTTTGGAACCTGTTGAACCTTCTGACCAAAAGAGCAAGGTCCTTTCTAAAAGAGTCTCTTATCTCTGCTTCATCACTTGATTCTTCAGATTCTTCTTCAGATGAGGAATCTGTCTTCTTGGCCTTCAAGGCAATGGCTCTTCGAAACCCTGATCTTGTTGAGTGCAGCTCTTTCTTTTCTTCAATGATCATCTCATGAGCATTGAGTCTTCCAAGAGCTTGAGAGGGAGTCAAAGACTTGAAATCTGCTCTTTCTTGAATGAGTGTGCACAAGGTGTCATACTTTTCATCAAGAGACATGAGGAGCTTCTTGACGATGACTGTATCTGTGATGTCTGTTGCACCCAGTCCTCAAAGCTCATTTGTGATGCTTGTGAGTTTTGCGTAGATGCTTCGGACTGACTCTTGGTCTGAACTTCTGAACCTGTTGAATTGGCTTCGAAGAACATCAGTTCTGGAGTCCTTGACTGACTCTGTGACTTCATACACTTCTTCAAGCATGTCCCAGATCTTCTTCGCGGTTCTGAGAGTGCTGATTCTTCTAAACTCATCATCACTCAGTGCACCGAAGAGTATGTCACAGGCTTGAGCGTTCAGCTGCTTCTTCTTCTTGTCAGCATCAGTGAGTTGATCTTCATTGGTGACATCACATCCATTCTCAATGACTTTCCAGATTTCGAAGTCAATTGCTTCAAGATGCATCCTCATCTTGTGCTTCTATCCTGCATAGTTAGTCCCATCGAAGATAGGTCTATGTGAAGAACTTCTATAGTTCCCGGAAGTCGACATACCTTTCTCCTTGGTGGTTAAACCAAATCAATAGCAAGAGGAGACCTTGCTTTGATACCAATTGAAAGATCGAGGTTTATCGACTAGAGGGGGGTGAATAGGAGATTAACAAATTTATTGCTTAGCATGCAATAGGTGAAGCAGTTTAAAGATGAAGCAGCAGAAAACAAACAAGATTCAAATCTAATGAGGAACAAACACAAAGCAAAGAGCTGAAATCGAAGACAAGAGGATTTAACCCGAAGTTCAAGTTGTTGGCAACAACTCTACATCTTCGTTTGGAGAGGCTGAGCATTTAGCTCCGAAGACACACAGTCTTCACCTTTTTCTCCTTGAGCTTGTGTCCACTAAGGATCTGCTCAACACTCTTGGTGGATCTTGAGGTGATCCCCGGACCTTCACAAACGTTGGAGGCGATTCCACAAGTTGGAGCTCTTCCAAGACAATTAGCCGGCTAGGAGATGCCAAATCTCCAAGAGTAACAGCTCAGATCTGCTAGACTCGAAGAAGCTCTTGCTTGAATGCTCAATCCAAGTCTCAAATCTCTCAAATGCTTTCCTCTCTCAAAGGGGATCTCAAGGAGTCAAAGAGGAAAGGGAACACACAGTGGAGAGAGTGCTTTTTGCGCTAAGTGTCCCTCCCGAGCCCGCAGGGGGTCGGGGGCTATTTATAGCCTGTCTGCAGAAAAGAGTCGTTGGACTCAGAGATTCTCTTCCGGTCCAACCGGAAGACAAACCCGGTACAACCGGGATTCAAACCAACGGTCAGATCTGAAGAACAACAAATGCACAGCGAAAGGCTTCACCACGAAGGCGGCAGGTCCGGAGGAAACGCGATCACACCGGGATTGAAGAATGTGCTCACCAGAGCAACTTTCAGAAGCAAATCCCGGTTGTGCCGACTTTGAGGGCGGTTGTGCCGGGTATGAAGAAATGGCGCATGCTTCCTCACAGAGAAGAAAAACGGCCCAACCGGAAACATAACCCGGTACATCCGCTTCGACAGAAGATATAAGTCCAGAAGATGTTCTCGGTGCAGCCGGAAGACAGAACCGGTGCAACCGCAGACACATGAAGAATAGGACTTAGTCTGAGACAAACTTGGCCCTAAGTCCAGAAGAGATTCCTGGTGCAATCGGAAGACAAAACCGGTGCAACCGCGGACAACTCAGAAGGCGACTTAGACTAGGGCATCAAAATGACCTAAGTCCAGAGAGGATTCCCGGTGCAACCGGAAGACAAACCCGGTGCAGCCGCAGACAAACGAACGGGACTTGGTCTAGGGTACAGAAGCATATTCCGGTAGCACCGGACTCCCAAACCGGTCGTACCGGTTTCTGAAATATGAAACTAGGGCAAACCCTAAGCGGCAGGGTTCCCTAGCTCTCCAACACAGAGGCCATTCTCGGCAGCACCGGATTCAAGAACCGGTCATGCCGCAATTGAAGCTCTTCAAGGTTGAGACCACTAAGTCCTCAAACCTTGCAACAGAGGCCAATCCCGGTATAACCGATTCTTCAAACCGGTACAACCGAGAGTCACTGTCTGTGTTTCAGAAAGAGATTTCAAAGGATTTCTTTGAGATTTGGACTGAGCACTTAAGAAGATTCTTCTTAGAGCATAACTATCTGACCCCTCTTAATAGGCGGCTTGTCCTATAGACTCAAATGATCTTTGATCATATAAACACTAGAAAATCTCCACTAATCTTCTAGATCCAAGCCTTTCTTCAACATCAATTTTTAGGGGTCGTCATTTACTGGTTAAACCAATCACTTGGAGACTAATCACCTGTGTACACTTAGTAAACCATTAGTCCCGTAATCGTTTGTCATTAATCATCAAAATCCATTAGGGGCACTAGATGCACTTTCAAGATGGCAAGCCGGTGGTGCAGCGAGGAGAGCCGTGGCAGTTGTGCGGTGTCAGTGGCGCTAGTGGTGGCCGTGGTGGTGAAGGTGACGGCGACGGTGGTGGGGCTGAGGCGGTCGGGGGAGTGGAGGGAGAAGGTGGCCACGAAGAGGAGCGCGGCAAAGGGGAGGAGCAGCAGGAGAGGCTGGAGCCCGCCGAGGCGGCGCAGCTGCAGCATATGGCTATTTTTTAGATATCAAAGGCTGTTTTAGATAATACCCAAATAGGGAATAAAATTACAATTGGATTCAAAGGTTTTTATTGTAACAAGTAAATTACCCTTGTAAACTATTTACAGGTGAATTTTTTTTACAAGATTGTCAAACGGGGCCTAAGCATTGAATTGATTAGTACTAGTGTCCCCGATGAGAGGTGCTTCCCTTTTCAGCTACTCAAGCATATTTCAAACCTTTCCTCAACACCTTTCCATTCGGTATCTAGAGTTTTCTATAATGAATAGGAATGCCTAGATATCAAGAGGGGAAGCAAACCATTTCGCACCTGAAAAGTTGTCTATGTTGGGCCTCATGTTCTTTAGCTTCACTGAAGTAGAAATTTCGCTCTCATGAAAGTTGATTTTGAGCCTAGACAACTGTCTAAAAGCATGGAGAAGTAATTTTAGATTCAACGTTTGGTCCAAATCAAGCTCCATAAAAAGATACAGTGTCATCCTCATATTGGAGGACAGAAAACCCAACATCCACAAGGTGGGGAATAACCCCAAAGGATTTGACTGTCAAGTTTATCACGCTCAATTATGATTGCCACTATGTTAAAAAAGATAGGTGATAGTAGACAACCTTGCCATAATCCCTTTTTAGTCATGAATATAGGCCTATATTGTCATTTTTCTTGATACTAACACTTTCTCTTGTTACGAAGGTTTGAACCGAGTCACACCATTATGGAAAGAAACCTTTCATCCGTAAAGTTGCCGTAAGAAAGGTCATTTAACTTTGTAACACGCTTTCTGAAAGTCAATTTTAAAAATCAACCCATCTAGCTTTTTATATGCATCTCGTGAATTGTCTCATGGAGGATCACTATGTGATGAAACGATGGCCCAATCTTTCGGTGAGACGAAGATAACTAACGGTTTGGTGGAGTTTGACCTTGACGATCCGACTATACCGTACGCGACGATACGCCTTAGCAATCGCTAAACCAATCTCCGATGGTTATTGACCTTGCCGTAGGCACGATCAACCTGAACAACAAAGTTTGAGTTCCTGCAAGCAACCGAAGAACCAGCAAGAACTATGATAGCAATCTAAAATTGCGAGTATGAAATTAACACAAGAGCTAGAAGAACAAAGTTTGGGATTCCACTGAAAATCTAAACAAGGCAATAGTCCTGCACGACTTGTAGATGCAATATTGTAGCAGTAGCTAAACAACTCAATGAAACCCAAAAACTAAAGGGAGAAACCTATGGGGTATATAAAGAGAAGATGTGATCTGTTTTAGAGATAATCTCAATTTTTTTAGCAGTTATAGTCTGCTCGTAATGAATTTGAATATGAGGTTGGACAGGTTGGAAAGAGCATGAGATAAGCTTTTCAAAGAGTCCAAGATCACCCAAATCGGAGTCCGTATGCTCGAGATAAAGACGTTTGAAGTCAGGGCTTTCTTAGTAATCCGAATCAGAGTCCAGATCTTGTGGAACTCTATCTCTAGCTCTTCTTGGCCCCAAAGTGACGTGGGAAGACTCCTTATACAGCACAAAATCATCTCTTGCATTTGCACTTGAAGTCTTGAGTGAAAACTTGTTTGTATATTGGCTGCCTTGTTCATCATTTCTTGTCTTCATGCTCCATTGCTTATCCAACTTAGTTGGCTTGGACCTCCATTCCTAACAAGTAAAAGAACACATCCTTTAGGCAGCACCATATGTTCTTTAATATCAAACGAAGTACCAAGAAATGACAATACCTGATAATTAAGATGCCGAGCACAAGCCCTAGTTATATGTCCTTATATTTCCGGCATGGTACTTGGGGCGGATGTAGCTGTGGTTGTATCATTAGTAGGGTTACCCTCATCACCATGCCATCCAAAATGTGGTGCCTGGGCATAAGTTGTCTGAGTAGGTCGTATACATTTGCCGGCTACCATAGTTATACAATTCACCCATATTTCAGTAAAAAAAAATTAAATCTCACATTAAAGAGACATATTGGCTAGTTGCCCGAATTTATATCTGGATAGAAGCAAGTTTCTGACATGTAATTTATGGAATATAGCCATCGGGTCTTCCTTAATCACCTCCCAAAACACTTGGTAAAATTCAGCCGCAAACCGTCTAGGCCTTGAACCTTGTTATGTTATATTTGGAGTATTTCCTCTCGTACCTCCTTCTCCCTAAAAGGAGTGTGAGGATGGCATTTTCCTCCACCGAGACCCATGGAATATCGTCCTGCAAAGTCTCAATCTTTGAGAAACTGTTAGCATTCAGAGACCCAAAAAGGCCTCTATAGTAATTGGTGATATAAGTTTTAGGTTGGAGTCACCAAAGATCTCACCCTCGCCCCTGATCCAGGTGGAAGATGTGTTGTTTCCAATGCTTGTCATTCGCAACAAGATGGAAATATTTTGTGTTATTAACTCCCTCGATCGGGTGTTCAACCTTAACCCGTTGATACTATTTTAGCTCTTCTTCTCTTAAAAGCCGAGCAAGCCAATCATTGGCCTCATGTTTTAGATGAATATCATATGAAGATAGCTCAGTCGACTCAACCTATTTATCAAAGGCATCCATAAAGGCTGATAAAGCTTTCTTTTCCTTTTTATAGGCTCAGCTGGCATTCTGGTCCATCCCTTAGTTGATGATGTAACTGTCTTGCAGATAGGCCAATCCACCCTTTCCCTAGAACCCACCTCTCCTTAGTCATCTTAATTCAAATTTAAACAGCGTCTGGTTGCCGCTATATACTATGGTTCCAGTATTCATAAGAAGAGGCGTGTGGCCTGAAAGAGCCTGCTCCAATGCCTGAACTGACACTAGTGGAAACTTTTGTTCCCATTCTTTGCTTGAAAGCACTCGATCTAATTTCTGTAATGGTGGCATGACCCCCTCTCCCTTACCTCTCCGGTCGGTAGGGTCGCCGAATCTAGGAGGAGATGGGCCAGAAGTGGAGAAGGAGGGAGGGCTGAGAGGGGCGAAGTTTAGCGAGAGGGGACCAGCGGGCATGGCTAGAAGCTTGGTCATTAATTTGGTACTGTGATCTGCATTTTCCTCTTGCCTCTGCTATATGGATGTATTTTTCTTCTACAAAGGATAAAACATAAGACACAATCTTTTTAGGCTCATTCAAGTTTATGTATATCTTTTGGTTCCACTAATTATCTAAAACTTTTGTAAATCTCAGTTACATCAAGATATACAGTACTATGACTAAAAACTGCGGTCTAACGAAATGTGCAATTTTAGGAACACATTACTGTAATTTTTAGTGTTGTTTCTTGTCCATCAGGGTCCATACCGTCGGATATTTAACTTATATTTATTTTTGAATTTTTAGCTTTCTATCAGGTTAAATCATTTTCCCAAATTATTTCTAAGATATATTAGTTTAGACTAATTCTATATGTAGAGTAAGTTGGTAATGAGGGTGGATGGAAGTTTATCCAGAAGATTAAAAAAATGAGATTTAAAACAATTTCAAACGACTTAAAAATGGATGATTCTTACTTTTTTTATTTCTCAAATCAAAGTAAGAATTATTTTTCATTTTTTAGATGGCTAACCGCACCTACTGACATAGGAATTTCTACACTGCAGGACTTTTAAAAATCTTGTCTAACAAAAATTCTTATTTTAATCACGATGAGTAATATATTTTTCACGTGTCTACGATGTTGGACTAAGAGGGATCATAATTTTTTCAATAATGAAAAATACACCTCTCACGGCTTCTATATTAGAGATACACATAAGTTTAATTTATTACAATATCATAGCAAAAAAAAATCACCAAAAGATAAAAGAAGCTGTGACAAGCCACAGAAAAAGAAAATCAGGTATTATATAGCTTATTATGAGACCATTGCTTAAACCAGACATAAATTTTCTAGTAACCAACTTTAATCTTCTAACACCAGCTACTATCAGCTTCCTGTCCTGTGATAGTTGTAGCGACCATCATGCTGCATAGAATTAGATAGCAGGAGTTTTCTATGTTATGTTGACACACGGAACGTTGACCGAATTGGATCCACCATTACATAAGCAATACTATGGCCTCGATCTATCCGAATATTTTGGGCAGATTTCTACTGCGAGTTGACTCCCGTGATCTAAGGAGCCGCCATTATGACAAGTATAATAAGTCCAAATCGTTATTATTTTTTAATGTAGAGGTAATCGATATTAAGATATAAGGATTTGAACTCGATGGTTAAGCAGCAAGTAGTTAGGACGGGCAGTCTAAAACTTTCAACTTTGTCTCAGATATCTAAAAGATAGAATTAATTGTTGACTTTTTGGATACTTCATATCATTTAGAGTTGGCACTAGAGTTACCTCATACGGTTTTTTTGGCTGACTGTACACAAAGAGCGTCGAATACAATATATCATACAAAGACAATGATGTCGACTCTAAAGTATTTATTTCTATAGAGTCTAAATCTTCACAAAGAGTCAGTTTGATTCTCTCACTCCTCCACATTAGCAAATATCCTACTTGGCAGAATGAAAAATTAAGGGTCCGTTTGGTTGGTTGGATAGGGTGGAATGGGAGATGGCCATCCACTTTTTTTTGAGATATCCAGTGTTTTGTTGGGTGGATGGGGTGGATAGGGATATCCACCCAGGAGAATATTCCCTCAATATGCTGGATGGAGAGGGTTGGCCAAATTTTCTAGATGGGGTGAGCCAAATTTTCGCTAATCACGTTTTATGTTGCTAATCGGGGTTTTTTTCGCTAATCACGCTTAGACCCCGCCGGTCGCTCCCAGCCGAGCTCCGGCCGCCGCCCCCCGCCGATCGCTCCCCACCCGAGTTCCACCGCTCGCCCCTGCTCCGGCCGCCGCCCCGCCCTGCTCCGGCTGCCTTGCCCGAGCTCCACCCGGCCGCCCCCGCCTCGCTCAGCCACCGCCGCCGACCATCGCTCGGTTGCCCCCTGCCGCCCGAGCTCCAGCCGCCCCCGCCCGCCCCCACCCGAGCTCCGCCGCTCGCCCCTGCTCCGGCCGCTCCCCGGCCCCCGCCTCGCCGCTCCCGCACGAGCTCGGCCCCGCCGCTCCCCGCCCCGCGTCGGCCCCGCCGCTCCCCGCCCCGCCCGGCCTCACCCGACCTCGGCGCCGCCGCTCCGCTCCCCGCCCCGCCTCGGCCCCGCCGGCCCCTGCCCCGCCCGACCTCGGTGCCGCCGCTCCCCGCCACGCCTGGCCCCGCCGGCCCCCGCCTCGCCGTTCTGCGCCCCCCACCCGAACTCCCCTGCCGCCGGTGGTGAGAGAGAGAGAGAGGATGGAGAGAGAGGGAGGATTAGGGAAAAGATGGTGAGGTGTCACTAGTGTATGGGACCCACATGTCAGTGGCTCATCCAATTGAATCCATCCAGTTTTAGCCAAACACAAAATTGGTCCATCCAATCCACTTCAATCCGCTGAACCAAACAAAAAATGGTTCATCCCATCCCACCTTGCCCTCAAACCAAACGGACCCTAACTGACGTCACGATTTTGTAGATGCCCTTAGCTCTTAATGTCAGACAAAATCCATTACAGATTCACAAGCAATTCAAAATGTTACATACTTCCGTTTGGACTTATTCTAAGAGCATCTTCAACAAGTTGGAGTATCTCTTAGCTTCTAAGAGGAGAGAGAAAGTAGAATAGATGGTTTTTCTCTAAAATCTAAAGAAAAGATGGTTTCTTCACATTGTTACTAAGATCTTCCAAGCTCTTCAATATATTTTTTGTGAACCCCACTTTAAGAAATAATTATAGCTTCCAACAGCATATTTGCTTATTTCTAACTCCTAATTAGTAGGAACAAGACCATTTCTTGTTTAAGAAATAATTTTAGTTTTTCTTGTTCTATTCTCTCTTTAATATAATTTAAAAAGCTATCATTTTTTTTTAATGATTGAGATTGGAGATGCTCTAAAACCACTCGCTCGAACCATGCATGGGTGCGCACCCAGACACGTTGTCTCTACATTTAGCCAGTGCACTCTCGCTCCAGAAGTTACACGTGTGTTATCTTCTATGCATCTCTTTTTAGTAGACCTTTCTCGCACATTGGTCTTTACTCTTTACCCTCTCTAGTTACGAGGACACTTATCTGTGATGAACCTTTTAAATGTCATATCAGCGCTAGTACGCCACTGAGGCTGGCGCTGAGATCATGTGCCATGTCAGTCCTCGGGACAATTCTCATTCAGCATCACAAAGCGCCAGAAGTATTTGCGTTCAGGCGCAAACACCCAGCGCCACTGCCATAGGCGCCAGAAGTCCGTTTTGACCCGGAGGACAGAGGGTCCCAGCACCAGGATGACTGGCGCTGAGGTGGAACGATTCAACGCCTATGGGTCAGTTTGGTTCGCGTCCTAGGACACGCTCGCCTGGCCAGGACGCTAGGACCGAGGAGGTAAACCAGCTGCACATTAGAAATACGGCTTGCAACGACGACGATCATAGAAATCTTCTATTATATACTAAAACTACGTGACACGTTAACAAGAAAAATATAGAGATATTAAATTTTTTCACAAAACAGTAAAACATCTCATTATTAATTTGACAAACTTTTTTATTAGTGTATCACAATGATATACCTTCATGATTGTATTTACATAGATTACGACTGTTAGATCATCATAATTGTATATAAAAAATAACTACCATTAGATCTTTATAACTATATCTCAATAAACCATGGCCGATAGATCTTCATAACTGTAACTCAATGCATCACAGCTGATAGATCTTTGCAATACCTAAACATATCACAGTCAATAGATCTTTGAAATTATACATAAACATATCATAGCGGATAAATCTTCATAATCACACATAAATATATCACAACCGATAAATTTTTATGACTGCACTTAACATCATGTGACCATCAATCTAGTGGACCTTTATTATTAATGGATTATAGTCGATAGATTGTCATAACTGTACCAAAACATTATTCGGCATTGATCTAGTGTAACTTAATTATTAATGACCCATAACTGATAAATATTTATAATTTTACATTTCATAAAAAATTATGAGATTTTTAAGTCTCCATACTGAACAAATGCCAATGACGAGCGATTTGAAACCTTAACACCGCAAACTGATGTAATATCACATATAAAATAATGGGCTAATCGTGATTCGAACTTTAGTTTCATATAGTCTAATGTCATGTACAAACAATGTATCGGCTCAGTACAAATGAATGAGCGCCCGTCTCGATATACTTTAGTGCTTCTAGATATAGTGGGCTCAATTAATTTTGCGTGTTGATCTAATATCACGTACAAATGACCAATCGGCTAGCGATCCAAACTTTAATTCCGTGTACTGACATCATGTACAAACGACCTGCCAACTTATGTACAAACTACAAACCGGCTGGCTTGCGACCCAAGCTATAATTATATGTATTGATTTAATATCACGTGTAATCAACACACTGGACCGTAATTTGGTGTTTTTAAAATAGCATAATAATAGATCGAAAATGTGGCCTTGCCCCCCGGGGGCTATACCCCCTACGAATGCCGTTCATTTAGTTCCTAGAGATCCGTACGAACAAACCCCACTAATCGTTGCCTGGACAAATCATTAGCACAGAACACTAATAAAAATGACTTTTCGCAGTGTTATACCAGCAAAGATTCTTGAGTAGTGACTCATTTCTCTAAATAAAGATTCTTGTTGTTAGCCGGTCTAAAGCAGTATGTGAGCTTAACAACCAGACACAAACTTATATGTTGTATAGTGCCTGCATGTCAATCAACCAAATCTCAAAAGCTCTATCTAACGGTGGATGGAGAGGCATACAATTCATTTAGGGGTAAAAATCCATACCCAATAATATATACCTACATGAATCTAAAAAGTAAAAATATAATTAAACATGTTTTTCGTGCAATTGTGGAGGACATCGTGCTAGTTTCCCAAATAAAATCAAACAGTTCTACCATACCACAGTTCATATGATTACAGCTCGACCGAGTGACAATAGCAACGATATCAATTATCAAGTCACACTTTCATCGGACCAATTTCTTTTTTTAGGAAAAGAGAGATCATAACAAGATAATATTACAATTAGTGTTTAGGAGCTCAGGAATGTAAGGGAATCTTCCAGTACCAAAGCTAAAGACTCCGTACTCCACCTCGCAAGCTGAGCAAGCTCAGGAGCTACCGAGCTATTCGATTACACTCTCTTAATTTTACCTAGCATGATCTCTGGCAAAGTATTTATAGTAGCCTTCATAAAAGTGTGCATAGACAGGCCTGTCCTCCTTCGTGCCACATAGACCATTAAGAGCCACCTGGAAGTCTGATTCGATGATCGCAGGCATATTAATCCAATCAAGTAGGGAACGAAGCCCTTCAAGAATAGCAAGGATCTCTACTTCGGCGTTGCTGCATATTGGTAAAACTTTTGCAATAGCCAGCGAGCTATCACCACTCCTGCAGTTGACGCCCCAGTGTGCTCCAAAATGCTAGCATCAACATTAACTTTAACCCAACTCTCCGGCGGTGGAATTCATCTTTACCTCGGGCCAGGCTCAGGGCGGCGAGGGCATGGATCTATCGTAGTCTTGTCCTTAGCGTCAGCCTGCAAGCGCCGAATTTGCATTAACAAGTCCACATATGTAATGAGGAAATGCACCGGTCCTTGTATCGTGGCATCGCCTTTGCCATGAATCACATCGTTCCGTAGATGCCAAGCCCGCCAGACCATCATGAGAACTTGTGCTCTGCACTGATCATCCAAAGGGTCAAGAAGATATAGCAGCCAGTCAGGTCCGGTTCGTGCAAACAGACTGTCGAGAGGTAGGTTCCAATGCTCACGCAATGCTTGACGAAGTTCCCGCGCCTCTGTGCAACTAATAACTGCATGGAAGCCGTCCTCATCCTTCACACCGTAGATCGAGCAATGACCAGTCGTACACAGGGTAACGTATCCAGGGTACGCCGGAGCAAATAGTGCTGCGTTGACAGGCCTTCTCTTGCCAAACGTCATGCAAATATACGCACTTTCTGTGGAACGCGTGCGCTCCATATCTTTTTCCAAATCGAATGACTACCATCCCAGCTAATACTAGTTGAGCCCATATTCGCTGCACCAGTCTGTTCCATCAAAGCCAGTTTGTAAGCACTCCGAACTGAAAACACGCCACACTTCTCATAATGCTATGCGAGGACAGCTTCAAGATTTCCTCAGCGTCATGTGGGTAGAGTATATGGTTCACTGTCACTTGATCCCACACACGGCTGTCAGGTAGAAGCAAATCACTGACCCATTTTAACCGCGATCGTATGGGTTTACCAGATATCTTCAGAGCACCATTACACGGCAGCCAATTTTCTCGCCAGATGCGAATTTTTGTCCCAGAACAAACACGCCATAACAGTTCCTTCTTCAGCAATTCTAGCCCATGTACTACTCCCTGCCAAAAGGGTGAGCCACTAGTAGGAAAGGCCTTCAGTAGTCATATGCAAAGCCTGTTCGGGAACTGAATAAGCCGCCACGTGTGCCGCGCCAATTGCGCCTGATTAAAGAGGCTGAGGTCTAAGAAACCGACGCCCCCATGTCTTTGGCAAAACCAGTTTATCCCACGCCAACCAATGTACTCCCCACTGCTCATGTCCATTTCCTTACCAAAAGTTCTAAATTACTGCATGAGGTTATCGCACAAACCAGCTTGAAACTTGAACACCCCCATCCCATAAGTTGGCAATGCCGATAACATCAACTTGATCAGAACTTCTTTCCCTCCAAATAACAGATATTTTTCGGACCAATCGTTCAATCGCTTGTTAAACCTGTACTTGATGGATCGGAATTTATCTTTCTCCAAGATTATCAATCCCAGATATTTCACATCAAAACTAGACCAATCCACATTCAATATGGCCTTAACATCTTGCTGGTTCTCTTTAGTAAATCCATCCCCAAACATTAACACACATTTATTGAGGCTCAACAGCTGCCCTGTACAAGATTCATACTGATTAAGCACCTCTTTGATAACTTGGGCTTGATTGTGGTTTTCTTTGAAGAACAACAGGGAATCATCAACAAAAAGTAGATGCAAAATGCCCGAAGCCCTTCGACACTGTGACAACCTAGCCCGATTGAGATTAGGCCCATGTGCAGCCCATGAGAGTGGCATACATGAGTACATGTTGGAGGATAGTCTCACATTGCTTAGAGACCTAGAATATCACATATAAACCCAAGGAATCCAATAGTAGTAATTCTGACTAGCCTTTTGTGTTAAACGAGGACAAAAACACAAGATGGTTGCTACGCTTGCGTGGCTGACCCACTATGGCGTTAGGTCTAAACTAGTTTGGAATATGTGGCGTTATAGATATATTGTCAACTCCTCGAGCCAACCACAGGATATTTCCTTCTTAAGAAAGCAAGAGAGACAGTCGGTGATAAATAAGAATAAGTACGGTGACAATGGATCCTTGACAGAGCCCCCTTGTTGGCGAGAAGAGTGACAATTGTTGCCCATTCAACCGCACAAAATATCACATGGTAGTAACATATGTCATTATTCAATTAATCCATCTACTATTGAAGCCCAACTTCCCCATAATATTTTCCAATGCATTTGAGTCCACCCAATCAAAGACTTTGGCCAAATCCAGCTTGTATGCACAGTATTCCGAATGCGCACTCGAGCTCTTCTAGATCGCATGGATGCAGTCAAAAGTGATTAATGCGTTGTCAGTTATCATCCTACCAAGAATGAATGTGCTCTGTGTTAGACAAATTATCTCTTGAAGCAAGGGATGCAGCCTATTCACGGGACACTTTGAAACCACCTTGTAATAACATTACACAAGCTGATGGGACAAAAGTCCTTAAGGTCTTCTAGATCATTCTTCCTTGGTATGAGCACTATAGACGTATCATTTACTCCTTTTGGCATCGTGCCATCTTCAAAAAACTTTCTCACCGCTTTATGACATCCGAGCACAGTACTTCCCACTTTCTCTGAAAGAATCTCGCTGGGAACCAATCGAGCCCAGGCGCCTTCAGTGGCTCGATCTAGAATAGAGCGTCTCTATTTCATCAACTACAAAGTGCTTCATTCATCTCAGCCAAAATAACCGGGTGATATAGATTTGCCAGCAAAGCTGGATCACCTGCTTCATCCTTTGTGTGCAAAGCTTTCAAAAACTCGGTGGTCAAAGTATCCAATTCTTCCGCCTTATCAACCTACATCCCATTTGAATCCCTAAGCTTCTGAATTATATTCTTCTTTGCTCACCAAGATCCTTTCCAATGAAAATAGGTTTGTATTATGGCCACCTTCTTTTAGCCACGCCACACGTGAGCGCTGTGCCCATAACATCTCCTTGTACAAGAGCCCATCAAGCTTTGCCCGCAACACCTTTGCTTCCCGCTCTCCTCCGTTTGAATCACTAGAACCTGCTCCAACCACTTTTGGCCCACCTCAAGTCACCGTGCAATGGACCCAATTTGTCTCAACCTCCTCAAGAGTGCAAGGAGCCCATTACTTGCTTAAAATTGCCTGCCATATCTCCAAGATGGAATAGCGTGAGCCCTCTCTCCCATGCCTCCTTGATTGCCCACCATATCTCCAAGAATATCTCATACCTCCTGATGTTCCCCTTTTTTCTAGCAGCCCCGACCAGATTGTGCAAATGAGCATCACAGAAATAACTCGACCATGCTGGTGTCGCCACCCCCCCTATCTAGGTGGACTTTCATGTTGCAATTGTTGTCTTGCTTATTATAATATGTCCAAATATCATGGAGATCACAATGCGAAAGCACCTCGTGAAAATCTAGCATTTGGTACTCGCCCCGCCTGCTGCGCAAGAAGTGCTTACCCTGCCACATCGCCTCATTGAAGTCATCAATCATAAGCCATGGTTACGAGCTACGGGTTTTGATTCGCCTCATTAAAGTCCGATCCTGAGTCTTCGGTTCCCCATATACAAAAGTTCCACGCCACTAGACATTACCATCCCCTTCCCGAACATGCACATCAATATGACCCATACGAGAGTAGGGTAACCTGCATGCCCTCCTCCCAAAAGAGCGCTAGGCCCCCACCTTTTCCTTCTCCCTTGACGACGAAATAATGCTTCAATCCCAACCTCCAAGGAAAACTGCACACACGCTCACATTCCTGTCTAGTCTCCGACAAGAACACGAGCTTGGGGTTATTAGTCCACACTAGGCGGACTAATTCCTGAACTATCCAAGGGCGCCCCACCCCTCGGTAGTTCCAACTTAGGATACTCATTATTCCCTGCGATACTCCCGAAGGAGTCCATCGATGTTGAATCCATGTTTGAATCACCACTCTTCTTTTGCCTTTTTTTTTATCATGACTAGGTTTTTGTCCACCTATATTCTCCCCTATCATATTTGGGGCAACCCCATCAAACTACTGCATAAGGTCCTCGATCACCTATTGGGCTAGAAGAATCGCTAGGGTTTCTATCCTTCAGTGGGCTATTCTTTGATGTTTTAGGTTCCTCTACAATAAGGCACTACGAGCTTACTTCTCTGTGCGAACAGGGATGATTTCTTTATCTTTTGCGGGGCTTGAACCAGTATCCTTGAGGCTGGCATCATCTTTCTCGTCTATTTCATTGCTATCATACCGATGCCTTGAATCCCTCCCTCCATGAGCACCACAGTATCCAAGCACAAACAAAGCCACGGCCCCCCTGTGTCTGCTCCAGACACTCCTAGCGCTCTGGGAAAGCGAGGAGCCAATCACCATACTGGAAGTCTTACGGCTCATGCACTCCATCTCCACACTCCATACAATCATGCCCAACCAAGCCACAAACCGCACAAAAGCGGAGGCAATCGCTCATACTTGATGTGGAACTTGTTTCTTGCTCCACCCCTTCATAGTGCAATATGCGGTACCTAGGTCAGCGATTTCTTGATGTCCAACTTTACCCTAGTGCGAAGAAAATTCCCAATTGTTAGCGTTGCATCTGTCTCCACAGTCAATACTTCACCAACCCGACAGCCAAGCTGCCACCCAATGCTATCAATGCAAAGTTCGTCCGGCAGATCGTGGATACGCACCCAAACTTGGAACAGTATTGAGGATGTACACCAAAGGTTTGGAGAATCCATCATATTCCTCCAATGTCACCATGTTCCCATAGAAAATCCATGGCCCGTCCTCCATAGCTTTCCTTCAATCTCCTAAGCAATAGAAGCACATGGCGAACATGTCATCACCGAGCACACGGAAGGTCACCTCATTCGTCGATCCCCAAAAAAAATCTTATAATTGAGTAGAACGTCGTATAGCTGAACTTTTGGGGCCGAGTAAACTCTAGCCAGCGCAAGCCAATGCCGCACCGATCGCATATTCTGCAAATCCTCCTCCAAGACTATGTCCTCATCTTCCTCCTCCTTAAGATTCAAGTGATGAAGATGGTCATCCAGAGACTTCCCGTCTGGCACACTGCCGACCACACCTCCTGAACCCGCCACTCTCGACTCCGAAGAATTCGTTGCCGTGGAAACGCCCGAGTGCTTGCCAGGAGAGACAAGGCAATCCCGTGCAGTTTAAACTCTCTCTCTCTGGCAGGATCATCGCTGAAACGGAGATGAGTCCAATACCAGATCAATTTTTGGTGTACTCCCACGAGGTCGCCATGGGTGTGAAGGAAACCCTAGTTTCCTAGAGGTACGTACGTATGCTGAGTTTTGTCACTTCAGCGGACCGATTTTTCCACGTGTAACTAGCACATAGGAGGTGAAAATCATAATTTACAGATAGCGATCAGAGGGGTTTAGGGTTTGGCGTAGGGGATCACATCCACTAGAGGCCTCATTGCTGTTCTTGGGCTTAGAGGGATGGCGGCAGGAGGGGAGGGTTTGGACTAGAGATGGTAACAGACGTTGCATGACAATGCGGCGAGACGGCGCTACCAGCTGCGAGTGAACAGAATCACTGGTGGGTGGTGTTGGAAGGAGATCGTCGCTGAAGAAGTAGAAAAGCGGCTATGCACAATAGTTAGGATGTGGCTGTGTAGTGGCAGATCAGGTTATGGTTAGATTGGGATGGCGGAAAGAAGATGCTACGGTAACGTAAAACTGTACCGGTTACAACAAAAGAAGAGGTGGGAAGGAGGCGAAGAAGAAAGACGAAGGAAACAGTCGGGCAGGAAGACGACCCCACGTAAAGCTCGATTAGCAATTAGAGCCCTCGTAAAGGTGGTGCCATATTCCCGGTCGCGTGAGACGAGTGCCGTACACTTTCTTTTTCTGCTGTCCATGGAGGGCAACCGCAGAGGATCTCGGCCACTTAGCCACCTCGTGTCAACTGCGAGCAGGGCGCAGGCGCCTCCCTCTCAGAGCGAATGAGAGAGAGAGAGAGAGAGAGAGAGAGAGAGTTAGAGAGAGACGCATGAGCATATGATGGATTGCTGGAAGCAATCGATCGAGCAGCTGCTGCACCTCGCTGTCCCTGATCATCTCATCTCGTCGTCTCATCTGATCTCAGCTTCAGCTCCATCAGTCCCACAGTACCATCCTCCACTTCTCCCACACAAAGAAGCAAGCTCCCCTCCCACCCCTCCCCGCGCCGCGCCGTGCCGGGCCCCACGTAGGTAGCCTCTGCCGCTGACACCCTCCCCGATTCGTCGAATCCCCCATTAACTCCTCACCCACCTCTTCCCCCAACGACGCGGCCACCGCAGCAGTATAAAACAAGACGCCCGAGAGCAGTGCGCGGCAGCCACTCCACTTGCTCTTCTCTTCACTTCTCTCTCACCTCAGGTAAAGATCGACTAGTACTGATAAGTGATCCTTCCATTCCATTCCCTTGGCTCCTGTCTTGTGCGGCTAGCTCGATCGTTTCAGTTTCAGTTCAGTTCAGTTCAGTTCAGTTCGTCCGTTCGTTGTGTAGTGTCTGGCATTAATGGCGTAGTTGTTGTGGTGTATGTTTGTTTGTAGATTTGTGCGGGGGCGCACGCGGGATCGATGGAGCGGTACGGCTTGCTGAGCACGCGGCTGGACGGCGGAGGGGGTGGAGAGCTGCCGCCGGGGTTCCGATTCCACCCGACGGACGAGGAGCTCATCACCTACTACCTCCTCCGCAAGGTCGTTGATGGCAGCTTCTCCGGGCGCGCCATCGCGGAGATCGACCTGAACAAGTGCGAGCCGTGGGAGCTACCAGACAAGGCCAAGATGGGGGAGAAGGAGTGGTACTTCTACAGCCTCCGCGACCGCAAGTACCCGACGGGGCTGCGCACCAACCGCGCCACGGGCGCCGGCTACTGGAAGGCCACGGGTAAGGACCGCGAGATCCGCAGCGGCCGCACCGGCGCGCTCGTCGGCATGAAGAAGACCCTCGTCTTCTACCGCGGCCGCGCCCCCAAGGGCCAGAAGACCCAATGGGTCATGCACGAGTTCCGCCTCGAGGGCACCTACGCCTACCACTTCCTCTCCAGCAGCACCACAAGGGTCAGCCACTACACAAATCTGTATTCATCACTTCATTTCCTTTGGCATTGCTGATTTTGTGCATATTTTGATTTGGTGCTCATGCATTTTCATCGCCCAGTGTTGCCTTTTTTTTTGCTAGTACTAATAGTTAGGATTTCTGTTGTACCAATGCTGCCATTTTTCTCTTACATTTTCTTTGGGAAGTGAGCAGTGATGATGATACAATGGTGAAGTCACGAGGGGTTAGGGCAAAACTGCTACTTGTGAGCTTGCTTTTTCTAGTGTGAAGTCATGGCTACGACGAGTAGGATGAGTAACGCAGCGCAGGCCCTGTACGTGCCTGCTGCGATGCAGATTACATGCGTAGATATGGTAAGCGAGGGGTTTAAGTGCAGGAAAAGATAGGCTGCTGCAGGATACGAATCTTTTCTTGCCCAGTGCCCACGAATCGACGATACTACGGCGCATGCAATTACGCATGCATGCGAAAAATAGCCAGGACATTAGAGTTTGCCCACTTTCGACACTACCTAGAAGTTTTTTGAAAAAATATTTAAATATCACATTTACATCGTAGGATTATCTATAAATTTTAGTTAAAAAATATTGCTATTTGTAATATGTGCAAAAAATATGTGTGCATATTTTTTTCAAACGTTATTATTCATTGTTGTACGGTATCCTCTTTTATGTTTTCTACATAGATTGTGAATGGTAATATATTTTACTAAACTCTACAAATATATGCTTTATCTCATGATGTATATACCTGTACTAGGCATGTCTTTCCATTTTTTTTGAAATAATAGGCGCATATATCCTGTGTCCACAAAATCCGCACTCGCATGCATGCCTTGTTTAGTTTTTTTACCGCGTCTTCTCAAGCTCATCTCATGATCAAATCTTCCCTTCCTTTTTTCGACGAGAGGTTCGGCAACTTGTGCTCCTTTCTCATTTTGAAGGCCTACTTGCTTCATAGCTGCTAACAGCAAAGCTTTATTTGCTTTGGGCATAGTTTTTCCTTTTTTTCTTGGACATGTATAGCACTAGTGCTTTTTCTCATTTAGAAGAAAATGGACAAAAGAAGTTCTTGGGAGCATTTCGTTTAAATAATTAATTTGAAAGTCGCTTCCTTTTCGAAAGAGAAACAAGGAAAGCTAGACACCTGAAAAGAGTAGCATTAAACATCGTCAACAGTGTTGCAAAGTTCCTTGGTGCCCACATTTTTGCTTATGCAGTCGGCATTCATGTTTCATTGCAGGACGAGTGGGTGATAGCGAGGATCTTCGTGAAGCCCGGCGCGGTGCCCGCCGCACGCAAGACACGCCTCGGCCTGAGCAGTGCCGGCGGCGACACGTCGTGCTTCTCCGATTCCACCTCCGTCTCCGTCGGCGGTGGTGGGGGCGGGGGCGGCGCCTCCGCCTCATCCGCGCCGCACCAGCCGCTCCCGGACACCTCGCTGTTCGCCGCGGCGCAGGCCGCCGACGGCGAGAGCAGCTCCTACGGCGCCGCCAACAACAACGCGGCCAGCTGCCGTGAGCTCGTGCCCTGCTTCTCCACCGCCCAGATGGATGCCACGCTTCTCGGCATCGGGCAGTACGACCCGGCCGCGCTCGCCGTCGAGCCGCCGCCGGCCTTCTTCCCGGGCCCGCGCTCGGTGCAGGACAACTTCCAGCTGCCGCTGTTCCTCCCCGGCGGCCTCCAGTCCGGCGTGTCGCCGCTTGGCATCGGCGGCGGGGCCTTCCAGTACTGGCCGTCCGGCTACGACACGAAGCTCGAGGGCGGTGTCGGCCGCGCGCCGCCGCAGATGGCCGTCGGCCCCGGCCAGCTCGACGGCGCCTTCGCCTGGGGCTTCTAGGTGCATACATCCATGTGGATTGGGGTGTCCAGTATGCAATGCATGTGTTAGCTAACTATGTCTCCTTCGAGCTGATTAATTAGTGCTCGCTATGCATGTTTTAGCTAATTAAGTAGCAGTATCGATCATTCTGCTGTAGTAAGTTTCGGTTATGGTCATGATCGTCGTGTTACTGTAGTAGCAGGGTACGACCGAGAGTGATCACGAGCAAGTAGTCGATCACTAGGTAAGTCGCCTTGTTTAAGTTTCGAAAAAAAAAGTCGCCTTGTTTATGGAATTATTAGTTGTATGCTGTGGTGTATCAGAGTATTAGTGGAATAATATGTGTACCGATGTTAGTGTATCAGATAATTGGTTGAAATGAATGTATGGTATATCTAAATTCGAATGTGAGAATGATGTAGCTTCCTTTCTTTTCATTTTGGTATTTTCTTTTCCACTATTCTTTGAGATCGAGACACAACGCTGTTAGGTGGTTTTCTTTCTTGTTTTTCAGAATTTTGGTGGTTTTACTTCTTACTCCTAGTACTTTATTCGGAGAGAGATGTTACAACTAGTAGTATTAGAGCATTCACAGCTGGTTCTGAATACCGATCCGTATAGCTATTATTTGGCTCAAACAGTAAATAACGTGCTCCCAGCAGGTTCCCTAAACCGTTCCCGTCCGTATCTCGTTCCGCAAATGAGCTCGAGCGTTCCCCAAACCTAGCACACATCTGAGGTTCTCCATATCCCAACCGCCGGCCTCGGAGGCCTCCTCCCCGCCATCCTTGTGCGCTCCTCCTCTCTCCGTTCTGCTCCCTCCTTCCACCCGGCGACCACGGAGAGCTCCGTCCCGCCACCGCTGCGTCCATCGCCGACCGAATCGAGGCCGCAGCTTCATCTTGTCCGCACGGATCGAAAGCGTGGTCCTCTTCCCCATTCGCCGGATCAAAACCGAAGCCGAGGCCGAGGCCGAGGGCGCCACCATCATCGCCTCCTCCTTAACGCCGCCGCCGCCGGCGTCTCCTTTGCGCATCTCGGCGCCGCCCAGTTTTCCTCCCGAGCTCCTGCCCTTGGCGCCGCCGGTGCCTAGGCCCCCATCGCCGCCTCCCTTGGTTGCCTCACCTCGGCCGCCGCCCGGGTTGGATGCGGCCGGCGTCGCAGCCCCGCCGCCGGGCTCCGTCGGCCCTCCTCTCGCCGGTGGCGAGCCACAGTGCGCGGCCGCCGACTTCTCCAGGTAAGCGTTCTTCCCCTTTCTATTCCCTAATCTCCCCCAATTTTTCCTTCTTTTTCCCCCAACTGGTTCTAAGGTTCTTGCCCTAGATTGATTCGGTTGAGAGATTTACTTATTTGCGATTGGATTCGACTGATGCTTCAGCAAAATTCATCTATGGTGATTTTTGGTCGATTTTTATGTTGGCACAGAGGATAAATTAGTTAAGTACTTGGATAACTTAGGCTATTGCTTGCGGTTGTTTGATTCCTTGGTATTATTTTGCTATAAACTTTGTGATTAGAGTCTAGCATGCTCAAGTGATACTAAGAACAGATTACCACCTTGATTCTAGCTTCTTTTATTCTCTGCACGTATATTGTTATCAGTTATCACTCCGAAGAACAAGATGCTTCATAAGATACCTATCCTTTTCCTTGATGCCTAAATGCACATGTATTCCTACGGTCAGATTGTTTTGCTGATAGAGTGGATATTAAGCTTAGTCTTGGTTTATTATTATAAGTATGACCCAATTCTGCCCTGTTCAGGAAATTAGAATTTTTGACCCTTCTGCCAAAACTAGGAATACTAGTGATCTCTCATCTATTTGGAAGACAAACTTTGTTCTCGAAGTGAGATGGATTCAGCTATTTGATGCACTGGTTAGCTGGTTGTGTAGATTTCAACACTGATGCTTGCTGATTTTGAGATATATATGTACTGGTTAGCTGGTTGTGTAACTTTTAGCACTGATGCTTGCTGATTCTGAGATATATATGCACTGATTTGTTGCTGATTATGAGATATATATGCACTGATTTGTGTGAATTGATTAGTTCTCATGCTTTAGGCTCCCTCGTGCACTGATGCAAGTTGATTCAGAGATATATATGCACTGGTTGATGGTAATTGTGGATGTTGCCTATTATTGAAGGATATCGGCTCCTGCTAAATTTATAAATGTTTAGCATTTTAAGATGCCTAGGTCTTACTGGATTAACACTTGAAAGCAGACTTTAACTTCTTTTTAAAACAAAATCGGCTGCCTAATGGAGGTTAGTTTAAACAAAATTGACTTAAGGAGTTTAACTTGTTGCCTTGGTTGCCTAATCGTATTCAGATATCTATTTGTTGCCTTGGTTGCCCAATCGTATTCATATATCTATTTGTTGCCTTGGTTGCATAATAATGCTTGTTACCTTTAAGAATCACTATCCGTTGCCTAATTGGAATTAAATTCCTAAGTCAAATTACTCACTTGAATCCAGAACCAGTTCTCTGGATTCATAAAACTAGCCTCCTAAAACAATTGCATTTCATTAAGAAATGCAACATTTTAATATTAACCAACAATTTCCCTTTTTTTCTTTTTGGAGTATTCTCTTATTTGTGTGCAGGCTAAAGAATTTGAAAATGCAGAAAAGTCAAGGAGAAGAGTGAGGATGAAGATTAGCATTAGATAAGACTTTGTCTTTCTCTTTTGTTTTCTTTTTAACATATATGTCTTGTATCATTTAAATCATTTGTAAAGTCTGTTTTCGGACAATTATAATTGTAACAGAGTTATTTGAATATACAATATATAAAGAATTCTAAATGTTTGAGACAATATATATAGAGGTCGAAATATAGCAGTTCGAAAAATAGCCGTCGGGAATTATCCGTTCGAAAAATAGCCGTTCAGAATTAGCCGTTCAAAAAAATAGCCATTAAAAATAAGATGGTAGTTATAAGATATCAATAAAATATAGGATGGTGGGTTATAGGGAATGAGTTTTGGAGAAGCTGCTGCAGTGTAAAGACATATAGGGAATGAATCTTTTAGGGAAGCTCCCCATATGGAGATATAGAGAATGAGTTTTAGGGAACCAGCTGTGGATGCTCTTAGTACTACTAGTAGCGTGGAATGCGATATGGTGTACTGGTACTGCAAGACTTACCAGATTTAGTCTGTACAATATATGGCGCTACTAGTAGTAGGCTTTTGCTTATCTATCTTTTTAAACTTACCTTCTGCTTATCCTTTTGTTGTTAGAACTTCTCCGAACTTGAGTTCTTTTCGCTTGGTATATATAGTTCCTTTTTGTGCCAGTTTTTCCAACTTCTGATTATTAGACATGAATATCTATCTATTTGTTAACCCTCTGAAGCGTAGGGCTACTAAATGTATGATTGATGACACTTTATGAAGGGAATCCTTATCCTTTCTTTAGAAATGCATTTAGTCGGAATTAGCGTGCGCCTATGACACACCAGCGTATATAGTTTAGGTTTGATTTGAGTATTAGTCGGGCCCTGGAAAATTCCCGTGCAATACTATTTTGCTTTAATTCCAAACAGTGTTTTGTCGATAAACAGGTGCAGCACATCAGGCTTTTGGCGTGGAGATAAAATAGTGGATTAATTATGAACTATTGGTAAGGAAGTCACACCAAACATGAGAGAGGATTTTATATTCCCGGGAGTTTTAAAAATGTTTTTACATACTTCCAAAAACTAAAATTATTCTAGATGTGTATTGTGCAATAATATTTGTTCTAGCAAAAATATGCCCATTTGTGTGCCTCAATGAAAAGACCGAATGACTAACATATATAGTAGTTGTGTGTGTATAAATTTGATTATTCTAGAAAGCACAAAAGTGCAAATTTTTGTGCTCCTGCTTTTTGTTGGTTGAGAATTTTTTTTCCCTCGCGTTTCAGTGTAATGCCTGGTCTTGGTGCATTCCCCACTAAGCATTCCGCTAATCATCGTATAGTACACACTACCGAAATACAAACGTGATGCATGCACATGAACCCAGCAGACAAAGTTAGCAAAACATAGAAACTAACCTAAGCTGCTGTATTACTGAACTTGAACAGCGCTGATGTGAATAGACAACAGACATCCTTCGAACTAGCCAAGTGGCCGGGCCGACGGATGGATGGAGATGGGATGATCGAGTAGTAGTGTTCCCTACCCTGATGAGTTAAAAAGTCCACCCGGCCCTTTCCCTGGCACGGCATGATTCCCTGCCTCGCTTTTGCATGCATCCGTCCATCCATCCGTCCATTCCAACCGTCACTTCTCCACATTACCCATGCCTCCCTCCCTCTGCTACATGTTCCAGTAGCCAAGACGAGTAGTAGCAGCGAGTTGTAATATTTTATGTGACGGATGGTGACGGTGATGGTGACGAGATGTAGACGTCTCCTGCTGGATCCCAGGAGAGGGATGATGGATGAATATGGATTGACGGGGTACGTGACGGGGGATACAGGTTTAATGCACGGGCTCGTCTCGCTCGATCCATCAGGTCCACCCATCCATTCGTCTTGCATCGCCGGAACAGGTCCGTCCATCCATTCGTCTTGCATCGCCGGAACAGGTCCATCCATGGCCGGCCGCCCGCCAGCTGCATGCACGCCTCGTACGTGTGCTTTAAAACGTCTCGCAACATTACTGTAAATATCAACCAATTAATGGAGTAATTACTGCCTGTGTCCCAACCAAAGTAGGACATGACATGTTTGGAGCGAGAGAGAGAGAGAGTGAGAGACCATTTTGGAGACATGCATGTCATCGTCTTGGAAAGACACTGCCATTTCCGTACGTTCATTTGTCACAAGCAACTAGGAGGATAGTGTGTATTCTTTTTCCTGTGGGCATGACACGAGAATTTTGTTTACACTCCAATGCATATATGCATGACGCGTCTGATCGCCTTTGCTCACATGCAGCCAATCTAGCAGTTCTAGCTCGATCCCCGAACTTCCAAAGCTTCCATCAACAAGGCATCAGGAATGTCTCACTAGTCACTACCAGATTCATTCCGGGCGCGCGCTGCAATGAGTTCACTATCCGGGGCTGATCACCGAGACTGGTCCTCCCAATTTACCGGGGACCATTGTTTGAATAGTTGGAATTGAGAAATACATGAACATGAAAATGTATGAAAATATCTTTTATTTCAACAGATGAAGTTAAATGTTATGACATCTTGAATTTTAGAGGAATCAGAAAAAAATCTGCCTGATTGAACTATGGCAAAAAACACATGAAATTTTGTTGGCATTGCATGTATAGCATAGATCACTGCTACAGAGAGGTGATATTACATAAGGATAAACTAACCATCTACCGGCTTTTATTTGTGATGACTCAAGTTATCACAAATGGTTTTTGTGCCGTCTGTGATAAGAGTCATTACATATGGGTGCTTATACTAAATCCATCTGTGATAAGGGTCATTATAGACAGTTTACCGAAGACGACCCGTCTGAGATAAGACTTGCCATAGACGGTTGTATCTCTTTGACCCGTCTTCGATGACTTTGATCACAGACGGCTGCGTTGTTCCAACCTCTATTGTTATGGGAATATCATATCACAGGTGGTGAGGACAACTAAAACCGTATATGATCTTTTCCAGAAGGCATGATTTTTCTTATATTGAAACTAGCCCCAGGAATGCTAGCCGTGTCCTCTGAAATAGCACAAAAATATATGCATATATATTCAGATCACATGTTCATTTAACTCAGAACACACATTCACATCGCAATTGCATTCACATCACCACATTCACATATTCCATAGTAATAATCATTTATATCTCATCCACATGGATGCACAAATGAAATCAAAGTTTACAAAGACATAGCAATAAGTATTTATCTCACATTTGAACTCATTGCATAAGTTAAGTCAAAGCTCTTAAGCACTAATTTGGAGAATGGAACTCGCCGCTTTCGTTGATGACATCGGCAAATGGAAGGAGGCCATGATTCTGCGATTCTGCTGATCGAGTTCATCCCATTCCAAGCTATCGTCCGTGCATCTTCAAGCCTGTAGCTAAACAAGAAGATCGATTTAATGAATCTCGTAGATAACTAATTACGTATGAAGGTATTGTTGCATAGCAAACCTTTAAGTCTTTGTTCTTAGTCACAATTTGTATGATCATGTGCATGTCGTAGCAAGTGAAGAATCCGCAGACGTTGGTCTTCTTTGGCTGTTGTTTGCACCGTTAAAAAGTAAAATTGGCTAATTAGTTCTTGAGAGCCTAGTTAGTCTGAAGTGTGCTATAGGAACATAGCGTAGCTCATACTAGGAATTTAAATTTGTGGGAAAACTAGTGCCACTTGTATTTTCCTCTACAAGCACTAAACTTGATGAATAAGTTGTCAAGTATCTCTTAGATGGGTGTAATGTCACGACCCATTTGTTTTAAATCAAGGTATATTACGTTACTAATCACAATAGGATCACAACCACAACCCAATAAAATTTACACATGCATGTCGAAGTGGTCATTAAATCTAAGTTCATAAAGTGTAAAATTAGTTAAGTGAAGCAAATAGTGCAGTACTTACCCCAGATTATAGGCAAAGACTATATAGTCTTTATTCTTTTGCTCCGCCAATGTGATTGTCAATTATTGTGTGACGAACGTAGCATTTTCACATGTCATACCAGGTGACCATGTATGGGTCAGAGAAACCCACCGGTTCTTCTGGATTGTTGGATCATGTATTGATATATACAAAAGCAATGAGTATATACTAATTGATATCGCACGATAGGAGACCTTGATGGAGCACGCTTACATCGTTCAGCATCTCATAAGTGACTGTTCGAGGGCATCAAGGTTGAAGAGCTTGAAGAAGTCCTAGAAATTAAGAAAGAGCTTGCTGTCAAGGTGTTGGTGGAAAAAACTTGTACCTTGAACCTGACACCGACATCTATCCGTTGCTCTTTTTCTGGATTGTTGGACTCTATCATGTACCAGTCATACAATCTAACACAAGCCAATGTCAAGTCATTCATTTCATTAGAAGGGACCAATGGTTGTCCTAGAGTGAATTGTTGGGCCAATGACATCAAAGGAAAATCAACTTCCGGAGATCGCGACATGGAACTCTTAGCACTCTCTAAGCTATGGGCCTTATGTTTTGTGCTTTTATAAGTGTGCTTGATTGGCGGCGGCTGGTCATGCATTAGTAGTTTGTACCCTCAGCCACGGTATGCACTGTGGCAACCTCCTTTAGTGTAGACATGGCCTCCTCAGGCATGGCAGGCACTATGGTGGGCTCGGGCATATCAGGCACTGTGGCAGACTCGGCAGGCACTGTAGCGGGCTCAGCAGGCACTATAGTAGCCTCATTTGGTATGGACACCGGCTCGAATCATGCACACAACTACATTGGGCTTGGATAAAGCACTATGTCGGATGCTGACTTGTCAATTACGATGATGTCTCTCTTTGGCCACTGAATGAATGAGGTGAGGGCATCACCAAGGCACGTGAGCTCGTCCTCTAAGGGCATTGGCTGATGGATTATCTTGAACTGGTGGTACACAACATCCACATTGACCTTAGCCATGTTAGGCACTAACACGACATGGTGCACCAAATCACCTGCGCGAGGAGGATAAAATTTCCTATGGCTAGCCTCCACGGGGTGATTGTTGCATAGTTGCACCATAATTGTGCATCACATTGCCACCTGAATATCGATTGACAATTAATTAGCTCAAGTAATAGCATCCTACATATTCAACATAAGGAGGATTTTTTTAATTAATCTTACCGAGATGAGGTTGCAAGGAAATGTTAGACTTGTTGAGTCCTCAGCAGGGCCTGGGAACACGTAGCTACTCCGATGGTTAACAGGTCTGGTGACTTTGTTTTGCCGCATCGTCAAGGATTCCCTAAACCTCTACATCTCCCTCTCCATCACCTGCTTCCTTTGTTATACCCTCCTGTCTATTTTATTGTTAAGCGCATCATATTTGGCTCTCTTTCTCCTTCGGTACTCCTCATTTTCGGGGAGTCCCTTCTTCTAGCTAACACCACACCCTACGCCTCGCATGCGACCCGGGTGCTTCGGGTTTCCCATGGTCATGCTGAGCCTATATTTACCTCTTTCAATGCTAAAATCTCTTTGAGAAGATTGTGAACTCAACACGACCTGTAGTAGCATGACAAGTTATTTAACTTCCAGACAAAACTTATATATGGAGATATAGGTAGTTTCATATCTTACCAAGCAATGGGTAACTTCCTCATCTAAGGGTTTTGCGAAGGTTATCATGTAGGTCGACCGGTCGACCTTCCCTCAAGCTCAAGAATAGTTACGGGTGCGTGCATCTTGAATGTAGCAAGAACAGGGGGACCTTCAACATTCTTGCCTCGTCGTCCTCTCGAGCCCATTTCTCCTCTTCCCCATGTACCCAGCGGTGTCTAATCTATGTGGGTGCTTTTGGTTTGAAATTTGGCTGTGTTCTTCATCTCCACAAGTCTTTCATATTTTTGACGGTCCAAGAAAGGGTATAACATAAATGGACTCTTATTCTTCTTCACAAACCTTTTAAGAGATTGCTCTTGACGGTCCTCCATGCCTTACTCATTGTACCTAACGCAGCATGTTGAATGTCATTCCAAAATTCCTCTAGAAACCTGAACCACACAAAAAGTTCCTCAATCATACCCTCTATCTGGTTTGGTTATACATCTTTCCAAGAATCTAGGGTGATGCCTACCTTTTCCTATGCAAAAATCTTGCAGAATGTTCAGAATTTTAGAACCTACTCCTTCGGGTTTTGTAGGCATCTCAGACTTATCACATATTCCAGTGATGATGATCTACACTAAAGGCCTCTTTAAGATCGATCTAGGTCCTTGCTTAGATGTTCCGATAGAGTTGGAAGGACTCGGGAAAGACGATGACAAATATGAAGATGACATCTTATACAAAGTAAGATTATGCATGCATGGTACAATATTACAAATTTAATTATACAAATTTGGGTAACATAATTAGCATAAATCATGAAATTTATCATATTAACCTTCAAAATTAGCATATATAAAGCACATATATTAATTCTGCAAAACTAGCTCCATACAAATTTTTTGCGAACATAAATGGCTAAATTTGGCTAGCAATAAAAATAGCATACATATGGATTCTATACATACAACTCATTGACATTTGTGTTTGCAACATTAAATATCACATCATACTACCAAATTGTCAGATATTGATATCTACACATGTGAACAATGCTGAAATATTGCACAGTGTGGTTTGTAATCATGCTATTAGGCTAGGAAATGTAAAATATAATAAAAAGTCTAAGCACAGTACAAACTGTAAAATTTGGACAAGAAATTACCAAATTCAAGTTTGTTTAACCCTAACTTTTTAGGTAGCCAATTTGAAATCTAAGACCACAAGAGTGTTCCATAGTCCACGGGGAACCTATTGGTACTACCCGTAAGGCATGTGTGTATGTGTGTGTGGAGGAGGAGGGGGGTCGCGGAGTGCGTTGGTCGGTGAGGAGGCGGTGGTGGTTGCATGGGAGAGATGGAGAGGGTTACCTCAAGAAGGATGGCAGCATTGATGGCGGTCATGGTGTGCTCTAGGGCGTGGTGGCATGGTTCTCGTCGGGACATGGCGGCGTGGTGGGAGGTGAAAAGGCGCGGTATAAGGGTAAAATGGCAAGTGAGTGGGCGGGAAAACCCTAGTCCCCAAATTTATAGAAAAGTTATCACAAACGGTTTAAGTGAATAAGCCGAATTGTGATAAGTGTCATTAGAGACGACTTTTCCTTGCATAGCTGTCTGTGATAAGGTCATCACAGATGGCTTGTCCTCGTGCAGACGTCTGTAACAAGGGTCATTAGCAGGACGTCTTAGCTTTCCATCATCCTTACGCCCATTTGTGTGTTAATGCAACAATTTTGCATCCCTCGTGTTGCATACAAATGTTTTCGCATGGAGAATTATAGGATGTTACCACACAACCTTAGTTGGAGGTCCGGTCGTCACCTTGTTGCCCTCTGTGTCATCATCTTCATTCTTATGCTGCTTGTATCGAGATGTCTTACACATCGAACATACATGCAAGTTTTCATACTCTTTATGGAAAATGATACAGTCGTTTGGACATGCATGTATTGTTTCTACTTTCATTCCCAATGGAGAAATCACCTTTTTAGCTTTATAGGTAGTTGTGGGCATCTAATTTCCCTTTGGAAAAAGCATGTCCTAAAAGAGAGTAAACAGTGATGTGAAACCTTTGTCGAACCACCTATTGCTTGCCTTCAATTTGAGAAGTTCAAGAATGGCTGACAACTTGGTGTGTTTCGATTTGCACCCCTCGTACAAAGGTTTTTCTGAGTCCTCCAACATGGATGACAACTTAGTGTGTTTCGAGTTGCACCCCTCGCGACACACAACTTTGGTCGTACATCCAGCTTCATTCTATCCACTCGAGAAAGCACACATATTTATATATATTTCCACGTAAATGTATAAAATATCTAATTAACAAAGATATCTCCATGGAAACTAGATTTAACCACACATAATCTTCACGGGCCCTCTCTCTTCCTTATCATGTACACTTGTATGTAACCAAACACCATCATCAATTATATATCTCCTTTAGCTAGATCTAAATAATCCTCTACCTAATCTAATCAAAATATATCCATAAACCATGAATAATTAACCATAAAGCATGATTAAGAACAATTACTACCCTTAGATGGCCAATTAGCAGTAGATCTCCACCCAATATGTGTGGTGAAATCACCTCAAAATTGCCCAGCTGCATTAAATTCATGAAATAGATCTAGATCTGGCAGGGTCTTAAATATGGGTCCACTGCTGCAGAGAGGCCCACATATGCGGGTCAAAACCATCATCCTAGATGGTTTCCTGACCCGTTTGTGTGTAAGTATCTGTGATGACTCATGTCATCTCTGTCCGAACAAATGTAAGCTGAAACTATTCTCCTACACCTCCACCATAATGCTCGCCTTCGGTGTTAATGATCTGGGTATTGATGAGAAAGTAAAAATACCGCTAATGCACTTCAGTTTGGCTTCATCTAGATGACCCTTGGTGTCGATTGACCATCCCCGTCGCCAATAAAGATTAAATTAGAATCATGCATATGTATACAAATTGGCAAGTATGAACAAATTATTGAAGCACAAACCTTCAATTGTACCTTTCGACTGATGAATCTGTGATCATCTCCATGTAGCAACAAACATAGAATCCATGTGTATTGGTTGCTTTTACCTGCTATTTGGACTGAAATAAATATTTTTGTTACTTTGAGAGGCACTAATGATGTCGGAATGTGCTATATTAACATAGTAGCGGATATAACGAAAAGTTAAATTTGTGCTGCAATTTGGATCCTTTGGCTCTCCTCCCTCCTCTAGCAACGTACTCGATGAACGCCTAGTCAAGTATGTCAGATAGGCTTGAAGTCGCGACTAACACTCTGTGAGAAATCAAGGTATAACACCTTATTCCATTTTGGTCTAAGGACTACCGAAACCCAATGAAAACTACATAGGTATGTTGTCATGGTCATTAAACATATTATTTTCTTTTGAAGTCCTGAAATAACCAATTAAGTATGGCAAACAGTGCAACGCATACCTTGGGTTTTAGGCAAAGATGATGCATGTGCGACATATTCCAAAACTATTGGCTCATCGTCGGTGATGGCTCTCTGTGTGACCCTAGCTAGGTCAAGGAAACTGACCAGTTCTTTCTTCAGCCTAGCTTCACTATACATGTTTCTATAAAACTTGAAGGAGGATATATTTTTCCATATATATAGGTATTATGAATGTAACATGATTGATTGAGTAACTTACAGTGTCCAACATCTCAAAAGGTTTGTTTTGGAGGGCGTTGAGGGTGAAGAGCTCGAAGAAGTCCTAGAAGTATATATGGAAGTAGCCACCGAGGTCTTGGTGGAATAATTGCTCCTCCTTGAACTTGACGGAGATACATGTTGGCCTTTCTTTTTTTCCTGGCTGAAGATTGTTGGTCTATTGCATGTACCACTCATGCAATCTCTCACATGTTGTTGACAAGTTTTCTATTTCATTTATCGAGAAGAATGGTTCTCCATTATTGAATTGATGAGCCAACAAGAAAATGGGAGATCATCAATATTTGTCGTGAACTCGGGAGAATGGCTTGGCACTCTTGCTGCCCTTACTGTTCTTGCACTACTTTTGCTACTCTTGCCGCTCTTGTCACTCTTGTCGTGTTTTGTTTTCTTGCTAGCATAGGTGTGTTTACCAGAGAAGACTTATCACGTATTACTAGCTAGTTTGTAGTTGGCTCGAGAACAGCCAAGGTGTTAGTAGCCATCTCCGATGGCACTACTATCTTTGTCGTCCTTGCTACTAGCCCTATCGGGCTTGGCTTCTTCTACAGGAGACTCACCCAGCTGTGGTTGTGATGTGGACTGCAATGTAGGCTAGTTGACTATTATGATGTCCCTCTTTAGCCACCAGATGAACGAGCCAATCGCCTCTTGTAGGATCGTGATCTCGTCATCTAGGGGCAGGGGTACCGAGAGGGCCTTGAAACCATCAACCACGTCGTTCACATGTACCCTTGCAAAGTTAGGCGCTACGAGACAACCGTGCACCAAAGACCCCGACACCGTTGGATACATTATCCTAAAAGTAGCATCGAAGGGAATATCACCAGATACCGTCCTACAAAGCGATAAAGTAATTAGCTAAGCCATCCTACAAGTTTTACTTACTAAGCATTGTAGAATCGGTTTATATCTTATGAAGATGAGGTCGCAAGAAAATGTTTCTCCTTCTGTGGCAGTATTGCTGGGTGCGTAGCTACTCCGACGGTTTTTGGGGCTCGCTACAGCAGTAAAGAGGGTGAGCTGTGCCCTAAACTCCACCTTGATTTGTGTAAGCTGCTTCGCTACCTCCACTCTCACCTGCTTGAAAATGGAACCTTGGCCTACCTGAGTTTGAGTCTAACTTTGAGTCTGAATCCTCTTGGCTCTCTTCCTCCTCTTGTACATTTCCTTGTCCTCGGGTAATCCCTCACTCCAGGGAATGTCACCTCCTACACCTTGCGTGCAACCCGCTTGCTTAGCATTTCCCAAGGCGGTAGTTAGCAGGTCTTGGGTCCTAGTCGTCTACAGCTAATCATTTTGAGAGCATACGAGACACACATATATATGCAAATAAGCCCCAACAAGTTATTTCACTACCCGTGAAGTTATCAACGAATTACATACAGACTATAGGAAGTGAGGTATTTTACCATGCATTGGGCGACTTTCTCGTTTGCGGGGAATCTAGGGGTGCCTGTCTCTTGGTCTAACTTGGCATGAGCTCTTATCTAGGATCTGGCGCACCTAGATATAAAATAGGGAAATGGCGGGGGTTCATTCACCTTCCTTGCCAACCGGTCCTCCATCTCCCATTTCTCCTGGGCAACCCCATATCTAGTGGTGCTGAGTCTATGCAGTTCTTATTTCTAGCCTGCAAGGCCTTATGCTCAGCACTTTTCTGCTTTGACTTAGGCATGGACTTCAACTCCACATATCTATTGTATAGTTGCTAATCCAAGAAAGGGTACCTCCTAAACGTACTTCGACCGTTCCTCACAATTTTGTTGTGAGGTTGCTCTTGAAGCTCCTCCACACCTTCGAAATAATGTGCAATGCAGATCGTTGCACGTGGTTAGCATGTTCTTGGGGGAACCACTCGAGTATTTTCTTTGAAAATTAGCCCTTCATGATGATGGTTGTGGATGTAGCTAGCTTTTTCATGTTGTTCTTCCTCGCATGTCACATCTCCGGAAGGAGGCATGTCGTCAAATTGGTTATAGTCATCCTCATCGACAACATTATTGACTTCTATAATGCTCCATTTCCATTCTTATGACATGACTCTTCTTATTTGCTAGGTCGATTATATAAAAGACTTGGTGAATATGCTTTGCAAGTACAAATGGTTCGTCTTTATAGCCAACACGTTCAAGGTCCACTATAGTCACGCCGTATCTATCGCCCCTTACATGTGGAAGATAGACCCAACGACACCAAAGTATGGGGATTTGAACTTTACGTAGTCGAGCTGTCAAATCTCTTCTATGAACCCCATAGTAGGTGTGTTTCCTTCCCGTTGTATCGAGAGCATTTATGCGGACACCACTTTTCTAATGTATACTCTTTACATCCTGAGCCTTGGTATAAAATGTGTATCCATTTACGTCACGCCCTTGATATGTCATTACAACATATGTTAGTTTTCTGGCCACCATATAAGCATTTCATCATTTGGTGTGCTCCCGGTGATTCGATCCCTTAGCCATTGATTTAATAGCAAGTTATGTTATTTCATGACCTAAGTTGCGGATTTTGCTGGATTCTGTTGCCGTAGCATGTCTATGTGCTTGTTGATGTATGTTGACACCACAACCATGTGTTGCAATACCATGAAATGGACTCGAGCATGTGCGTCCCGATCATGATTGATTCTTTTTGCTGTGAGGGTCTCAGTACCATCAAGCTTCCCCGCATGTCAAGATTGAGGTAAACCTATCGATTTCCAAAAAGAATTCAATGACATCCTCTCTTGCATAACCTTCGACAATACTGCACTTTGGTCGGGATCAATTCCATATGTAGGACTTGAGAATTCCCATGTACCTCTCGAACAGGTACATGCTACTGCTGGCTATTCTTATAACCAATAGATATTTATATCCACAAGCACATCAAAAAGTGGTTGTAGCATTTCACCTCAGAAGTATTCCAAGGATATCAATCTGTGAGAAGCAAATAGGTTTGAGAAAACATATCAGATTATCAAATATGTTGTATATATGTATCCAACCTCCCATCCTTAATGAGGGACGTTTCTAGGTAATAAGTTAATAGAATAGATGAATGATCACCAGATAAGGGGGTTGCTGACCAACACAAGTAACGACTAATAGGTAGCTAGCTAACTGGAGTCTACAGCAGGTTGGTAAGAGTTCTAGTTCCTAGTTAAAGTGATTTAATAGAATCACTGATATTTTAATTATCAAATATTGAATAGGTTGGGATTCATTAACTCCGATTCCAGACCAGGTATTAAGTCTACGTGCTGTCACCGAATAGGCTTAACACTTAGAGGTGTAGCGAGAGTAAGTCTCAGAAAACTCTCGAAATAACCCTCCTATAGTTGTGCACTACTATGGGGCAAAGCCTGGCTACATTTAAATTTATTGTCTCAAGAGGAACTCTGAATTAATCCCTCACTCATCCCCGTCGACCCAATCTACCTCGGCCTCGTCCCCTTCATCGGGATCTTCATCACGACGATCTCGAGGGTGGAGGGGGAGGCGGAGGACCGGACGAGGATGCAGAGAGCCAGAGGGGAGGCGGTGGGGCAGAGGAGGAGGTGGAGGACGGAGGGAGAGGCGGAGGATCGAGTGGAGGGCCGGAGGGGAGGCAATGAGATGAGGAGGGGACGCACGGAAGGAAAGACTGAGGGGCAGAGAGGGAGGCAATGGGATGAGGTCAATGGGGGGGGGGAGGGGGAGTTTGGGGACAGAGGGTGAGGGCACCGGTGATAGCAACGGAAGAGAGAGAGAGGATGGGGATGGATTGGAAAAAGAGGAGGATAACTAAAAGATAAATTTAAAGAGTTTATTGGAGAAGAAAGAAATATAAAGAGATAAATATTTTAAAGAGTGTGAAAAGACAAATTTGTCCCGTCGTGATTTCACCAGAGATCGAGCACCGGTGGACAAAAACAATCCCAGTAAAAAGGAGAGGCAGCAGGCAGTAGGCGCAGGCGTAGCGATGATGCCTGGTGCAATTAGGATGTCGCGATCTTACGATAGCCTACACGGCGCCTATGGATGTAAAATAACAGAGCTTAACTGGACTGCCCTGTGATCTCGCCAGCCATACCGATGATTTCGGTACAGCTGCAGCCTGCAGGCAGGTGCCCAGCGCCCCAGCATGCGATTACTTAGAAGTGCGAAGCTGGGCGCTCAGGGTAGTAGTAGCTGCAGTACGTCACTGGTGTTTAGCACATTTTTATGCAATCACAAACTCTGGAAAGCGTCAGACCATGAAACATCAACATCAACATCAAATCCCTTGGCGAGAGAACCTATGATGATTCCATGTATCGAAGGCATTGAACTGTTTTGATTTTTCAGTCGCGGAAGGAGGGGTTACTTGATTTTTCAGTTGCGAAACGAGGGGTTAATTTCTTGTGCTTCAAATGTGTTTTATTTTAAAAATTATTATTATTTTTAAAAGTAAAACAGGAACGAAACAGGCCATTTTATTTCGTAGCAAGGTGCGAATGGGAGACACTGGAGGCTATTTTTGGTTGCCATACTGATTCTTTTCCTATCAAATACTCCTTCCGTCCAGGAATATAAAGCGTATTTTTGGTTAAGACAAGGTTTTTATCAACAATTACTCTACTAATATATAATTTATGTGACACATAATTGATATGATTAGATTTGTATTCAAAAGTACTATCTTATGATTATGATTTTGTATTATATAAATTGCATATTAATAGAGTAATTATTAATCGAAGTCTTATCTTAACGAACCAAAATACACCTTACATTTCTGGACGATAGGAGTATCTAGGAATCCCCTTGCACTATGAGAAGTTAAGAAGAGAAGATGTGCATCCTTTAGTAGATAAGATCATTAAAAGGATAGCTGGCTAGAGAGAGAAGCTTTTATCCTATGAAGGCTGGGTCACTCTAATTACAACTTGTTTAGCAAGAATTCCAATTTACTTATTGTCCTTGTTAAAATTCCCTAAGTGGGCTTTGGAACGCACTAATACTCAGATGGCCAATTGCCTTTGGAATGATTTTGAAGGTCACTGGAAGATTCATTTGGCTAAGTGGCATTTAGTCTGCATGAAGAAGGATTTTGGAGGATTAGGAATTCCAAATCTCCAGGATATGAATCTCCTCGTCTTTTAGGTTCCTGGGTGAAGAGGTATATGCAAGGAGAGGGGCAGTTGTGAACTGTTGTTGACCATAAATATAACATCTCCTCACCAAATATTTTCTGTAGTGATACAGTGGGAGTGTCAAATTTTTGAAAAGGTGTCATGTTGACTGCTAAAGCTATAAAATTTGGTTATAGATGAGTCATTGGTAATGGCAGGAAAGTAAGATTTTGGGAAGATACTTGGTTTGGTACTTGTCCCCTTGCTGTTCAATTTTGGTATCTTTATGTTATCTGCAATGAGCAAACCCTTACTGTTGATAGAATCTGAGATGGTACCGATCTAGAACTCACTTTCAGGAGGAATTTTTCTGCCTCCGTTATGGAACAGTGGTATGACCTGGAAAACATCGCTAAGAGCATAGTTTTTCAAGATGATATAGATGCTTTGGTTTGGCAATTACACTAGTTCTGGCAACTTTTCTACAAAATCTCTTGATGCAATCATTAATTTTAGGGGTGTAGTACCTGTGTTTATCCCAGCCCTGTGGAAGTTGACTATCCCTCCCAGAGTACAGATTTTCTTGTGACTAGTTTCTCATAACAAAATCATGACCATAGATAATCTGAAGAAAAGAAACATGAATAAACCTGAGGATTGTGTGTTCTGCTCTGGAAAAGGATCAGTTCAACATCTGCTTTCCGATTGTACACTTGTTAGAAACATTTGGGCTGCGGTATCTAAGTTTTTTGGTGGAATCATTGCCACAAATTTTGAATCAGTAGCTAGCTTCTGGGTTGCTAACAAGAGACACCGTGCTCTAAATTTAATCTGTGCTGCAGTACTTTAAAATTTGTGGAAATTTAGAAATAACATTGTCTTTAATGGTCCTGTTTGGCTGCACCTGAAACAGATATTGATAGCTTATTCTAAGAACTGTCAAAAAAGTGGAATATTATCTTCAAGCTAGGATTCCATGATGAAAATGGTGGACAGTTTCTATCATCACATTCAACAAGTGATACAAGCACCTTTCCAGCTGGAATGGACATGATGATTCATGACTGGAAGACTGAAGGTCTTTTCAAGTCTGATAATCTTTACTCTCAAGACTGGTGTAATCTCATACATGGTTGTGGGCTGCGCCAAATTGCAAATCTCTGGAGAACCAGGCAGTGGAAGTTCTCAAGAGGGATTCAACCCTCCAACAGCACACGACAAAAGTAGAGAATGAAGCTGAGTCCCGCTTCTGTCTTGGACGCTGGCTGGCCATCGCCAGTTACTAGTCCCCTGAAACTGAAAGAGGATTGCTTTGACCACGTGCTATGTGGGGATATGACCACTACTACTAGCACGATGCTTATGTAAGAGATAAGGAACCTGCTAGACTAAGCTGTTTTTACATCACCTTCCTTTACTACTTTCGTTGTAAAACTCTCGTGTACCTTGGACCTGATCACATGTTCCATTAGTCAGAACCAGGTTGTGATCTCCCTGTTACTCTAAAAATATATTTTTCAGGAAAAAAGAAGAAGATCAGTTAGGTATCTCTATTTAGCAAAAGCTGCCATCAAGCTCCTCTGTTTTTGGCAGTGACGTGCGACAGTGCTCATGATTTCTAACTTGGGCCAACTAGAACGGAATGTCAATATATACGTGCCCATCTTACGGGTTTTGGCATAAATACTAGTTAGACCCCTGAATTACACTTGGCGCGAAATAGAATTTGCGATACATCATAAGCTGATTTAGTATTCGTTATTTTCTATTTTCTACAGCTTAAGGAACAAAACGATAAGAAACTACAATTGCTTACATATTTTCTTCGAGGGCATATTGTTTTACATATAGGAAATGAGAGAAATTCAATTATAAGATTATCCAGTACAACATGTGGAGGCAGCCCGAACCGGACCAAACCTAAGGCAAGCAAACCAAGCCTGGCCCATCCCAAGCCTGTCGACGGCGCCCATGTCCACTTCAAGCTGAGAAACGTCCAAAGGTTGAACTTTTATAACTGTTGGATGGTTGTCACTTAGTCATTCAACATTCCTTTTCGAAAGCTAGACAATTGTTGTTGATTTGGTGATGTGCGACAATGGCCCGAATGCTCCACAAACAAAGCAGTTCTACTGTTATTGCTATTTCTCATATCTTTTGCTAGAGTTGGTTTGTAAATTAACATTTCAAGCACAAATGATAGGTGGATATGGAAGTTAAGGAAACGCACATTGACACATATATATTGGTGATCAATTATTTGATTCTCAAGATATCTTGATCGACAAAGTGTCGGTCGATCGAGCTAGGAATGGATGAGCTAGTAATAATTAATGTCGAAGTGAATAATGGTTCACAAAACACGAGACGCAATGCAAGAGATAGGGGATACCCAGGATCGAATAAAGACTGGAACTAGGAGCTGAGATATTAGACCGATTCTCTCTTATTGCTGATCTGACTGGCGACTCGACGTGTCCATATGGCGACTCGTCGAATCGGCACCCCAACACAGCCTTCTGTCCCCCTAGCAAAGCCACTCCTACTTCTACTCGCGTTGATTCGCGTATCGATACCAGCCAGTACCAATATTACGACTCTACCAGCGCAATGATTACGTGGTTCGTCTTGTCGCGCTTTGCAACGGCTCTGCCGGAAAACCGCAGTTCCCTAGCAAGTGCGTGAATAAACAAGGACACCGGTCAATGGACAGCACTGGACCTTCTTCCGTTGCTACAGTAGTTTCCAAGGCGTTCTTTGTTGTATCGATCGGTCATATCAACCCCGCAGTTTAAACCGAACTCATTAGGATAATCAGATCTTACAAAATCGGTTTTCAGCAAATGCAAAGCGCACTAGGAAGAAAATCAGGGACACCATTTTGGGTATCCGCCAGCGCTTCCGTGCGTCCTGCTCGCCTGCTCCGGTGTCGGGAGGTGGGGTTGAGATCTTGGTTCTGTATGTGTGACGTGTAGACAACTCTAATGTTTTTTAGATTTTAGTATCTTATGGTGGTGCTATGGAAGAAAAGCCACTTTTAGCCCCCTCCGGCGGCGCAATGCCAAAACCAGCCCCCAGATTTTTTCAAAGCCAAAAATGACAGCGTCAACGAATCGCGGGCAGCCACGTGGCTCTAGCCGCACCGTGGGCATGCGGCACTGCCCTCCCGCAAGTCCAGCCCGCGGCCGCTGCCTGCCGCACAGCGGGCGTGTGGCAGCCCCCTGCCGCAGGGCGGGCGTGCGGCAACCCCCTGCTTCCTGCCGCAGGGCGGGCATGCGGCAGCCCCCTGCCGCAGGGCAGGCGTGCGGCAGGCCCGAAGCAGGCGTGCGGCAGCTCGGCTCCACAGCGATTCGACGTGGAGTACCGTGGCCGACACAGTTGGACAGCACGCTAGCAGAAATGGAAATAAAGGAGGAAGAGGTGACTGCTAGCTGTCACTGTTTAGAGATTCCGTGTCAATTTATTGTTACAGTTAGACACTGTTTATTAAAGCTGTGACATGCTGTATTCTCTCTGCCCGGAAATCACGCACACATGAGACGCTTCACTCATTTATACCCCAGCCCGGTGCGTGCAGCTCCCTCTCACTATCTCATCCCATTCACTCGTTCTCTCATTCCAGTGCATCCGAACTACATTCGCAGAACTCCAGCTTTCCAGTCTCCGCTTTGCTTCCTCTCGGTTGAGTAAGATTCCCTGGGAAAGTAATAATGTTTTCGTTATGTAGTAATTAATTAGTCTGATTGAAGTTCTTTCTATTACTATGTTGACAAAATGAGTTAAATAGCAAATAATTAGTATGTTTGTAGGGTGCTATCAATTTGATAACAGTGTTGTTATTTATAATGTAGTGACCCGAGTACATATGATGATGGCTTGAAGAGTGAATTGGATCATATTTGTATTGCAATAGGAAGATTGGTGCACTAAACCGTGAACCACCGTTTAAGGTAATGAAATATCACATGCAAATAATTATGTACCTTTATTTACTACTAAGTAGTCATCATATGTAGCTCGTCATCTTTTTTGATCGAAGCAAATTTTAACTTGTACCTGAGCATGTGGCAATATTTTTGGTGTAATTTTATGTACGTCATTTCTAGCATGTAGAAAGCAATTAGTACCTAGACAGATACCCCCTTAGGAATATCTTTTGGGATAGAACCACATGGTAAACAGATCGATGATCGAGGCAGCTAGATGGCCAGTCTAGAACAATAAGAGAGACCGGATCAGGTTACTATACAACTTGGAAAGAATATAGCCAGCTTTTAGGGCATATCATATGCATTAGTGCTCAAGGACGCTAATCTCCTATGCTCAAAGCTAGTCCTCTCTCTTCTGCAGCAGTTTCTTTCTCCGTTGCTGGTAGAAGCATAAGAATCTTTTACGTTAATGAGGTATATACCTGCAACTACACTAGACACTAGTACACTGATTTGCCATGAGAAAGGTTCATGTGACCCCTTGTGATGTGTACATAAGGTCATCTTTAGTACGAAAGATACTAATCATTTCTATAATTATGAAAAAAAGTATTCATGGATGTAGAGCATGCTACACGTGCGTATGTAATTTTTTTTTATCAATAGTACTAGTGAGTTATTTTGAAAGTATTATTCGTCCATATCTTATGAAATTATATTGTTAGTACGTTGTTATGGTAGTAGACGAAATTGAAATGAGAATAACATATTTATACGTATTTCATGCGTACGTAGGTACAATGAATGAATTATTAGTGTTCTACGGAGGCAACGTAATAAGGGACGGGCCTTGCGGGCTCGATCTATCACAGTGCCAGTTCAAGGTAGCACGAATAGAAGGTTTGGTGGAGATTAGTTTGCCTAACCTGAGGAGGTCCATACGTCGGGAGTTTGATCGGGAGACAGCGCGTAAAAAACTTGTCATTGAGGCAGTGACATGTAGGGCTCACGATGAGGGTTCATGTGACCCCTTGTGGGAGCTACATAAGGTCACTGGCAATGTGTCATGGGCTGGGTACATGAGGCTTGTTACCACTCCTGGAGCTGCGATGTATGGCCGGCCAATGGTGTATGTTCAATTTCTTGATCGTGATGAAGGCTCTAGTGCGGCTGTTGAGTTACAACTTGCCGTAGCAGAAGGAAGTCGTCAAATAGTCATGGCGGCGAGGGAAGACAACCCCACGCATGAAGAAGAAGAACAGTTAGTCAGTAACGAAGATGCAGGTCCATTCTGGTCCGCCCGTGTAGACTTATTCGAGGTCTTACCAACGCTGTCGAACGAGTTGGATTCGGACGAAGAGGGTGAGGAAATATCTGATGGTAGCGAGGATGACGGAGGTGATGCTGCAGGCGGTGCTGAAGTAGCTGTTGCGGAAGATATGGACGAATTGACAATACAGAACCTTGTGATCTCACATGACGTGAACTCACGCTGGGGCTTTGATGAGAACACTCTAACGGTTGGCCAGCGCTTTCCAAGCAAGCAGGCCGTGAAGACCGCCATTACAAAGTATGCTGTCTCCATAAGTCGTGAATACAAAGCAAAAAGGTCAAATCCTCAATGTCTGAAGGTTGTATGCACACAACTGAATTGCCCAGCGAGGATCCGTGCTTACCAGCACGGGGGCCTTAGGAGGGATTTTGAGATCACAGTCCTGATACACCACACATGCGAGCTATCTGAGCCGTTGACGAAGCACCGTAATGTGAGTACTGCATATGTAGCCAAAAAAGTGCACCACCTAGTGTCGCAAGATATCTCTGTGGGGCCAAAGGCACTGATGGCGACCGTGGCTGACAAAGTATGTTTTCCTGTCAGCTACAGCTTGGTCAGACGTGCCAAACAGAAGGTGATCGAGAGGATGTTCGGTACATTCGAAGAGGGGTATAACTTTGTCCCCAGGATGCTACATCAGATAGCAGAAGCTAACCCTAGCACTTACATAAACAAGTTTGATAGGCCACATCCTGATGGGGTACCTGGTCGGTTCATACTTGATCGTGTATTCTGGGCCTTCAGTCAAACTATCGAGGCATTCAAGTACTGTCGTCCCGTGCTGTCAATGGATGGTACATTCCTCACGGGAAAGTACAAGGGGACATTACTAATAGCAATGGCAGCCGACGCAAATGATCAAGTGCTTTCAGTTGCATATGCAATCGTTGAGAGCGAGAACTCAGATAGCTGGCTCTGGTTCCTCATAAATCTAAAGCTGTCAGTTGTCAGAGATATTCCTCACGTATGCCTCATTACCGATCGCAACGCTGGGCTTCTAAATGCAATTGAGACAATAAGGCATACAGTTGTTGACGAGTACAGGTGGAGTGATCTTGAATCGAGATGGTGCATGCGGCATCTAGCGGCCAATTTCTTTCAAAAGTTCCACTCAAAGGAGCTAATGATGAATTTCAAGAAGATGTGCATGCAGAATCAGGAGCGGAAGTTCCAGGACATCTGGAGATTATTAGAGAGTGCAACTGCCCGTTACAGTGGGGAATCTCAGTTTGAAGGTGAACAGCCAGTGCATCCCCGTGCTGCGCCCAGTAGAAGAGTTCGGACTCTCTCAGAGTACGTTTTGAATAACCCTACACTATTATATGGTTGGGAGCGTTTTTAGTGTACTTACTGCTGATTTTCATATTTGAAATGCAGGCAGGGTAAGAAAGGCAGAAACGACGAAGATTGGAGAATGACACAACATCCATGGAAGGAAATGTGGGACAACTTGGCTGCACAAGAGATCATCCCATAACTAAGGTAGATAATTTGTGACACTCAGGTTACGCATGTTATGTTCTGCTTGTCGGTGACTAACATTACCTTAAATGTAGGCAGTACGACGAGAGCACGTACGACGACTACCTGTGGTGGTACGTGCCAAGGACCCGCGCTAGGCTCACATGTCCTCCACCCAAGAGACGAGCAACCATCACACATGCTGATCAACTACGGATGGGGATGGATCGGTACCGAGCTTCACGTCGTGACGACACGGTAATATTAAAGAATTTTGTGACGCATTTGATAGAAAGGCATATCTCGATGAGTCGAACTAACCTTGCATGTGCAGTTCGATCGGGCCTTGCGGATCCACGATACGCAGCGTCCGAACTTCGCACCGGCCATCATCGCGACCATCCCCTTTACCGAAAGATAAAAGACATGTACGAGGATGCGAAAGGGATTCTCAAGAATTTGAGTTGCGGTAGGATAGACGACATACTACCGCGTGCTTTAAACATGACGGAGGTACGGCCGGCCCGACCAAGTGAGGCAGTAGATACACGTGCCGCTTCAGGACGTCGAGAAGTAAGCCTTTTTCAATGTTCGAAGTTAACTTTGTCCATTATTTCTGCGTGAATACATAGATTGAATCGAACTACTGACATTTAACAGTCCGACGTGCGTGGGGACACTTCACTCTTGAGGATATCCTCTAGGCGAGCTGGTAGAGGACTGCAGGTACGATAAATTTAGCTCACAGACTCATTCAACCTAATTACATATATAAATTTGTGGTACGCAATCATCACATGTTTGACATAGTACGGACTCGGCACACAAGCAAGGCCAGACGTCACAGAGAGATGCAGCTCGAGAGGTATGCCTTTGTTAACAGAGCACAAGTTTTCCATATATCGTTAGTATGATATTTTACTGTATACGTTTTCCTAACTTCTGTAGTCGGACGTTCGTGCGGACACATCGCACATGCTAACGTCGTCTACGCGAGCTCCTCGAGGAGTTCAGGTGCACTTAATTTTGTGCATATCAGTATTATACATCTGATGAGGTTAAAAGTAAGTACTAAGCGATGATCAAATTTGTATGTAGTTCGACATGGAATTCATCACAACAACAGGCCCAGGGGTCTCAGGGAGGTTCATTTAGTCAGGTATGTAATGGTACTTTTTTAAGTTACGTGCAGCAGTTGTACCTTAAATTAAAATTTAATAATAATTTCTAAATTTTCTAGACAATGGACCACATGATTCGTCAAACGATGATTGTAGCTTTGCTGTCCATACCCTATGGATGCAACCTACACTTCAGTACCAGTCCCTACTTGCAGGAGGAGGTTACGAGGCTGGTTCATCCCACGACCCGAGCAACGATTGGGTACAAAATTTTTTGGGACAGCATCAGATTGCTCTAGCCAGATTCCTAGTCAACCAGAAACCTACACAGGAGACTCAGGAGACTCCCTGCTACGGCCTCCGGACTAACCGGCGCCGCACGAACAATTTACTTTTCCCTCAGATCACATGCCACGCAATTACTGGTTTCAAATAATTATACTACTCTACTTTGTTGTTTGGACTACTCCCATCAATTAATAAGATCTTCTATTCGAGTTATAGTCTTATACGATAAAAATATCACACGAGAAGAGTTAAATCCAAGCACCGCGAGATACCTGCGTACATAAATTCTGATTTGTGCACTAATTTCCATAAAAAGAAAGATTTGTGCACTAATTTCCCCTCAAAAAAGATTTGTGCACTAATCGACTCCAAAATGAAAATGTCAACATGTTAAATATTCACCCGACAGTGCTACTGCGGGATTTCTTGGCACACATTCTGAGGTTAATTGCAAGCAGTTCGAGGCCAAATAGTGCGCAAAGGGAACAATGCATACGAAGGAACAGTAAGCAAATGCACCGAGAATAGACAGCTACCAAGACAGCACGTATTGGAGGCAGCCAACAGAGAATAGATAGCACGTATTTTGAGGCAGCTGAAGGGGCAGTCGGCCGGGGATCAAACGTTGCGCGCATGGGGGCTGCGGCAGGGCTGTGGTCGGTGCCACGCGGCCGGGGTGCGGCAGCACTGCTGGCGCGGATGGGGGGTGCGGCAGGCACTGCTGGCGCGGATGGGGGCTGCGGCAGGTGCCTGCCGCACCTGGGTAATGCGGCACGGGGGGCTGGGGGCGCGGGGCGCCGGTCTGATCCGCGGGAGTCGGCTCCGCATACCCAGACCGCGGCAAGTAAGCCTTTTTGCATTTGACCGCAACAGGGGGCCATTCCTGCCATTGACGTTGATCGGGGGGCCAAAAATGGCTTTTCTCCGGTGCTATGGTGGTGGAGACGTCATTACATGAGAATAAATTTCTACTCTTGTCCTCCGGAGGCGTCCTCTTTGACACCGGCAGGGAGCCTGCGAGGGTGTGTTCTCGTGGATCTGTACAACCAGATCTCACGAGTTTGTATGCTCCTGCTGCCTTATTTCATAGCCTTCTTAGATCTGAGTCGTCATCTCTAGTGTGCTAGAGCGGCGATACCAAATCCCACGTCTGCCAAGCACGGGGCTAAATGTGCAACTAGGACCCTGACCCCTAAGTAGGTTTTAATGATTATTGATAAAATGATTAAGGGCTAATGAGTTTATCAAAGTATTGATCAGATGTCAGTCTTAAAGACATGACGTTGACGATTCCTAAAAAGATTAAAGAAAAGATAGCTTGCATAGATAAAAGATTAAGGATAATTATCTTACTCTTTTAGTGGTTCAACGGATCATATTGAGTTTTAGACAAGGCGTACTATGAAGAGAGGAGTAAGTCGATAATTAAAGTGATTACTGTTGTATGATGCTTAGTAGGATCAAATTCTTAATCTCAAGTAGTTCGTTATGTGTCCAAAGAAACCAAGTAGTAGTGGTTCGGACTCTCCATTCTTTTATCTTGTTGTCCAGAAGTATATCCTTTGCCCGAAGTCATAGAGTGGTGCTCATACGAAACCTCCGAGAGTTCAAATGTCTTATGTCCTGAAGCATTTTTTTGTGTCCGTAGTCACCGAGTGGCGTTGATCTAGAGTCCGAAATTCATAAAACTTTCTGTCTAGAAGCACATCCTTTATCTGGAGGCACCAGGTGGTTCTCGTTCGGAACCTCTAAAGCTTTCCAGAGTTACTGTCTAGAGTGTGTTTTTCAGTGCCTCCGAACCGATTTCTTCCTAAACCTCCATAGCTCTTGAAAATCTCTTGTAATACTGATGTAATTATCCAGACCAACCGAGCTCGTGCTGTCCGATCTCTCCGAAAGAAAACCCTAACTTTTGTTCTCTATGTTGATCGTGTCCAGACACTCTTTGAGTATTGTTTGTCCAGAACCTCCGAGAAAGTTAGGTAGTTCTATGTTCTTCTATGTTCTGCTAAGTGTTGAGTCTCCATACACTTGAGTGTGTATTGTCTGGACCATCTAACCAATGTTTTCTTCTCTAAAGAGAAGGTTGTTTTCTATCAGGTTCCTCCAAACGTACCCTGTCCAGACCCTCTAGGTACCGAAAATCTTTCTCGTTTGAATTGTTCGAACCATCCGGGTGGTATGTGTTCGGACCCTCCAACCAGCTCTTTTAGCCATTGTTTTGAATCTCGAACCCTCTAGATCGAGTTTGTCCGGTACCTCCAGAAAGTGCAAAAAGTGGCATGACATCTAGTTTTTTAGAGGTGTTTCTAAATACTCCCACCCACTTCAGCCGGGATTCTATCTTGCTCGCCTATTCCTTTGCTTCTGCTCTTTGAGAACTTCTCCTCCTCCCTTCTAGTGCTATTCTGTGAAAGAGAAGAAAAGAGAGGGAAGGGTTGGATCTAGTCAAACATCTTGCAAGAGTTTCTCTCTAAGCTCTAGTTGCTCTTGTTACTCTTGGAGGTTGGCGCCTCCTAAATGATTAGGAGTTCTTGGAGATCACTCAAGGAAGTAGTGAATCGTCCTAAGTGTTTTTGACGGTTGGAATTTGACAAACATAAGGTGGAGGACTACCAAGTGAAGAGGGGGCTTAGCTTTGGGAAAACCCTTTCATGGAGGAGCATGAATCGGTGCTAGCTTTGGTCTTCGAACTAAGCTTCCTCAATGAAGACATCGGACTTTGCTAAGAGTTCGAACTTCGACAACAAGCAACTTTGTCTCCTCGTGTGTTTGCTCCTTTTCATACCTCATGTTGTCTTACCTCTTTGCATTTTCGATCTTGCTTGTTAGTCTTACTATTATGCTAGGTTTTGCATAAAGGTTGCCCCCCAGCTCCCTTCTGCCATGGCCACACTCCAGTCGACCACCCCAAAGCCAGAGAACCAGCAAAGTCCACCCACGCATCTTCTTTCTTCCCCTCCACCCAAACCCTCTGCTGCCTCTAATCAGGAAATGCCAAGCGATGTAAGCCCCAATTAGCCAATGTTCCTCTACCATACTATTCCCCTTGTCATCTTGAATTTTTTCCCAAGTAATTTGCAGAACAAGCAACCGCAGCCAAAGCCCTCAAATCTCGCTGGAGTTCTGCCCACTGCCGGCGCCACTCGGTCCAACCGATAGATAGGCCCCACCGTTGGAAATTAACCACCAAAGTGGTACACTCCACGCCCGCCACTTACAATGGGCCTGGGCCTTCGACCGGGCTAGGTGTCAGGATAAGTAGAGGCGCATTCTCCCTATTACGCCTTTGATGTCATCCAATTAGCCAGGGAACCAGTTTGGTTAAGTCAGAACCACCTAAACCTCTGGTTTGATTGATTCGATGGGTTTTGGACCTGCTTTTTCCGGTTTTGGGCTCACAAAATTATTCTCCACCTTTTGATTCAAACAAAAATTCAAATTTCAAAACTATTTATACTGGAACAGAGAAGTTTAGGTCTAAGGCTTGTTTTTCCTTCTTCTTTCAAATCTAAGATATGTTTGGATATATTTCCAGAGCTCTAAAATATGGTGTAAATATTTTTCAAAACCTATAGGACCTATATAAGCTAAATAAAATGAAGATGCAAAATTATTTCTAGAATAAAACCTATTGAATTCATGTTCTGTCTTATTTAGGGATTCATATTTCATGCTTTACAAAGTTAGCTTAAAATTTTGAAATATAAGTCCAGAGGACTTTTCTAAAATTTTGTCATCTTATTTACCTTGTTAGCCTCTAGACTCAGCTATACCAGGCACCAAAAATATTTCTAAGTCTAAAGAGGAGGAGAAACATGTTGAAAGATCGAGGTTTATCGACTAGAGGGGGGGTGAATAGGAGATTATCAAATTTTATCAAATTTGTTCTTTAATATGCAATAAGTGAGGCAGATTGAGGTGAAGCAACAGAGAATGATCAACAACCAACTGTAATGAAGAACAATCACAAAGCAATGAACTGAAAAGAAGAACACGAGGATTTAACCCGAAGTTCAAGTTGTTGGCAACAACTCTACGTCTTCGTTGGAGGGGCTGAGCACTTAGCTCCGAAGACACCCAGTCTTCACCCTTGTCTCCTTGAGCTTGTGTCCACAAAGGAGCTGCTCAACACTCTTGGTGGATCTTGAGGTGATCCCCGGACCTTCACAAACTTTGGAGGCGATTCCACAGGTTGGAGCTCTTCCAAGACGCCTAGCCGGCTAGGAGATGCCAAATCTCCAAGAGTAAAAGCTCAGATCTGCTAGGCTCGAAGAAGTTCTTGCTTCAATGCTCAATCCAAAGCTCAAGTCTCTCAAATGCTTTCCTCTCACAAAGGGAATCTCAATGGAGTCAAAGAGGAAAGGGAACTCAGTGGGAGAGAGTGCTTTTTGCGCAGAGAGTCCTCCTGAGCCCGCAGGGGGTCGGGGGTACTTATAGCCAGTCTGCAGAAAAGAGTCGTTGGACTCAGAGATTCCATTCCGGTTCAACCGGAAGACGAACTCGGTAACACCGGAGTTCAAACCAACGGCTAGAACTGAAGAACGATTGAAGCACAGCGAAAGGCTTCACCACGAAGGCGGTAGGTCCGGAGGAAACGCGGTCACACCGGGATGAAGAATAAGCTCAACAGAGCAACTTCCAGAAGCGAATCCCGGTTGTGCCGACTTTGAAGGCGGTTGTGCCGGGTATGAAGAAATAGCACATTCTTCCTCACAGAGAAGAAAAACGGTCCAACCGGAAGCATACCCCGGTACATCCGCTTCAACGAAAGACCTAAGTCCAGAGATGATCTCGGTGCAACCGGAAGACAAACCCGGTGCAACCGCAGACACATGAAGAATAGGACTTAGTCTGAGACAAAACTTGGCCCTAAGTCCAGAGGAGATTCCCGGTGCAACCGGAAGACAAAACCGGTGCAACCGCGGACAGCTCAGAAGCGACTTAGACTAGGGCATCAAATTGACCTAAGTCCAGAGAAGATTCTCGGTGCAACCGGAAGACAGACCCGGTGCAACCGCAGACAAACGAACAGGACTTGGTCTAGGTTACAGAAGCATATCCCGGTAGCACCGGACTCCCAAACCGGTCGTACCGGTCTCCGGAATATGAAACTAGGGCAAACCCTAAACGGCAGGGTTCCCTAACTCCCCAACATAGAGGCCATTCTCGGCAGCACCGGATTCAAGACCGGTTGTGCCATAACTGAAGCTCTTCAAGGCTGAGACCACTAAGTCCTCAAACCTTGCATCAGAGGCCAATCCCGGTACAACCGTTTCTTCAAACCGGTACAACCGAGAATCACTGACTGTGTTTCAGAAGGAGATTTCAAAAGGATTTCTTCGAGATTTGAACTGAGCACTTTAAGAGAATCCTTCCTAGAGCTTAACCTATCTGACCCCTCTTAATAGGCGACTTGTCCTATGGACTCAAATGATCTTCGATCATATAAACACTAGAAAATCTCCACTAATCTTCTAGATCCAAGCCTTTCTTCAACATCAATTTTTAGGGGTCGTCATTCATTGGTTAAACAAATCACTTGAGGGACTAATCACCTGTATACACTTAGTAAACCATTAGTCCCTTAATCGTTTGTCATTAATCATCAAAATCCATTAGGGGCACTAGATGCACTTTCAATCTCCCCCTTTTTGGTGATTGATGACAACACGATTAAAGCTTCAAATTGAATGTAAAGAGGTTTTGCTTTGGGTTTCATGATATAGAGATAGCTCCCCCTAAATATGTGCACTATTGAAATCTTGCCATGAATACAAGTGCAAATCTTTGAGGAGTTTGAGGAGCTCCCCCTATATCTTGAAAACCAATACAGTGCATTGTATAGGAATGAAAGATAATGAACTAATGCACAAGTGGTGATTCAACCAAATAACCATGCATAGAAAATAATCAGAGCAAACAGAACATAGCATGGAAATTAGTCAAAGTATGAAGAACTAGAAACTGAAAAATATCACCACTTAGAGTTTACAAACCAATAAGAATAATCAAATAAAAACGAGGTTTGTAACATCTTCTAATCCTAAACATCTTCAAAAACTTCTTCTTCAGCTCTCCCTTTTTCTTGGGTTGAAGCTTCTATCACTCCCCCTTTGTCATCAAAGAACCAAAAAAAAACTTCAATCTGTAGGGTCAACTGCAGAAGCAGATGCATGTGGAGAATGTTGAGGAGCTGAAGCTATTGGAGGTTCTGCTGGAGATGTTGCTGTTCCTTCTGGCTGGACAGTGGAGTTGGTAGGACTTGGAGTTACTCTATATTTGAGTGAAGACATAGAATGAGCACACCAAGGGTAGGTTTCTTTGATTCCATGTGCTTCAAGCTCTTCTTCGGAGTAGTGTTTCTTCAGGAGTACCCAAGAACGTTTCAGCACTTCTCTATCAGTAAATTGAGACATAGTAACCATATTGAAGAGGGCATTTAAGTCATGCCTGACCAACTTCTGCTCTTTCCTCATTTGGCGAAGCTCTTGAAGAATGAGATCAGTTGGAGATGGATCTGCCGTGGGTTGAGCGTCAGGCGATTGAGAGTGGCCTTCTGAATGGTGAAAAGCTGGATCATCATTGGCCAAAGGAACTCTCTCTTCACCTGCCTGAGGAACTGAAGTTTGAGGAGCTTGGTCAGCTAGAGCTTTACCCTTGCCTTGGACAGGAGCTTTCTTCACCAAGTCTTCATATAGAGAGGGAGTGAACTTGGTATGTGTAGTATCGCAATGGAAAGCAATCTCTGTCTTGTTCAGAATGAACTTCATGATGTAAGGGGCATAGGGGAGCTGTTTAATGTGATCAGCATAAGCTTCACTCATAAAATTACCAAAGTAATCAGCTATGTTGAAGGGAATGTTGGACATGATCTTCAGAAGAAGGTTTCTTGCTCTGTAATGAATTTCATCTTGATTGCCTTTCTTCGGATCAAGTGCCTTCCTCAAAATCTTCAGAATAGTCCTGGCACCATATGTGAGATCTGCCGTCTTTCCAAGGACAAATTTTCTGTCTTGATAGTATAGAGGAGCTAACCCTTCTTTTGGCAGGATGTCTTCAGCATGGATCTTTGCATCTTCAGAGTTTATATCCATTACTAGCCCTGTTCTGGCAATGAATTCTTCAAAGGTTGCTTTGTATCTGGAGGTACCTGTCATCCACTCAAACTGCCAGGTATTTGTGTGTTCAAAACTTCCTGAGATGTATAGGTTGGCGTAGAACTGAAGAATGAGTTCTTCATTCCAATCTTGCTTGAAGGTGACAAATTCTTCAAGATTTACTTGACGAAGAGCATCCAATACAGGGGCAAAGCATTTGTGCTTCTCCAAATAAGCCCTATCAATGTACTAATGATTGAAGACTCTGTTCTTCTTGAATAGAGTGGTCTGATAAAAATCTTGCTGGGTCCTAGCCCAGAACCTGGGATCTGAAGCATCCCTTGCAAACTCATAGGGATTTACATCCCATCTGATTTCTCTGAGTTCTTCATTTGTTAGCTTGTGGTATTCAACCACTGGTTGAGGCCTTCTGCCCTGTCGAGGAATCATCTGAGTAGGAGCAAGCACAACAAGGATTGCATTGTCTTCAAGGTTCTGCTGCTCCTGTATTTCAATGTCTTCTTCATCCATATGAAGCCTTGCTTTCTTCAGGGAGGATCTTGTCCTTTGACTGGGCCTAGGAGTCAGGTGATCAGCCTTTTTCTTCTTCTTCTTCTCTGTTGGAGGTGTTGGTCTAGGAGTGACAATTTGTTTCCTCATTCTTCGCTCATATCTTAGTGGTTGAGCCTGACCTCCAGTGGATTCTGAGGCTTCAGCACTGCCACCAGCAGTAGCAGTAGCATGTTCTTCAGGAACGGCTCCTTCAACATGTCCAGTGGGCTGCTATTCAGCTGGTTGTTCAAAGTGTACTTCTTCCCTTTGTTCCTCAGAATGAGCTAGTTGATCTTCAACATGATGACCTTCATGCTCTTCAACTGTTGGAGCATCAGCTTGAGGCAATTGTGCTTCATCCTGGGATTCCTTTTGCTGGGTTTCAGCACTTTGGGCCTGAGGAATCTCTGTGTCTTCTGCAGGCTGCTCTTCAACTGGAGCTGCAGCCTGTGTTTCAACTTGAGCAGCAGTCTCTTCAATTAAAGCTGCTGTGGTTGTTTCTTGTGCAGAGGTCCCTGCTGGACTTGCTTGAGGTGGAAGGACTGGAACCTGAGGTTCTTCAATGGCAGAGCTGGAGGGTTGAGAGGACATGGCCAATCTGTCTTCATTTTCCTTCCTGATCCTTGCAGCCTCTGCTAGTGCTTTCTTCTTCCTTGATGTAGTAAGGGCAACCTCTTTGGCTAAGGCTTTGCCTCTCTCTTCTTCAGAGACTTGTACAGCTATAAGGGTTTTGTATCTTTGGAAACTCTCCTTACTTTTGCCTTGAGCAGCCTTCAACTTCTTTAGCTCTTCGTCTCTCTTAGCCTTTTGTTCGTTAAATGCATCAAGTTTTTCTTTGCTCTTTCTAGCTTCTTCATAGATAGCCAGCCTTTCCAAGGCTAGAGCCCCTTGCTTGACCTTTTCTGCTTCAGAGAGGGGAGCTATTTGGCCAGATTGAGGTTGAGCTTCAGCTCTCTCTTGGGCATCCAGATCTTGGCCAATTTTGCGAGCCTTTTCAGCTTCCCATTGAGCTGCTGCCTTCTTCATGCTTATAGCTGCCCTGAGTCCAATTGGGATATCATCCCCAATGTCAGAACCTGATTCTTCGGCATGAGTTGTAGATGGCTGGGAGGCTGAAGACTTTGAGGCTTTAGCTCTGCTCTCACTCATCTTTCCCACCGTTCTTCTCTCCTTTGGAGGAGATTTCTTCTGCTGAAGAACTACTTTTGAGGCACTGGCAGCCTCTTTCCTTTTTCTGACTTCTTCAAGGGTTGAAGAAGATGGTTTCTTGGGTTTGACAGGGGTCTGTGCTGTAGTTCTTTCTTCAAAGACACTTCTCCAATGAGCAGTCACATATTTTCCTTCCTTTTGTTGCTTTTCCCAATATCTTCTTATTCTTTGATGTCTGTGCTTCCTGTCTTTTGCAGATTCATGGGGTGGAGTATGCATCTTCAACTCTTTAGGCACTTCAAATGCCATGTTGTGCAGCTTCTTCCTCTTTCCTTTGGCTGCTGAAGAACCAGCCTGAGACTTAGACTTCTTGATTGGAGGAGGAGGAGGTAAACTTTCTCTGGAGCTGCTTGAAGCCCTGTCTGAATCATTGTTGCTGAGCTGAAAGTCATAACTTCCCTCAGCATTAGAGTCACTGGGATCAGAACTCATTTTGACACCTGTGAAGCATATGGGATAAGAAATAGAAAAGATAAGATCACAAGAGCACTCAGCAGACACAGTTTTGAAGAAAAGATTTTAGCTGAAGAATGAGTTGTTTCTTCAAAGTCGGTGCAATCGGCTTCACTTCCGGTAGCGCCGGGCTTGTGCTTCAGCGTTGCAGAGCACAAACGCGGAACTACCGGTTTGAAAACCCGGTTGAACCGGAGAAGTTGAAGACAAACAACTCACTCTGATTGGCGCAGAGATTGAACGGAATCTAAAAACGCGCCAAAATTCTAGGAAATTTGTGATTTGACAGGTACTAGTTTTTGGAGGGAAAAATTTACCGAGGAGATTGAACTCGCGCGACGGGATTTGAAGAGGAAATCGTGGGTTCCACTGCCGTGCCCTAACTCGGCGGCGGCGGTGCTTCTACGGCGGCGGCGGACGTGAAGAAGTCCGGCGACGGCGGTGAGTCCGGTCGGAAATGCGGTGGCTCCGGTGGTCGGACGAAGAACAGCGTCGGCGCTGAGAAGCTTTTAGGGTTTTTGGAAGTTCAAGCGTCGGGGGAAGAAAACTGGGTCTATTTATAGCCCGGTTCCCGGTTGAGCCGGAGATTCGGTTTGCGAAGAAATCGGATCTGCCGTTTTGAGTCTTCAAAAGCGGTGGCACCGGAATGAATCGCGGTAGCACCGATTTTGAGTACTGAAACTCGACTCTTCATTCTTCAGAGTCTCAACAGAGAGTGTTTCCGGTTGTGCCGGATTTGGAAATCCAGTAGAACCGAAGAATTTACTTTAAAAAGAAACTGACTCTGAGGAGTATCGCGGTAGCACCGGAAGGAGAAATCGGTGGTACTGGAATAGGTTTCAACAGTGCACTTGTGAAGAATAGCATGAAGACTTTAGATAAGATGAAGATAGATTAGAGAAAAGGGTCCTTTGTCATCCACTTAGAGAAATACCAGCTGAAGAATTAAGCTATAAGTTGGATGAACAATAGGACTAAGATCAAAACTATATCTAAGTCAAATGTGGTGGTTTGAAGCCACCATGTATGAATGTATAGATTTAGAACCACATCCAAATTTTGTAAAGAGGGTTCTATGAATCATATTCATCAATGAGCATATATGTTATTTTCTTCACATTCTTAGATGTACACATTCATTGAGAGAATGATACTTTCTTCTAATGTGTTTACATCTAGAGCCTTATCATCAAATCATGGTATGAACATGTATGCATGGTTTCAAGTCACGTTTCGAGAATCCAAGATATTCAGCTCACTTCGCAACTCGCAAAACCTATATTCATCTAGGGGTTTTGTGAAGATATCCGCTAATTGTTTATCCGTTCTCACATGGCTAATAACAATATCACCCTTTGCAACATGATCCCTAATGAAGTGATGACGGATGTCTATGTGTTTTGTGCGGGAATGTTGAACTGGGTTATTGGCTATCTTGATTGCGCTTTCGTTGTCACACAAAAGAGGCACTTCTTTTACAATAATCCCATAATCCTTCAAAGTTTGCCTCATCCACAATAATTGAGCGCAACAAGCACCTGCGGATATGTATTCGGCTTCGGCGGTGGATAGGGAAACGGAATTTTGTTTCTTGGAAGACCAACTAACTAAGGATCTACCTAGGAATTGGCATGTTCCGGAGGTGGACTTTCTATCAACCTTGTTTCCTGCATAATCCGAATCCGAAAATCCAACAAGATTGAAACTAGCCCCTTTGGGATATCATAACCCTAAGTTGGGAGTGTGCACTAAATATCGAAGAATTCTCTTAACGGCCGTGAGGTGGCACTCCTTAGGAGCGGCTTGAAACCGTGCACACATGCAAACACTTAACATGATGTCGGGCCTAGATGCACAAAGGTAAAGTAAGGAACCAATCATAGAACGGTATACTTTTTGATCAACGGATTTACCGTCCTTATTTAAGTCGAGGTGGCTGTTCGTTTGCATTGGAGTTCGTATTTCTTTTGCTTTCTCCATGTCAAACTTCTTGAGCATGTCTTGAATGTACTTCTCTTGGGAGATGAAGATTTCATTTTTGAGTTGCTTCACTTGAAGACCTAGGAAGAACTTCAGCTCCCCCATCATGGACATCTCAAACTTTTCTGCCATCATTTCTCCGAACTCTTGGCTGAAATTGTGGTTAGTTGATCTAAAGATAATATCGTCCACATATATTTGACATACAAAGAGTTCACCATCCATAACTTTGGTGAAGAGAGTGCAATCAATTTTTCCAGTTTTGAAGCCTTTAGTTAGTAGAAACTTCTTAAGACATTCATACCATGCTCTAGGAGCTTGTTTAAGTCCATATAGAGCTTTGTGAAGTTTATACACATTATTAGGAAATTTTGGGTCTTCAAAACCTGGGGGTTGTTCAACATATACTAATTCTTCAATTTCACCATTTAAGAATGCATTTTTAACATCCATTTGATATAGCAATATATTGTGATGATTTGTATAAGCTAGCAAGATTCTAATAGCTTCTAGTCTAGCTACGGGTGCATAAGTCTCACCGAAATCCAAACCTTCCACTTGCGTGTAGCCTTGGGCGACGAGACGTGCTTTGTTTCGCACCACTTGACCATCTTCATCTTGCTTGTTCCGAAACACCCATTTTGTTCCGATGACATTGTGCTCTTTGGGGTTCGGTCTCTCGACTAGAGTCCATACTTTGTTGCGTTCAAAATTGTTCAACTCTTCTTGCATAGCCATCACCCAGTCTTCGTCATCCATTGTTTCGTCGATCCTAGTTGGTTCAAAAGAAGACACAAACGAGTTGTGCTCACAGAAATTTGAAAGTCTAGTACGTGAGCGAGTTTGTGGACCTTTGTTTATGTCACTAATGATTCTGTCAACTGGATGACTATCTTGGATTTGCTTCATGAGTCTTGGGTGATGTGGACCACTTTGAGTTTGAAGTCTTGTTTGAGCTTCATCTTCGGCATTTGCTTCAGTTTCGTCATTTCCTTCTTGAGGATCTTGACTTGAAGAGGGTGGAATGACATCTAGAGATGAAGTGCTCTCTTTGACTTCAACTGGCTTTACTTCCCCAATAGCCATATTCTTTAACGCTTCAGTGGGAACAAGCTCATCTGCAACACTTGGCAATTGCCCTACTTGAGAGCCATTAGTTTCATCGAATTGCACATCCACAATTTCTTCAACTCTTCGTGTGTAATTGTTGAAGACTCGGTAAGTGTGCGAATTCGAGCCATAACCGAGAAAGAAGCCTTCGTGTGATTTTGGAGCAAATTTAGATGTGCGGTGCTTATCTAAGATATAGCATTTAGATCCAAATACACGAAAGTATGCAACGTTTGGTTTGTTACCGGTTAGTAGCTCATAGGATGTTTTCTTCATGAACTTGTGTAGATAGAGTCTATTGATTGCATGGCATGCGGTGTTGATGGCATCCGCCCAAAATCGGTTTGGCGTGTTGTATTCATCAAGCATTGTACGCGCCATCTCGATTAAGGTTCGATTTTTCCTTTCAACAACACCGTTTTGTTGAGGCGTGTAGGCGGCGGAGAACTCATGGTTGATGCCTTCTTCATCGAGGAAGTCATCTACATTTGTGTTCTTGAACTCCGTCCCATTATCGCTTCGCACTTTCTTGATCTTCAACTCAAATTCATTCTGTGCTTTTTCTTGCAAATTTCTTGAAGCATTCTTGGGTCCTAGCTTTATCCTCAAGAAAATATACCCAAGTGAATCTAGTAAAGTCATCTACAATAACAAGACCATAAGCGTTACCTCCGAAGCTCTTGTAGGTATTTGGACCAAATAAGTCCATGTGAAGTAGCTCGAGAGGATATGTGGTTGACATGACGGTTTTGGATGGATGCTTTGACTTCACTTGCTTCCCTGCTTGACAAGCACTACAAAGTCTATCTTTTTCAAAAGATACGTTAGTGATTCCAAGGATATGTTTACCTTTCACCAACTTGTCAAGATTCCTCATTCCTACGTGTCCAAGTCTTCGATGCCATAGCCAACCTTTTGAAGACTTTGCAATCAAACATGTGGTCACTTGAGGACCTTTAGAGAAATCAACAAGATATAGATTGCCTTTTCTTATTCCTTTGAAGACTAAGGTTTGATCATCACTTTTAGTTACTTGGCAATCAATTTTAGTGAATAATACATTAAGATCAAGATCGGTTAATTGAGCAATGGACATTAAGTTGAATCCAAGGGACTTAACAAGCATAACATTTGCAATAGATTTATCTTTGGATATTGCTACTTTACCTAGTCCCATTACCTTTCCCTTACCATTGTCCCCAAATGTAATGCTTCGAGAAGGTGAAGCATTTGGCATGAATTCATCAAACATGCTTTCGTCTCCGGTCATGTGATCGGTGCATCCACTATCAAGCACCCATTCTCGTCCTCCGGAGGCGTAGCTCTACAAAACACTTAGTTTCTTTTAGGTACCCATATCTTCTTGGGTCCGTGAATGTTAGTGGTTGAAACATTGTTAGATGTGTCAAATACATTGGGTGCAAGGCTAGCTATGTGATCTTTGCGTACCCAAATGGTTTTGCTAGAGGTCACATCTCTACTCTTGTGCCCAATGAATTTGGCATACACTTTACCCTTTTGGGTTTTAGCTAATCTATAGTTGGCATTATGGTTAGCATGCATGGATGCATAATCTTTGCTAGCATAGCCACTAAAATGATTGAGATCGATGTTCTTCCCTCTTCCAAGCACCCACTTGGTCTTGGGATATTGCTCGGGTTTCCACTTGGTGCCATCCGGGTTGTAGCTTGGGATGAAGCCTAACCCTTCTTTCTTCGAATTCATCGATTGCTTGCTAAGAAGCTCTCTCAGAGATTCGCTTCCTTTACGGCACTTGAGGAAGCCAACCTCAAGGATGGTCTTCATCCTAGCATTCTCACTCATGACATCTATGGTCTCCTTAGATGGAGGGTTAGAAGAGCAAGAGACCATAATAGCATTTGAAGATATAGCATTTGAGTGTGTGGTACTAGATGATGTAGATGGAGATATATCATTGGATGATGCAATGCATTTCAAGCATGGAGGATTAAATTCTTCTTGATCTTCACTAATTTGTTTGGCAATGAGATAATCATTCTCAAACCTAAGTTCATCATGAGCCACTTTTAGAGACTCAAGATCTTGCTTTTTGTTGAGGAACTCAACTTCAAGCTTCTCATGGTCCTCTACTAGTGATTCATGAGCCTTAGTGAGAGCAAGGTATTTTGACTTGAGTTTGTTTAACTCACGAGTCAAATCCTTATTCTTCTCCATCTCATCAACAAGCAAACCCTCTTGATCTTCAAGGATAATTTCTTGTTCCATGACAGTTTTAGCAAGAGTTCTATAGCTTGGTTTTAAGTTTTCTAATTCTTCACTCATGAGATCATCATCACTATCATCAGGGTTGGGAGACTTTGAAGTTACCTTGGACCCTTTAGCCATGAGGCATGTGGGGGACTCGTTGTCGCTTGGCAAGTCGAAGAGTGACCGTGCCTTTGTCGGTGAAGACCATGCGAGTCCTGCCATTCCTGCTTCAGAGTCTGAGGTAGAAGCTTCGGAGCTTGAGGAGTTGCTTGCCTCTGAATCCCACTCCTTACCAAGATATGCTTTAGCCTTGTACTTGTTCTTCTTATAGTGTTTGGCCTTGGAGTGATGCTCCTTCTTGTGAGACTTCTCCTTCTTTTCATCCTTATCTCCCTTGTGACCTTTGTCCTTTCTTTTGTCCTTCTTGTGAAGAGGACAGTTGGCGATGAAGTGACCGACCTCCCCACATTTGTAGCACTTTCTCTTCTTGGGATCTCTTGAGGAGGAACCTTCCTTTCTTCTCGGGTCGTACTTCTTGAATCTTCCACCCTTTTGGAATCTGTTGAATCTTCGGACCAAAAGAGCAAGATCCTTTCCAAAAGAGTCTCTCATCTCAGCTTCATCACTAGATTCTTCAGATTTTTCTTCAGACGAGGAATCTGTCTTCTTTGCCTTCAATGCAATGGCTCTTCGAGACCCTGATCTTGTGGAATGCAGCTCTTTCTTTTCTTTAATGATCATCTCATGAGCATTGAGTCTTCCAAGAGCTTGAGAAGGAGTCAAAGACTTGAAATCTGCTCTTTCTTGAATGAGAGTGCACAAGGTGTCATACTTTTCATCAAGAGACATGAGGAGCTTCTTGACGATGACTGTATCTGTGATATCTGTTGCACCCAGTCCTCGAAGCTCGTTCGTGATGGTTGTGAGTCTTGAGTAGATGCTTCGAACTGATTCTTGGTCTGAACCTCTGAACCTGTTGAATTGGCTTCGAAGAACATCAGTTCTTGAGTCCTTGACTGACTCTGTGCCTTCATACACTTCTTCAAGCGTGTCCCAGATCTTCTTAGCAGTTTTGAGAGTGCTGATTCTTCCAAACTCATCATCACTCAGTGCGCCGAAGAGTATGTCACAGGCTTAAGCGTTCAGCTGCTTCTTCTTCTTCTCAGCATCAGTGAGTTCAGCTTCATTTACGACATCACATCCAGTCTCGATGACTTTTCAGATATCGAAGTCAATTGCTTCAAGATGCATCCTCATCTTGTGCTTCCAACCTGCATAGTTAGTCCCATCGAAGATAGGTCTATGTGAAGAACTTCTATAATTCCCGGAAGTCGACATACCTTTCTCCTTAGTGGTTAAACCAAATCAATAGCAGAGACCTTGCTCTGATACCAATTGAAAGATCGAGGTTTATCGACTAGAAGGGGGGTGAATAGGAGATTATCAAATTTTATCAAATTTGTTCTTTAATATGCAATAAGTGAGGCAGATTGAGGTGAAGCAACAGAGAATGATCAACAACCAACTGTAATGAAGAACAATCACAAAGCAATGAACTGAAAAGAAGAACACGAGGATTTAACCCGAAGTTCAAGTTGTTGGCAACAACTCTACGTCTTCGTTGGAGGGGCTGAGCACTTAGCTCCGAAGACACCCAGTCTTCACCCTTGTCTCCTTGAGCTTGTGTCCACAAAGGAGCTGCTCAACACTCTTGGTGGATCTTGAGGTGATCCCCGGACCTTCACAAACTTTGGAGGCGATTCCACAGGTTGGAGCTCTTCCAAGACGCCTAGCCGGCTAGGAGATGCCAAATCTCCAAGAGTAAAAGCTCAGATTTGCTAGGCTCGAAGAAGTTCTTGCTTCAATGCTCAATCCAAAGCTCAAGTCTCTCAAATGTTTTCCTCTCACAAAGGGAATCTCAATGGAGTCAAAGAGGAAAGGGAACTCAGTGGGAGAGAGTGCTTTTTGCGCAGAGAGTCCTCCTGAGCCCGCAAGGGGTCGGGGGCTACTTATAGCCAGTCTGCAGAAAAGAGTTGTTGGACTCAGAGATTCCATTCCGGTTCAACCGGAAGATGAACTCGGTAACACCGGAGTTCAAACCAACGGCTAGAACTGAAGAACGATTGAAGCACAGCGAAAGGCTTCACCACGAAGGCGGTAGGTCCGGAGGAAACGCGGTCACACCGGGATGAAGAATAAGCTCAACAGAGCAACTTCCAGAAGCGAATCCCGGTTGTGCTGACTTTGAAGGTGGTTGCGCCGAGTATGAAGAAATGGCACATTCTTCCTCACAGAGAAGAGAAACGGTCCAACCGGAAGCATACCCCGGTACATCCGCTTCAACGAAAGACCTAAGTCCAGAAGATGATCTCGGTGCAACCGGAAGACAAACCCGGTGCAACCGCAGACACATGAAGAATAGGACCTAGTCTGAGACAAAACTTGGCCCTAAGTCCAGAGGAGATTCCCGGTGCAACCGGAAGACAAAACCGGTGCAACCGCGGACAGCTCAGAAGCGACTTAGACTAGGGCATCAAATTGACCTAAGTCCAGAGAAGATTCTCGGTGCAACCGGAAGACAGACCCGGTGCAACCGCAGACAAACGAACAGGACTTGGTCTAGGTTACAGAAGCATATCCCGGTAGCACCGGACTCCCAAACCGGTCGTACCGGTCTCCGGAATATGAAACTAGGGCAAACCCTAAACAGCAGGGTTCCCTAACTCCCCAACATAGAGGCCATTCTCGGTAGCACCGGATTCAAGACCGGTTGTGCCGTAACTGAAGCTCTTCAAGGCTGAGACCACTAAGTCCTCAAACCTTGCATCAGAGGCCAATCCCGGTACAACCGTTTCTTCAAACCGGTACAACCGAGAATCACTGACTGTGTTTCAGAAGGAGATTTCAAAAGAATTTCTTCGAGATTTGAACTGAGCACTTTAAGAGAATCCTTCCTAGAGCTTAACCTATCTGACCCCTCTTAATAGGCGGCTTGTCCTATGGACTCAAATGATCTTCAATCATATAAACACTAGAAAATCTCCACTAATCTTCTAGGTCCAAGCCTTTCTTCAACATCAATTTTTAGGGGTCGTCATTCACTGGTTAAACAAATCACTTGGGGACTAATCACCTGTATACACTTAGTAAACCATTAGTCCCTTAATCGTTTGTCATTAATCATCAAAATCCATTAGGGGCACTAGATGCACTTTCACATGTTATCTTGAAATATTTGAACTCCTTCCTTAGGTGTTTTCTTTCAAAACTAAAACCTTGGGAACTCTGAAAGCTTTTTAGGGAGAGAAGCATGTCATGAGTATGGCATGTGCATCTCTGGGTTTTATTTGATGTTCTTCGCTTGTCTGCTTATTCAACGCTGCTTTAACATGTAGCTCCCGACGTTCCGGACTCTGGCGAGGACGGTCCTGAGCAACCCCTGTATCAAGATCAAGATCAGGACTGGTCAGGCAAGTTTCTCCCCTCTTGATAATGTTGAGACTCATATTTGCGAATATAATATGTTGATTGTGACACATGCATGCTATGTGGTACAAAACCCTATTTTGCAAAGTGATAGCTACAAGCTACTTTGCATGAACCCTGATTCTGATCCCTCTCATTTGTCGCCCTAAGAGTAGCTATCCTGGATGAACTAAGCGTAGGTATAGGATGTACTATATATATTACATCCTGGCTGAGCCCCGCAATAGAAACTAGATTCTTACAAAAATGGTGAAACACGTAACTCTCTTTTTGAGGAGCTCTATGGAAGGACGGTGATTGTCCAGTGGATGCAAAAGGACAGTGATTGTCTGGGGAGGGAATTATTTTGAAAAAAAATTCATCAATACCAAAAAAATAAAGTAGAGATGATTTGGATCCAGGTTAGAAAAAGGAAGGTGGTGAAGGAAGGAGGAGGTACTTGAAAGGTGTAGCCCATTGTGGTTAATACACGTTAACCTATTGTTGCACAGTTATGGTGCGAAGTCTTTCTCGGATCAATTAAGGATTGAAACCTAAGTGTCGCTGGTCCAAGATCACCCCGTACGTCCACATTTCCTTTATGGGAAGGGCTTGACCCAGTAGTCAATCTAGTGCTAGCATGCGAACTTGTAGGCAGTGAGTGGTATGTGCGAATGAGCTAGTGGCGTCTCTAAAGAGGTTCTCCGTTGTGGCGTGAGGTTATGCTCGACACAAAGGTGGAACACCACTCTATTTGTAGTGTTGTTGCAAATTCAAAGTAGAGATGGTTAAGTCCATCTGGCGGGTTCGTTGCTATGGCTACTCCGGTGAAGAGTCTCATTATTATAACTCTACTGGTACACCTTGTGCAGTATATCCGTTAGCACTCGCCAGCAAGGGGACTGATATCATGTGGGTAAAGCCGTACAACCTTTGTAGAGTGTTAAAGTTTATTCAAATAACTGCGTTCGCGGTCATGAACACAACTCGGTTAGGTCACACCCTGGTTAGGTTGTGTTTTGAAAATTAAAAATGGGTCATGAGTTTAAGAACATGAGCATGATGTGCTCACAGAGTGCTTGTAAACTCCCCATGTAAGGCGGGAGTTATGGAAATGAGGAGAAAGTCATACTACAAGGACGTAGGATAGAAGGGCTTGAAGTGATGTTAAGCCGTACCCGTTGTGGTCAGTATGATGAAATCCAAGATGGTAGCAGATGCTACCATTAATATGGCTCGGTAGATCGAGCTTGTTTGCAAAAGTGCTTTCTAAATCTATTAGAGTACTTCGAATGAAAACTTACTTTCTCGCACAACATCAGAGCTAGGTTAGAGCCTCCTTTCTTGATAAAGCCTTGCATGAATATAGTTGCATTATTCTCTTTGGGGAAAAGCTTGCAAGTACATTCCATGTACTCACCTGGCTTGTTGATTTGGCCAGACAAGGAGGAGTACTTCACGTAAGATGACGACACTGACTTTGAGGCTTAGGGCGTTACCCCAGTTAGTGGCCTGTCGGGTTGGCATATTGATGGTTATTTGCCATGTGTATCTTTCTGCTGCAGATTTTTATTTGGCCAATAGGTTATGTGTTTAAGAATAAAGATCATAATGGCCAATTCATGTATCAAACTTGGTATTGTATGTGCATGACTATGTTTATCAAGTTAACTTGTGTGTACTGGCTACTCATTGTGGGACCAGCATAGGAAATACAGGGGTTTATCTGGCCTTAAAACAAGGTAGGCCACACTCTCTCTCGGCTTGGCCCTCCTCCTCTCCCTCTCCTTCTCGGCCTCAACTGGCCCATCTCTACCGCGCCCCCGCCTTTTTGTCCAAGCCGGACTCCAACGCCCCCGTTCGTCCTCATTGCCGCATCAGTGCCGCGAAGAGCTGTTCATGATTACTTTCTTTTTAACTTAGCGGTGAAGGGCTGTCCGTGGGTAATATTTATTTCTACTCAGTTGCGAACGGTTGTTTTTGAGCATTTTTTTCTTTTCGTGGAACGTCTCACTCGATGTCGACCTAAGGACTTAACATTGCAAACTTGGTCTGATCCTTAAAATTACAACCACAAGCATCGGTATGGGTTGGTCCTAGTCCACTAATTATATGAGTATCGGTGAATGCCAATCAAGTGCTGATGGAAAGATTTATCTGGGTTGTTACCACAAGAAAGAGTTTGTAAAAGCCATGTTGTGATCCTTATTGGTACATCCTTGTGAGTAGGGATAAAAATGATAGTTCACATCTTGTGGGTAAAGTTGTACAAGCACTGCAAAGTGTTAAAAATAATCGATTAACCATGGTCATGAATAAGCTCAATCTAGCAAGGTTTGGCTAGTAGCCTTCTACGTGTTAACTTGTGTTAATTTGGTGATACTTTGTGTTATCTTTGGTAGTTATTTTGGTAGTTTGTGCTACCATTGCTTTTCAATAAGTATGTGCTAGTCAATGATCAATATCTGACCAATGTTTCCCTATGAACATATTTAATGTATTACAACTACATATTCACTTTATGCACTTGAATCGTAGTTGCATTCCTTTTGAAACCTGTGCATCATGGATATTCTATTACACCTCCCTGGTGACTTGCGGAGACGTCGCGTACTCACCCTTGCTATAAGAAAGCATACAGAGAAGGAGCTACCAATATTTTCTCGAAAGAGGATTATCATGGAGAAAGCTAGGGTTTGTATCACAGTTAGATGCCTGCGAGGCTGATAGATGGGCTAATCTACCGGAGTTTATCTACTAGTTTTTGTGCTGCTTTGATTTTTGTAAAACTTTTTCGTAAGGCAAGATTATGTTTTCTTATGCTACTTGTTAGTTCGAGTACGGTTATGGTATTCATCTTTTATCCTGTATGCACTAGCTTGATCCCGAAATAGAGTAGTATACACAGAGAGTTCAGATTTGTGAATCTGGGTCCGACAGAGCTGGTATCAGAGCCCTTTTGACTGAAGGCAAGCCCCAAGTTAGAATCGTCAAGTTCAAAGAGTATTTTCTAAAAAATTCAAACTTGACGAGACAAAATTGAAATTGCCTCTTTGTTCTTGTCTTTTCTTCTTTCTTCTCTCTTAAGTGTTTGAATATTTTCTTTACTCAAGTTGGATCTTTGCTGAATTTTATTTACTTATTGTTAGATAAAGTCTCATCTTGTTTTTTGTCTAATGTATAGATGGTTCATTGGTCAATCTCCTACCTTGAGAGGCATGGAGCCTATGGAGATTGACTCTAGGACGTGCTGCAGCAGGTTGGACGCCGATCTACAGGACTTGTGGACTGGAAGGTTAGTGGCGAGTATAAGGGAAGGTTTGGAAGACTAGTAGATTATGCTAGAGATAACACCAAGGCCAGCAAGGAGATGATCTTCACCACCAAACATGAAGCTCTACAAGAAGTGTACTGCCTTGCTCTCAAGTACTACATAAAGATGCATTGGGGAGTGCTGAAGGATTCAGCTTACTGCTACTACCCTTGTGCGTAGGCGATGTGTTTGCAAGGCCAGATGCTGAAGGAGACGCAATAGTCATAGAGATGGCTAAGTTGATTGAAGGCCAGGAGAACAACGTTCACATCACCAATGCCACCATGGATATGCACGACTTGTGGAGTCAAGTGGAGTACTAGGAGATGAAGATGAAGACCTCTAGGCCAAGATCATTGGACTATGCCCTCTACCTCACTGCACTGGGAACAAAACGAAGTACTTGGCACAGTTCAAATCAATCAAGAAGGAAGATGATGCACCTTGTGCACAGAGTTCGCGCAAAGAAGCCTACATTCCTGATGAGCTCATCCCTGATAACACCATGGAGAATCCTATCATCATCATCTCAGACAAAGAAGACCTTGAAGAGATCGAGTTCAAGAACTAGGTTTTGATGTAGGTTATGTTCAAACTCACTTGTTCGAGTCGCGTCTTTTGTTATCCTTTAGTTTGAGCGTAGATGCTTTAGGATCTATCTATCCTTAGGACTATGGATATGAACTACATAATTTTTTGTAGATTTTGTTGTTGAAAGTGCATCTTGGCCCCTTGTTGACGCACGATATTTCCGATATATTAACCTCTGAAATCCTCGTAAAAGGCAAGGTATTGTGGTTTTTGATATAAGTTAGCTTTTATACTAATCTATTTCCACAAGTTTTGGTGTGTCAACTTGTTTTACAAGAAATAAATAATTTCTTTCAGAAACAACAAAAATATAATATAGAAGACAATCATCGTTTGGAGGATATTTTCTGGACCCACCTATCACCGCCAAGCGCCATCCTCGAAGCCTTCATCGATCCATCAACAGAAAGGGGGGGTACCGACCACCATTTTGGGTAGGTCAGCCAGTCCTACCTTTCAGGCCAGGCCGGCCCAGGATAGAGGGTCGGTCGGCCCAAAGCCCTAGGTTTTTCGGCCTTGACTACCAGGTCAGCCAGCCCAAACCGCTAGATCAGTCAGCCCATCAAAAATGCCTGGGAGACTTACCTAGTCGCCTAGGGGACTTCGTGCGCACCAAGATGCTCCGTGGAAGAGTCGATCACGCCCCCATCCTTCACGCCATCCGACGACCAAGCTCAACCATTGATCAATGATTGGCCAACCCCAGTCCTCAGACTAGGTCGGCCAGCCTTCACCAACTTACTAGGTCGACCGGCCATACCGCACATTAAACAAATTTTGAACCTATGCATTTGATTAGTAATATTTCTCTAGGACCATGAAATTGTATGTGTAACGTATGGCACCCCTGTAACACCCTAGCCCTAGTATGCTTAGACCCAACCCGCATACTGGTTCTACCGTGTGCCCACACAAACCTGCTTACGCTTTCCTCCTCGCTTTTTGCAAACGTTAAATCAGAGTTGCATTTGGTACTTGGATTTATATGTTGGCCTAACGTTCTTCAACTAGCAAGGTAGAACTAAACCCAACCAGCCAGGACGTTAGATCCTTCAATTGTGGGTGTATGTGAGACCCAAGCCCGAAGGATGTTTGAATTAAAGCCCATGTAGGCCAAGTGTACATGATTGGTGTTTAGTCCCACTTTGCTAACTGAGAGTAAGTTAGATCAACATATGAACTCAAGTGCTAAATGCATTCTAACTGGACACAAGCATAAGCATGTTTGTCGAGTGCGTGGCAGACTCAGTATGCCAGTTAGCTCTAAGCATATTAAGGCTAGGGCGTTGCAACCCCCGTCGGTAAAATCCTAGATCTGCCACTAGAAGATTGATATTTATACTACGTGGCTTGATCTGATGTGTCCTCTCAACCTTCAACAAGGTGGAGCATATCTTACCTTATATCTTTTGACCTCCACTAGCAATATTGTACTCAAGGATTCCACTCCTTTTCGTGTATTTGTGGGTCACTAGGATTTACTAGGAATTACTAGATAAAACATATGGGCCTAGCCCACATATTCCATCATGAAAATCTCACATAAAATGAGTGGATTTTCATGGTTTACACTTTATACCATAACTTGATTGTTGTCGATATAGTTGCAAAGTTTTTCTTTTTACTAAAATTTTATGTTTGTTATATACGAAATTTTGCATTTTCATTTTTGTTACTTTCGGTCATTTTGTTTAACTCTATATCTGTGTTTCATAAGAAAACTATTTTCTTTATAATGAGATGGGGAGGCAATCTGGATAGTTAGATTCTCATCTTAGGCTGACAAGGTAGTCAACTGTGCAGCATACATTTGCTAATTGTCCTGGGTATCTACACTAGGTGATTATTATCGTCAGGCCAGCAAAACAAACCCGTGATGGACCAGCTAGAGTCGTCAACCTGGCTAGGCTGTGGTTATCAAATCAAAGACCTGTGACAAGATCAACTTTTCAGGGAACAAGCTTTTTCTTTGTATCGCCAAGTGGCCAGTGCAACGGCCGGAATGTATGGCCAACCCAAATGGCGCGTTAAGAAAGAATTGCTATAAAACTGAAGTCACAGACCTGATAGTAAATTAAACATAAAGTAAAATAAACACAAATATATAGAATGGTCATTCTTCTTGTAAATAACATAGTGGTCATTCTTCTTGTAAATAACATAGAGACTACCTCTATATTTATAGATCATCTACATGACGGGTAGGGTTTAGTAATTGACCATATTGGCCTTAGGGGGCAGCGCACCGGCCAGCTCACCCTCGGAGGTTTGGTTGCATAACACTCTCCTTCAGCAACTACTACCAAATGCTCATGTCTCATTAAAACTCTGAAAAACCCAGTGAGAAAAATTAGAGAAAGAGCGCATAACATTTTCTGTTTTATAATGCACTAGTGGCCTCATTAAAAAACCTTACCTACCATAAACTTTTATGAAAAATCTTCAAAAGGAAAAATAGTGTAACCATCTAAGTTTGATTAATCTTCAATTGATTTAATCAATGATGATATCTCACATTACTATATCATTTGGTTAATTATTAATTTCGAAATGCCCCCTCCCCATAATTCTTCATGCATACTAAGTGAATTTCCATTCTACCTAAGTCTTCGAGAATTGATGCTTTTAATCTATATTCTTCTTTGTAGAAAATATTTCATATAACAAAGTAATTATCTTTGTTTGATTTTTTTGAGTAAATTAAAATTATGAACTTCCGTAGCTCGAGTATGATAATTAAAGTTCTCTTTTGCATTATTCCTCCTCAAGATGAATCTTGTTAGAATCTCCATGTCTAACTCCGATGTTTCTAGACGAAAACTATGGATGATATTATTATGTGTAAAGTATGACTATCACATAATATATAGTCTGATGATATTATTTATGTGTAGAGTATGACTATCACATAATATATAGTCTTTCTTATTCCCTTCTCACAGTTAATTTTGGAAATTGTGACGAACCCTCTTGAGTTTCTAGTGTACCCTCCACTTTATTCATTCATGAACAATGTGAATGGTATATCTATAGAGTAGTACATGACATCAATGTGCAGTACAACTAATCTCAGTTGTGCTATATAAGCTGTTTCAATTTCATGAAAACTTTGTGTAAGGTAGATGATTGTGTTATAAGGCTCTGTGCATTCTTATAGTATAATCGATTACCTAGAGCCATATGTATGAACATGGTTCTATAGAAAAGTCCAAAGCATGGGTTCCAATCCTTAAACTACAGTTTCCCTACGGGGTCTTCTTGACACACATGTGCAAAATAGTTTGCATTGTGTTAGGATCTGTTCAGACAGGATTGATCAAGTTGGTGTATTATATCGCCTCGTGGATTTTATTTGAGCTACAAGTCCAAATATATCTCGATCTTACCTAGATCTGTTTTGTTTCATTTCAAGTTTTGGCTCCAAGCACAGATTTGCTTCCTCTATCTTATGTTGTCATCATGATATATAAATCATCAACATAGCTCTTGTTTTACAAAAATTATTTTAGACTTTTTTTAAATATATAAGGATAGCCCTAACTGTTTATGTAGCCTTTCTTACGTAGAAAGTTGCTTGCTTTTATACCATATCCATTAATAATATCATTTAAATTTTGTGAGATAAAATAGCTAAAGATAATTCCACCAATGACCAGAGTTCTAACATGAGCAGTAACTTAGATTACATGAGGAGGAGTATAAACTACTTGCCATAAATATTTCTCTTTTCTTCAGAGTAATCACAATTTTTCATGCATGTTCTTGCTTGTTTTCCTCACATGTCAATATGGTTGATGGAATCTCTTCGTGAGGAGCTTCTTTATAATGCCCTTTAGTATCCCACTATTTCTTGTTGTGGATATAGGATTCTTTTAACATTAATGTATGCACATACTTATTTTGCTAGTATTTTTATTCCGTAGGAAGATTCAAGTCTATACGGCCATTCAGTTTTGGCTTCATACATGTACCAGGTCTAAACTGTCTCCCCTATTTATTCTTCTATATATGGCGTATTTCATTAATATAGGCATGCAAATCCCCTTGGCCCGCTTTCCCAGATGTCTCCGGGTACACGAGGTTTTTGGAAGCCAAAGTTCTCATCTTTTTATAATATATAAGAAGGCCTTACTACAAAGGATGGTATGAGACGTGATCCGTACTCTCTCCGGTGTATTCCTTATGGTATGCAGCTTTACATTGCCTCTATGATGAGTGAAATAATGGGGCCATGAATTTACAAATGTTTATAAATTATTCTAGTGCATGGGTGCTGAGTGTGGATCCATGTAACTTGCCATAAGATTTTGCCACAGGATTTCTGGATATTTTTTCATTAAAGGTCTTATTGCCTCCCTCTTTGTAGGGAATAAATCCTTGAAGATGAAAGTAACGAACTCTAAAAGCTTCTTATTCATGGGACAATGTGCTTTACTATCATG